>JAMGYT010000003.1:1200000-1652500 GCA_024713595.1 Morchella rufobrunnea | reverse complement strand
CGGGTAGGTTTGTATGTATTGTATTGTAGTGAGCCGGGCAATCCTCATTTTGTCTTTTTTTTTTTTTTTTTTTTTGTTTACAATATCGATGTTTCAGGTTTATTTCTCTCATCGTGTGTAGGTAGGGAGAGGCAGAACAACGTTTTTTTTTTTTTTTTTGGTTTTTGTTTCTTTTTTTCTTCCTCTCCCCATTGCGTTGCGTTGCCAATGTTTTAAAAGGCTATAATATAATAATAATATACCAGTGCAGCTCAGGCAGGCGCGGCTACCGTTTAAACTCTAACGTCGCCGTCGTCGTCGATTAAACGGTAGGTAGGTAAACCCAGGTCTCCGGGAGATTGACCTATCTTAAAAAAACTTGGCCTACTTTTTTATCTTTACTTGGCCGACTGCCTGCCTAACTGCCTGACTGACTGTTGCGTTGTCGTCGTCGAGGGCTTTATCACCAGCAATAAGAAGTGGCCCGTGCGGTAGGTAAAAAAATGTCTCAAAGGGTTCCAGCCGGGGCGCGGAAATCGTTTCTCCACCACCATCCTCCCCCTCTTCTTGAAAGGAGTGATGGTAGATGTAGACGTAGGCGGAGGTGCGCGGGCGCTGGGCTGCGTGATGATGAAATTCACATACTCCCCACCTTTGAGAGAGGGGGGGGGGGTGGAATGGGGGAAGACAGGTCAAAGAGACAGCACATGATGTTTGGACGGGGCCAGCTAGCTGTGGGTCTAAATGGGAGAGAGAGAGAAGGTGATGGGGAGGAAGAGAGGGGGAGACTCAGCGAAGGGAAAGAAAGAGATGAATTAAGCAGACAGAGTTAAGGGTGATAAAAGGTACATACATGTATGTACTACGGGTGTAGGTGTAAGTCTAACAGTAGGTACATGTACTAACTGCCGTCAGAGTTACCCCTACACCTGTAGTACAATACTTACATAGAGGGAGATCAAGAGGAGTTATACTTTTCTTCTTTTCTTTCTCTTAATTATTATCGATATTATATCTTATTTCTCTCTCCCTATTCTGCCCCGTTCTGGAAGCATTGCATTAACGCATGTCTGTGTCTGAGTAGAGTAGAGGAGTAAAATGTACCTATGCGCCTATCGTATTGATTGCATTGTCACTGTCACTATCAAATTGTCTCTCTTCTTGTGTCTTGTGCATAGTTCCTCTGCCAGTCACTCAGTCCCCGCGTGCGCCGCAGGCAGGGTTCACTCCCCGTATTATTCACCACGATTATGCAACCGGGGACTTGTACTTGACCACTTTTTTACTCCCTCGGGAAACCAAGATATAAAAGAAAAAATAAAATAAAATAAAATAAAAAAAAATAAAAAATACATATGCTACGCTACAACACTACAATAACTAATCTAATCCCCCCCCCCTCCATGGCCATCCGCAGCCGGCCGGCAGGAATAAGAAAGTATCGAGCAAATGTCTTTCTCTAACCTCCGTCTTATGATGATGATAATTATGATATATGAGATTTCTACCTCTCGGTCATCCTCCGTTTCCCCATCCATCACATCACATCACATCACATCAATCCATCTATGTATATCCCCACCCTTCCCCCGTGATTGCCCCTGCATCACGCATGACCGCAACTCACCTTCGCTCGTCTCCGAGAGTGTTTCGGGTTGGATAATCGTTACCGAGTGACAGTCCATGCAGGGCCCAATCATGTCCTGAGAAGGACTGAACGACCCTTTTTTTTTTTTTTTTTCCTTTCTTCTTCTGCTCCTCTGCCCTCTGCGGGGTCGCGGAGGCTTGAGTGGTTGTGAGGCCTCTTCTCTTTCTCTCTCCTTTTAGTCTTTTAGCTCAGGTTCACCACTGCAAAGTACCGGCCGGTGTTGAGCGTGAAAAAAAAGAAAGAAAGAAAGAAAAGCAATTGGTGAGAGAGAGACGGTATGTAGAAGAAGGAAGAGTCTCAATCAATCAATTATGCTTTTTTTACTGAATGGCCGGATCGACCAGTCGTAGTAATGACCCAGACACGTGCCCCTTGGTGGTGCAAGTGTAGTGTTGCGGGAACTCTGGTGCCCTCGCCCTTGCACACAAGACCTCTCTCCTCTTTCAAAACTCATTCATTCATTCACTCATTCATCGTCATCGTCATCATCACCAGTAGTGCATCTATCTACCCGTCCCACGCCTATACGATGGTAGAAGGGAAGGAAAAAAAGAAGAAAGAAAAAAAAAAAAACGATATTTCACTAGATAGAGGTCACTCTGTACCATCTAGTGCTAGTATGTATTTTTGCACACAATACATGGCTTCTTTCTTTTTTCTCTACCCCAAACCTCAAACCCCCCATCGTCATCATTCATCTCCGGCCCCCATCCATTTCAATTCCCCATTTTTCCCTGAGCCTTTTCTCACCGCCGCCGCGATCTGGCCCGGGAGTCATCACTAATCCACCTGCTTCCCTCCCTCCTGACGACTACATACGAAATCCTCAGGCCACAATCACTCACGCGCGGAGAGGCAAGGCAACAGCATCCAGCATCCACCCCCAGATGGGGTCGAGGTATGCCGGGGGTGGGGAAAAGAAGGGGGCTGCAGCCCCGGTCCTTCCTTCCCTCCCTCCCTCCCTCCCTCCTCCCTCCCCTCCCACGAATCAATGGATGTGCTGTCGAAAGTTTAAAAAAGCACAAGCACTCTATTGTTGCTGCTACATTGCCAAGTACATATAACTAATCAGAGTAATAATCAAGAAGGCGTGTAGATTATGTATGCATGTAGGGTCTCGACGGAAGTCACCCACACCCGCACATGACAGCGGATGGATGGATGGAAGATTTGTGTGTGGGTGGACCCTTACTTGGTATGATGTAAGTAGGCAGCTAAGGTTTTATGTGTATGGTGAGTAAAGTAGGTAAATGTAGGCAAAGGCAGGTAGGTACCTACTCGAGCTAGCCCAGTACCCCACGCGAGCGGTACGTGGTATGTAGGGGGAGGATAATCAAAATGCTGCTCATGTCTCTGCCCCCCCGATCAGCACTTTTTTTTTGGACTTGTGCTTGTAGATGGATATAGATAAGTACTAAATTTCCAGGGTGCAGTTTAATGATTGGATCATGAAATATCACTTGGTGCGTGGTGTGTGTGCTTAGTGTAGTAGGGGAGGGTCTAGAGTAGGTAGGTGCATGATAAGCCTTTTCTAGACCTCCCCACCACTACCATTCACCACCACCACCACCACCACCACAATCGGATCTAATCCCTCGGTGAGAAAGCAAAATTAAAAGTTAGGCATGCGGCTACCGTTACCGTTACCGTTACCGTTGGCCATAACGTACCCGGCCGTAGTGTAGTGTAGAGTAGAGTGGAGCGGAGGGAAAAAAAAAAAAAAAAAAAAAAAAATACGATCTGCGGAAAAACCGGGGAATGCGGATCGTGGGATTTGGTCGTGATCTTCGGGGAGATTATCTTTTTTTAATTCCTGATCTACATACTCTGATCTCCCACACCGCCCCCGCCCTCTTTGCCTTGTTTGTTGTATATACTATAGTAGCTTACGGTCGTACTCTAGTCGTAGTGTAGTGTAGTGTAGTGTTGTGGGTATATGGTAGGTAGGTAGGTATATAGGCTATGTATGGTTGGGTTTTTAAATTGTTTTGGTTGTCCCTGAGGCTGTAGGTGTAGGTGGTAGGTGGTAGGTGAGCATGAGTACGTAGAATAACAGACAGACAGCATAACTGATGCATACAGACACACACATGTAGCTTCTTTCTTATCCCGGCGTGATATAGAGTAGAACGTAGACAGAAACCGATGGGCTAGCCTCCCATCGGCGATCTCCCGCACCGCATAATTGTTATCCCGGTCCTGGTCATGGTTGAGAGTCGAGACTTGCCAGTCAGTCAGTCAGTAGATAGGGTTAGGGGTGGTGGTGGTGGTGGTGGTTGTGCCCGAAAGATCGGAAATGATTGTACTGGTACTCGGAAATTGGGGCCGATATAAGATGGAAATAAAATGGTGAATTTTTTTTTTTTTTTTTTTTGGCCCCTTCTGGAAAAGTAGTAGTAATAGGGGAGCGTATGGACGGAAGACACTGTCGATCAAGGAGTGTAGTGTAACTGCGGCAATGTCCTCTTGATAGTCGCCGTGGTTTTCGTTATTTTTTTTTTTTTAAATCACTCCTGGAGACCGGCCGTAAGTGGTCGACGGCGGGAGGGAGTGTCTTTAAACTCTATATCTCGTACGACATGTATATTTTTTTTTTTTTTTAATTCATATCTATTCGTACGACATGTATATATATGTTAGCTGGGTACTTCTCAGCTGGCGACAGCAGCGCACGTACGTACGGCAGTATTAACGGATGTGTGAGTACTAGTTCGGCATTTTCCAACCGTAGTGTCTATATCTGTCATCCAACATGCCTTAATGGGCACGGAGGTAACCCTCCTTTCTTCCTTTGACGGATGAGGTGATCTATTGCAATTGGTACGGTATATATATCCATATATACCATAGAGTAGAGTTTTCCGAGCATGTACTTTTTTCCTTTTCCTTTTTCTTTTTTACTAATAACACTTGTGGGCCGGCGGTATTAAGATCTTCCACCTAAAAGCTGGGCTAAAGAAGCATTTCAGGGGAGGAAAAAAAAAAAAGAAAGGCATTTTATCCCGTATGCCCGTGTCCGGTGGGGCGGTGGTGCTTCCGGCCGGGCTCACTGCTTAGGTCTGTAAGCTTTTTTTTTTTTTCTTTCTTCTTCTTTTTGGAATCCTCTGAATCTGTTGTATGGGTGTACAGAACCACATTTAGCCCCTTTCGAGCAGCGTTAATAAGGCTTTCGGCATAGGAGGCCGGTTGTGCAGCAGCGGGATTCCCGGTATATATATATATATATATATATATATGTATAGCTAGAGAAATAAGAAAAGTACATATATAGTCAATTCCTTTATACTAGTAGGTACAACAGCCGGAAGATGAAATACGAAATCCCCATAAGCAACAGATCTAGGGACCGCAGATCAACCCAAATTAAATGAAAGAAGCTAGACCCAAACGTGGCAGGATATTGTATACCCCTTCTATATAGCCGTTATGAAAAGTGTCATATGTGCGTTTCTTTCCCCCCCTAATGATACCTAAAATACATACTACTATGTGCACATAATGAATAAAAGAAAGGAAGGAAAAAAAAAAATGAAATGAAAAAAGAGCAATATGCTACTATTATAAATTTAAATGTGTATTGATAAAAACCCGGCTTAGCTCAACCTCTAAGGCCAACACCAACACATTGCAATTAATTCCAGCCAATCTAGTAACCTACACTCTGTACTACACATAAACTCCAGTCTCAGTGGCCTACAATGCACCGCAACAAGAGATACGTATACCAGCCGACCATCTACCCCAACAATCACCAGCACAAACAAGTTGCGAAACCCACACGGAATGATTTTCTAGCCACGGGGTCTCCCCATATCAGCGGAGCAAACATACCCCCCCCCCCCCACTAAGGCCATAAACATATATGATCTATTTCCCAATCTTCGATACTAACCGAGCGCGAGATAATCGTTTCTAAAGAAGCAGCGTCTCGCCCCAAAAAGTCTCATAAATCCAGCCAATTCCAATCTATCGACATGAGCAGTTCAGCCCCCTCTCCCAAGACAAAGAATTTGAATATTTATCTTACTTGAATTAGCATTACATCTCTATGATATTGCCCTCCTCTCACTGTTTCACAAACACTTGACAATATATATAATCCAGGCTTCGATATCATTGATGTATGAGGGTTTCAAGCTTCTGTGGGCCCGAATACCTCACGACTAAAGGTAGCTCTTAAGCCTAAACATATATCTAGCTGTAGATTACGCATGTGCACGTAGCTCCAATATATGAGTAGAGATCAAGGGTTTGTTCCTTGTAGCCCAAGATCAGTTCTGGACCACGCTACATGTAGTACTTGATATAGGGTGAGGCGGGTTTTTTTTTTGAATCCCTTAGTATTCTTAGCACTGATGTGCACAGCGGCTCTCACTTGAGACTCTAGTTTAAAGCCCTTGCATGATTACATTCAAGGAGGGCGCAACGAAGAGCACTCATAGATTTATATATATACGAGTGATATACCATGACCCGCATACAACTGGAAACAGGATGTTGGGCCGCTGACACTCTGTGAAGACAACCACTGATCCACTGATGCTTTCATTGATAACTGCATATAGATATGTGTATTGGTAGGAATCTTTCATTGTGGCAAATAAATAAATATTATTGAGAAATTTTGACAAATACATCAGTCAATAATTTCGTATGAACGTTGAAACATGATGGGTATTTCCAAGGGGGAAAGGACACTACATCCGTAATCCCTCTCAATTGAAAGTTAAACTCGTTTCTCAATGATGGCTTATAAATGGCCGTGTCTCCTAAATTTTATCTCACATACCCCAAAATCTCCTTTTCTTTTCCTTTTCCTTTTCCTTGACCGCCTCGGCAACAACCACCACAGCCTCTTCCGCCTTTCCCATTGGTTGCCGCAGGAACGTTAAGCGATCCGCAGCATCGTTGGCTAGGCCACAAATTTTCCTAAAATCGCCGCCGATCTCGCCTCTGGTCTTAACATGCTCTAGGAAACTGCTCAATGGGCAACTGCTCCCAGGACCGTCACTACAACCCTCAAGCGCTACAATGCCGTCATTGACATTCAGACGAATATATATATCCTTCTGTTTGGAACCTTCAACAGAACATTTCATACGCTCAAAGATTATACGACCGCCCATGGGTGTTATCTGGGATGTTTTCCACTTCCTGTCTTCTGCAATACGATCAACAGGCAGATGCTCGGCATCTTCAAAGAGGCCGAGAGCTGCAAGCATGGGGACTATATCGCCATCATGGACACTAAAATCATTAGTATATAAAATTACGAGCCAAGGTTAATTTCATGAGGAAACTTACAAACTGAAATAAAGCGATCCTGCACTATCTGGTCCTTCAGCAATGAGATTTGCAGTGGCATTTAGCCAGAGCCAGCCCATTGATTTTGCATATTTATTGCCTGGGCCAGCCCTGTAATAGTGGATCACGTCTCTCGCATATTCGAATGCGAGCCACTCCTCTTTCGTGAAGACATCGCACCATTTGCTAGATCCTCTCACTGTTGTTTCAAACCCACACATTTCCTGCATACTGTAAACCTCAGAATCCGTAAAATCAAATCCTTCATTTTCTTTTGCTAATCTCCTCGCGATATCGCCGAGATATGTCGCACGATACTTAAAAAGCATATCGTAACCGTAATCATGACCTTCTTCCTCGTCCTGGACATATTTTATGCAAGTATCACTGTTAAGGTAAGCATTAATGCCAGTCATTTCGGCTTCAGCACCCAAACACCGGGGTTTGTGGGTAGGGACTGTAAAAGGAAGTGGGAGGAGAAAAAATAGAGTGGGGTATATACCCAGGTGTTAACGTGTCACCGCCTCTATTGGCGGCCTCACTAACAATTTCAAGCTTTGAGGCTCTAGGGTCCAATCCAAAAAAACCAGCAGAGAAGTATCTAGCAGTGTCGATTACTCGATCACATTCGCTCGCCCAAACTGTTGTCCGGCCGTGGAGAGTTTCGTTCCATAGATGTCCATAACGGGTATGAAGTTTGACTCCTGTCGTAAAGGCTTCAAGAACACCGGCATAGGGGCCCGTAGTGGTAAGTTGTTCAAAATGCTCTCCAGGGGCTTCAAGGTTTGGTTAATAACCGCGGCACGTATTTTGAGGAATCACACCATCGATTCTTCAACTTACTATGAGTAAAATATTCCCAATCGTTTAGGAATTCAAGTGTGCCTTTTAGTTCCTTTCCGGTAGCTTTTATTCCATTAATTCTCTCAAGGAGAATCATCATTCCTATAGATTGACAACTTGAGTGGCTAAGATCACTTATTCCATTGGGGGTGGGTTGAGCACATACTGTTGCCAGCGTTCTTTGTGGGAAAACGCTCTCCGTGTCGTGACATCTAGCGTGGGAATTAGCAACTAACATACTTTGCACCTAGATCTAGAAGAGGAGTAATTCACCATATGCACCATATCCACTTCACACCCATCTGGTGCTTTTATTCCTCCTTCCACGACACCATCAATCTTCTCTACCCAAGGACCATTCCCGCCCAAGTGGTAAAGCAAGTTCCATTCATCTTTGTCGATATTGGGCCCTGAGGCAGCCTGGTAATTCGGCTCACTGGACCACCAACCCGCGTGATGAGTCTGTAGGTAAGACGGGAGCACTGCTTGCAAACCCTGCAAAGAGTTTGGTAGCGAATATGAGGCCTGCGGATTAAGCAGGAACACAACAGAGGCCAATAAACATATCATAGCTGATGCAGTAAAGAGGAGAAGAGTCATGTTGAGCAACAGATACTTCACTCGCCGTGGAGAGAGCATGAACTGGTTGGGACTCTAGAAATATTTAGTAGCCTATGTAGCTACTAATCGGATTCTAGGTGACCTATGGTATGAAGACACGGTACCCCGTTTTCGATCTATTGATGGGCGCGGTACTCGATCTGGACCCTGACTAAGTTTAGACAGGAGAACCGACCCTGTGCAAGTACGTAAGCGTGCCCTGAAGTTAGGCATGACTATGTTGTCTAGCCTCGATTCCAGGCTATATGTGGCTGGATGTGGCTAGTAGTTATGTAAGTGAGTTGCTCGCACATGGCCTGGTGAAATTGAGGGTGGACTAGCGTCCAACTCACTTACATAACTACCAGCCACATCCAGCCACACATAGCCTGGAATCGAGGCTAATGTAGTCTCGTGTCAAATCAAAAACAGTCTGGGAACGAGACTAAGGCATGACCAGATAACATTAGTCATTGATGTGTCATCGATCAATTCCTAGCCTTGAAGGCATTGTGTGGCTGTATGTTGCTGGGAGGTACATGTAAGTCAGTGCTCGCGAGGTGCGTGACTAGCGCGCGCACAATATTGCACCTAAAATGAAGACTTTCTAGTCTGTGCCCGCCCAACAACCAAAGACCCTATAGAGACCCAAACAGCGGGCATAGCCCACCGCTACCCCGAGAAACATCTAGGGGAAAACTGCGTCTCTGTGAAAATTTATTTTGCACGTATTTTTCGCTCACCTCAATTTCACAAAGTGAGAAGTTGTGCTGAAGTAAGCCTGGATCGAGTCTACTAAGAACGCAGCGAAGAATATTGGTCACGTGGGGCCCCATATGGTAATAGTCGGCACTCACAGTCCCTACGTAACCAATATTCTTTGCTGCATTGCTAGTACGTTTGAGAGTTCGGACACCCCCCTACTCGGATAGATTATGATTGGCCACAATTTCCCGGGTCTCTATGGAACGAGGTGTGGGAATTTTCATAGGGGTTTAAGCAGCCAGACAGGTATTGGTAACGGTTCAATGAATTACCATCTATTTTTTTTCTTTTTCTTTTATTCATTACGTGCATAATTACGATCTATTCAAATTCAGACTATACCGACTCTACACCAGGCACACCTTCAGGAAAGCTAGCTCACTCATTGAAGTTACCAAGACCAACCTCCTGAAAAGCCTGAGATTGCTCTTTGGTACCACTACGGCCTCTACTACCACAGCTTCCTTCCTGACTAGCTTGCTTGCCTGTCCGCCTTTTGCTTTTACCTCTATCTAGGCATATCTACAAAATTCATATGATTATAAAAAGAAAGAAACTATCTACGACATCTATTTTAGTATACTATGACAGGTATAAATGTAGTATACCCTCTTTTGAAGATATAATGAATTTAAACCTCACAGGAAACTACATTACATTTGGAATTGATAGCATCATAAATTATCACTCGATTGATATACGACCTTGAAACCTCCATCATTTACCTCATTTTTGTTGTCTAAAAAAATTAATCTTTAACTCATCTTTCCCGCGCTAAATTATAAATATAGATGTTTTCGCATATAATCCTCCATATGCATTGCTAGTACACATATTTTATAGTCTTACAATTAATCAAGGCCCTTTTAATATATACATGTGATTATTGTGTTCAAAATCACGTATAGGTTATATTATCTCATCACAAAACACAATGACCTAAAGTCTAACTAAGTAGAGTCTTCTATATGCAGCTGTAACTGACGTTGTGTGGTGGACGGGACCCCAGAGGTTTTATAATACCCGAGACCAACACAGCTTATCAAGTTAAGCAAAGCTAATTGAAGCTGAGATCAGAGGGTTCTAGCTTTTGATGTATCTCAAAATACAGTACTAAAAAAAGGGGGGGGGGTGCATGAAATCACCACTATATTCCCTGAACTACGCTAGAAATGTGGTAGAAATACGATATCAATACGGTGTTCAACCTATAATGTTCGTTTAATTAAATAGAGTAGTATTATGGTAGTGATTGCTGCCCGTTTGTCTTACTGTAGTTTCCGCTTGTATACAACTCTCAAGAGCTAGAGTTTATATTTGTGAACTTGCGCTATGCTCGATTAAAATAGGCGAATTTACTCTGTTACGCGTGGCCCGGGCCGCGGTATTCACGAGAATGGAGATCTGAAATTAACTTACCGATAGTGTACCACATGTTAATATCGATCTCGTGCCCGTTCAATTGCTCAGCTCGCTGGACGTTAGTTCGTGCGCTGATGACTGATGACTCAGCTGTGCGTGGAAAAGGCAGCTGACTCAGCTCTTCTAATGAAATTTTTTGGGCTTCGCAATTCTATGCAGTTGGCCCGCCCCACCCCCACCGGCCCAACTGTGCGCTGCGCATCTACATATTGATCATTCAATCTTGAACCACTAGCTTGTTGGTTTCAAGATCGTTCAACAATCCTCAACAATGTCACCTCGACTACGCCTCCCAACTTATTCGTTAACCTCCCTCATTTCATCTTCAACGCTTATCCCTACACCAGCGGCTATCACACTATGTCGCCCCTACGCCTCTAAAGCTTCTAAAAACACAAAATCAAGCCCTAAAAAAATCAAAGATAAGAAAGATAAGAAAGACAAAAAGAAGCAACGCACGGAATTTATCCAATATGACCTAAAGGATGCTCAGCAGTTTTCTCTTGCGGACGCTGTTCGGTATATTCGAGCGGCAGAGGTTGGCCGTGATCCAGTACGGACAAAATACGAACTTGCTGTCAAGCTTAGGACTCCTAAAAATGGTCCTCAACTAAGAGACAGGGTGCGGCTGCCGACACCTGTGAAGACAGATACTAGGATTTGCGTCATTGCGGAGGGAAAGGTTGCTAATGATGCGTTAAGAGCTGGCGCGACAATGGCTGGAACTGATGAAGTTTTCGATCTTGTACGCGTACCCTGATTCTTCCGGGTGCAACCGATTTTTCTGCTTTTTAAACATAGACTTACATATTTGGAACATTCTTAGATCCGAAACGGAACTTTTGATTTCGATGTATGCCTCTGTCACGATAAAGCCTTCCAAGCCCTCGTTAAGTCAAAAGTGGCTCGCATTCTGGGTCCAAGAGGTCTTATGCCCTCAGTTAAGTTGGGAACCGTTGTCAAAAATCCCTCCGCCGAAATCAACAACCTAGTTGGCAAAGCTAGTTATCGTGAACGCCTTGGAGTTGTGCGCATGCCAATTGGTCAACTTGCATTCACAGAATACCAACTGCAGGAAAACATCAAGGCGTTCATGACACAACTCAAGAAGGACATAGCATCGGTCACACAGGTTTCCAAGAGTATCGCCGAGGTAGTACTGAGCTCCACCAATGCGCCTGGGTTCTCTTTGAGCGGAGAAGTCGGTTCAAGGGTGGCTATGGCTTAACGAGTGTCCTATGTCTATGGCGCGGGGAGGGACTTTTAACCCCTCCAACCTATCGAGGTCCTGCAATACTTGGTCGCCTTTTCGGTTCTAAATGAGTAACGGCGAATAGATAGATGTATATACAGACTGATCAGCGATGTAAATAATGCACAAATACCAAGTATATGTTGATCATTGAACGATGCCTATAGTATGTAAAGTCCCTACCCAAAAGTTTTCGTGAAAGGGCCAATTACCACCCAAACTAGGTGGAGCCAGGTTCCAAGTGTAGAGCCACAACACAATTAATTATAATGATAAACACAGGTAAATCTTTTTAGCCCTTGGGAGAAGCCTTTGGCACATTTTTGAATTGGTAAAAAAGGAGTGGTTAAGGTGAAATAAAATATTGTAGTGGAGAACCCTGTTGCCAGGTAGATTTTGTATGGGGTTTCACCACTCAACTACTTACGGGCTTTCACGAAAACTTTTGGGTAGGGCTTCACTACTGCAGTCATGGCGTGTTTATCCAAAGAATGTGTACGGCCGGGTAACTTTCGGAATCATTGCCCCGCAACCTTGCATGTAGGTACATACACTACCAACCAGTAAAAAAACTTCAATCGGATGACTCATCGCAGGTTACAGGTGGCCTGTGTTAGGAAAAGATTTTTTATACTCCACAATCGCCGGCTCTCTTTCCTCTCTTCCTTTTCTCCGTACTCTTGTCTTCTACCCGTTTGCACACAGTATCGAAACATAAAACACTTCTGCCAAACATCGTATCCTCCCTTCACGCAAACGTTCGAGCCTGAGGAATCCTCGCCTCGCCTTGCAATAAACGTCTCAACCCCTCACCTTTCACTCTTCAAGAGTATCTTTTTCAGACGAACATCTGGACAGTTCTCCCGCAGCCATCGTTGTTCATGAATCTTCCCCCCACAGCAAACTCACCATCGAACTGTTCTCGCCTTATACGGCCTTTGAAAAAGACTAGAAGGACTTTTAGTGATCCTTCTCCTACTTAAATATTCGCTTCCATCTATTGAAAGGAAGAGGAAATCTCCAACATTCATCTCTTTCGCCATACAACGAATTCAATCCTCGGGTTATTCACAGCGAAGTAGTTAATGCTGTATAACCTTGCCGATATTGCCCTTATATCATTGTCCGTTCACCTCAGCTCTTTCGAACACTAAACCGCAATTATGGCTACCATCAATATCCGCCGCGATGTCACCGACCCCTTCTACCGCTACAAAATGGAACGCCTTCAGTCCAAGATTGAGGGTAAGGGAAACGGTATCAAATCTGTGATCGTGAATCTTAGCAGTGTTGCCCATTCTCTGAGCCGTGATCCTGCTTGTAAGTTTTTCCATTAGCTCCTCCTATTTCGAAATCTCGGAAAACACTTTCTAACTGGTAGTCTAGATGTGGTCAAGTTTTTTGGTTTTGAACTTGGCGCCCAAGTCACTGCCAACCCTTCCGATGATCGTTATATCATCAATGGTGCACATGATTCAGCAAAGCTGCAAGAATATCTTGACACTTTCATCAGCAAGTTTGTTCTCTGCAAACAATGCAAGAATCCCGAAACGGATTTGATTATACAAAAAGACGAATCCATCATTCGTGACTGCAAAGCCTGTGGTCAACGCACTGATGTTGAAATGCGTCACAAACTCTCGTCGTACATCGTGAAGAATCCCCCAAAGAAGAAGGTCAGAACCACCTCTTCTAGAAAGAGCACTAAGGGTCTGAAAGAGGGCGAGAATGGCTCTCCAAAGGACAGTGGTTCTGAGGATCAAGGAGATGTCGATGCAGATGGTGGATCGGATGACGAACTTACTAAGCGTATCAACGCCGAAGCAAGAGAGCTTGCGGCCAACGGAAACACTCCCGATATCAAGGAGGATGAGTGGGCGGTTGATATGTCTGAGGAGGCTATTAAAGCTCGTGCTAAGAATCTCCCAGATGACTTGAAGCGTGCTCTTGTTATCGAAGGCGAAGATGACGACGATGCAGAGGGTGCTGACAACCCGTACGATCAACTCGGATCTTGGATCGTCGCTCAAAAACAAGAGCAAGACGGGAAAATTGATGATATTGAGGTCTATAAAAAGACTCAAGAACTTGGAATCGAGAAGAAGCACAAGACATTGCAGGTCCTGGCCCAAACACTTTTTGATGAGAATATCATCAAGGACAACCAAGTCAAAAAGCATGTCGGCCTTCTCAAGAAGGTCAGTTACTCTGTCAATTTCTGTTCAATATTTCCCCCTAACATCATTATAGATGATTACATCTGATCGCCACGAGAAAGCTTTCCTCGGCGGAACAGAACGTTTCGTTGGCAAGGAGTTCCCTAAGCTCATAAACTCGATCCCAACAATCCTTATGGCATACTACGAAAATGACCTTGCCACAGAGGAAACCATCACGAAATGGGGCAGCAGAGCGAGCAAAAAATACGTTGATGTTCAGACGAGTAAAAAGGTTCGTAAGGCTGCAGAACCCTTCTTGAAATGGCTTCAGGAGGCAGATGAGGATGGTAGTGAAGACGACGAGGAGGAGGAAGATTAGTAGTTTCTTTTTGAACCCTTATTACGAGAATGCAACCTTGCTGGTTGGTTTATCAATAAAATCATTTTTATGTTTTATGTTCTTTTCTATGTAATACTTCCGTCTATCTTTTGATAGAAACTGGTGATTTGATTTATTTGCTTTTGTAGGCTCCTTAGTTCACCTTTTTCTGGGTTTGGAATTTGCCGTCAATCACTTTCCAAACATTTGAGTAGGTGTTTTCATTAACACGGCTCCTGACCCACAATCCATATTGAGTGGCCTATCTCAAAGATATCAGGGCCTCGTGACCAAAATAAGGCTTTTCGCGGCACTCACCTGCTTAAGGCTCCGTTTGGTTGACGTTGAATTGGTTGCAATCTATGGGTTGGGCCTAATAAAATAATCACCTCCAGAAGTGTTTTTTTTATTCAATCCATAGATTGCAACCAATCCATAGGTTCTTATATCAACCAAACAGACCTAAAAGTCTAATGTGTCCCAGTTTCAGTACAGAGGGCTACTCGCAGGGTTAGGGCTATTAGCACAATTACCTAGCTAGACGCACTCCTGAGGGTATAGTTGAACGTAGTCTCGTTCCCAGACCCCATCGGTATTTCTTTGGTGCACACCAAAATAGGATGGGCACGAGACTAGGCTGAACGGAGGTATGACTACATGTAGTTCCACCCAAATTCAGTAGAAATCTTCAAGAACAGATGGACTCCCCGTAGAAATATGGAGAACCCTTTTTAATTGTCAGGATTCGCTAAGAGCATCACCTTGTTGAGCTTGGTTTTCAAATTTATGAGGAGTTAGTCGTACCCCCGAGCTAACCAACCCCCAGGAGCACGTCAAAGGGTTTTTGGGAATTTCCGTAAAGAGACGCCTGTATGTTATGTAATTGGGTGTGTGGGTAAGTGATCAAAGTCTGATAAGTGAATGTTGCGGTGAATAAGTGTATTTTGTCTTATTAGATTCTGATCGCCTTTCGCAACACCTTAGTGCATGTAGTTACACGTCCTCCACCAATGATAATGGGCAGCAAGGCTATATCTGAAAGTTGATTTGATATATGTGTCCCGGTGGTCCTTAAAGTGGTGCAACGACCTCAGTACTCTGGCGCTGCAAACACTCCCAAATTCAGAACTCAGAGCTGATATCTGGCTTTTGATATACTATGATTCAACTTTTTCTAGTTGAATTTGATCTATATGGGCCGCCCCTGGTTTCGATTTGTTGGCATGGTGATTGGCGGCCGTGGAATAGTGGTTCATGGTAGGCGTTGTTGCATATAATGACCTCCGTGGCACTATATACATGTCTGTTCTAATAAAATAACGTATAGCAGTTACTAACAAAACTACATGTATAAATATTTACTACATACCAGTACATGTATGGGGATTGACGTAGATTTTAGTGTACATATGAAATACATGTAGAGGGGAACGGATTGAATCACTACAGGGTTTAGTTAATTAACTAGAATTGTATGAGGGAAAACACCATAGTATCACAGGTCCATGCCTCTTTTTGATATTTACTTTATATTTGATACTTACATGTACATACATGTAAGTACGTATACACAATACATCGCAGGATATTACATGTATAGCCCATATAAAGCTAGATTACGATCATGACAAACATGGAGGACGTAAAGATGTATAGTTAATTCTATTTCCCTTATGAAGGGTTCTCTTGAAAGAATATCCTGGCTAAAAAAAAAAGGCTTCATAGCTTGAAAAAGGATCACCTCCGCATATATCTACATGTATGTAACAGTTCGTAATTATGAGTATAGTTGTGCCAGTCCACTAAGGGTACAGGCCATTTGAATGATTTGATAGAACCTGAAGGGTAATAATCCTTGGGATTGCTCAATATATTACATGCAATAACTACTTCTCACTATTTACAGGGCCGCATCAATTGATATCTTGAGATGAGAGAATACTTGCTGGATTCTATTCTGTCGAGTGAATGGTGTCAAGACTCCATACAAAATCCGAATCGGGAGAGAGAATAAAAAATTTAGAAACTACGTACCCTGAATACATCTATACATGTATACATGTAGTTGCTTGTTCATGCACATAGGCCAGAGTTTGAGATAGAGGAGAAACATGGGTGGTAAAAGCCATATCTATCACGACCTTTTAACGGTTCTAAGTTGCCAAACTGCAAAGCTTAGCGGCCCAAACTGTGAAAAGGCTACTCCAGGCCAAGTAAACTAATTTAGAGTTGTAGCACACGCCCTCAGGATATAGAACCGGAGATACGAGCGGCAGAGCAGGGGCTGTTTATATGGAGTGGCGCTGATCTACCATACAAAATCGCCGTTGCATGTTCTGGCCCTATTTCCTGTAGGCAAGCACAGTACTACGGTGTCAAGTTTTACTCACTTACTCTTGACACCGGAGTACTAGAGCAGACGGCTACGCATACGGAAACATCTCGTGCGGTATCATTTAATTTTAGCTCCTTACCACCCAAGGTAACGGCCGGGCCCTTTCTCCGAAAGCTTAATATCTTAATTGAATTCACATCTCTTTGCTTTAAGACTCTGTTAGAATGTTCTTTCTATTTTAGATTTGTCAAGAGGCATCTGCTTTCGACTTGGCCCGTTATCCCACAGTCTGTTAAAGCTGCCTATATGGGTTTCTTTATGGGCATGGATCAAGCCATTTAGGGCCCGTTCGGTTGCCACAAGCTCGGCTTTGGAGTCGATGGTTTCTGGGGGGCTCGGAAAATAATGATAAAACCCAGAGTAGTCTCGTACCCATCCCTACGGACAGCTTGCACGAGCCTATCCCCAGGGGCGTTTTTGGATTATAGATTTTTGAACTTCTATAGATTGACTGCCGAACTATAGATTCTCTCCCTACAAAACCCCGAATTATTCAATGATCCAAACGGGTCCTTAAGCGACTGGGATGGTAGGCAGCACTTAAGCAACGGACTATGGGATACCCGCATACGCGCTTTCAACACTGGCTCATCCAATAGTACGAGATCCAATATGATGTATCTACTTAATCTGGAGCCTTCCACCATGCACAGTGAATAGTATTTAATTGAACCGCGTATGTATGCATGTTAGTGAAACATCCTTACAGCAAGCGGAATGATCTATGGAAAAACAGTGGGGGCGAAATCGTATGGCTCTGTTTTTCTATATATCATTCCTATCACTGTACAAGTTTTGTTGCCTGCATTGACCAGGAATACCTAGTAGAATCAGAGGAATTTGGGTACATAGAATTCTTAACTTAACTGTAACTATTTTACGTGCACCAGCTTCGTTGTTTAGAGTACTAGGTACGATATTCGGTGTTTTATAAGGATTATAGAGGTAAGATCTTTTCAAACCCAAACCAGCTGAGCCTGCATGATACTGTGTAGCTAAAGGATGAGGCAATAAAAAGATTTAACCGCTTGTTATGGATATTGATCGAGTTCTAAAAAAGATGTTTCCATCATTGCAAATCGGGCTGGCTGGACTGATTTACAAAACAATAATCAGCGCACATAGCCCGAGAGTTTCGAAATTGGCAATTATTTACCCTGCAGTGAGAGAGTAGGCTGCAAATTTACTTTACTCTGTGAAACCCAAAACTAGCATCGATCCTTAGGGCTTATCGGCTGGAAGAAAACCCCGATTCACGCTACTCGGTTGAGTACTAAATCGGTTTGGGACTAACCCCTTGACAAAAGAGGAGCACAATGGAGAGGTTTTGCAGTGAAGTACGCATTATCGTTTCCACGGCAACAGGACCGATTTGGAATTGCTGAAAACGGAGTCAGGGATAATAGAGGATTTTAGCTGCGCGGTTTGGACAGAGGCTCCAGAAACTCATGCACGTTGCAACCAATAGGAAGTGCAGGAGTTTCTGTCCAAATGCTCGAGTTTCTGTTCAAATTGTGTAGCTAAAACCCTCTAATTAGTTTCTTGGAGAGAAGGAAATGCGAAAAGTAGTTCAGACCCGCCTGTGTTATAGTAATTCCATGCAATGCGGTACTAGTAGATGCGGGGAAGAAAGGAAACAAAGGTTTTTATTGGCTGTTTGAACTTCATCTAGCTGTTCACAACCGTTAGATGAGTGCTAACACTAAGGTAATTACAGATTAGCAGTTGATTTTTTGCTGATGTAATCTATACTCAAATGTGTCTTAGATTTTTTATACGGAGGAAAAACAATCAGGGTCGTTTCATCGAGGCAAAATTTCTCTCTATACTCTACTGTCAGTGGCTCTATTACCTCCATGAAGGCGATAGAGTAAGAAAAGAAAATTTTTCTAATGGATGATTGCCTTCTTCAAGGTTGGATGTGAATTTTTTTCATACTAAAATTCAGATGAAATCTTATTTTTAAGTTTTCTCAAATTCTCAGTAGTTCAGTTACTGGTAGGTGATGATGTTAGAAAAGTAGAAAAAAAGTCCTCTCTTGCCAAAAGCTAGGTAGTAATGCTGACGAGCAATATCTAGCTCTCCTAGTATTTCATGCCGTCCCAATTCAACGAAAATCTCCATAATGCCAAGCTGGTGCATCTAGCATGAACCTAATTATGCAGGGTTAGGAGTCAGTAACCCTGGTCGCAGCCAACCAATCAAGTTTCAGGAACTTTCACAGTTATTTTCAGTCTCTAACACGCTCCACACGTTCCTTCAGCAGAGAACGTAGCTCACCTTCCACACCATGTCATGTTTGTCCCCAGGAAATTCCAGAAAAGGTCCACCCCACCGAAACCACCACCCTCAACCTCTCTTTCAAAATTGGATGCAGAACCGGCCCCACTGCTGGCCCCAGCCAACAGAGCTGGGGCTGAACTGGGTGGTGTGGATAATGTTGATACCACGACAGCTAGAGAAATAGTCATGTCGCTCGAAATTTTGCTCTCTGATTACTCACTTGAGAAAGTTCATAGCAAATGGCTAAACGGCAAGATGCGAGAGTTCGAAGGGAAAGGGGATTGTGAGTCTAACTACATGATGTAAGGAGAATTTTATCATCGCCATGCTAATACATTATGCGGTAGACATACATCTTTCGGCTTTTCTAGATTGCCAGTATTTATCAACAATCAAACCGGCTTTGTCACAGATTAGCCTTAAGAAAGCACTTACAGCGTGCAAATCAGACGTGCTTGAGGTTCCTATGAACACCGCCTACCTGTGCAATTTCAAAAACTAACCTGATAATAGTTAAGTTCAGATGGTTATTATGTCCGTCGGAAGACGAAAAATAGCTTGTATTCACAAAATGAGACCCAAGACCCCTTTACTATATACATTGTAGGTTTATCAAACTTCTGTATTATAGTAGTTTCACCACTTTGCTGACTATTATATAATTTCAGGAGCCAGATGTGCCTACTATAATATCGAATCCAGGAAGGGTCTCAAGAATTTTGTCTGACTCGGATCTGCCCAGAAAATATTTTCCAATTCAATTCGTGGAAAATACGCAGAAACCATGGACTTTTGTGACGTTATCCTCAATGTTAGCAGAGGATGACACAACGAATAAAAGACTATGGCCTAAAGATTGGGTGGTTTTGACTAAGTGAGTCCATCCCACTAGCTGGATCCTTCTTTTGGAAAATGATACTTACTTGCTCTTAAAACCTAGATCCGAGTGGCAAAAACGAGATTCGGAGTATCAAGCCCTACTAACAGCTCAACTACGAACGATAAAACTAAATAATGAAAGTCTTCCGAACACACTCACGCAAAGTGATATTCCTGAAATCAATCTAAGGAAGGACAAGCTCATGAACTCGGATAGTACCAGCCTCCGCGAAGAAAACGCTTCGAGGCGTGGCTTCACTAATGACCCAAGCTTTGAAAGGGGGTTAATAGTTCGTATTACAAATCTGCACCCTTCTGCAACTAAGATTGTTATCGAGGCATTTGTCAGTCGCTCGGTAGACAGGTATCTTCGGAAGCGGCAGGAAGAAATCCAGCCCCTACGTATAAGCTACATCGATTATGAGAAGGGTTTGGACGAGGCATACTTAAGGCTAGGGAACCAAAAAGACTCCGCGTTAATTGTACGCGCATTAAAAAAACGGAAAAGAAGCATGCGAGATGGCGAAGATTCAAGGGGTGGGAAGGGGGCCAACAAAGAAGATAGAGTTTTAGGGAGGGTATTATCTGGCGAGGAGGAAAGAATTTATTGGGAGAAAGTACTCGCGATAAAAGGAAAAAGAGGAAAGGCAAAGCACATCCAAAACCAGAGGACTAGCAATAATAAGAGAGTAGGACTGGACAATGAGGTATCGGGCCTTGAACCGCCAAAACGCCTCAAATTCCAGTAAATTTTTTTTTTTACCATCTACACATATCACACACGTAGGGTAGAGCGTTCATATACGATTATTCATTCAATACATAACAAGCAACCCGAACACCGGTTGATACTACTGCCAAATCACAAGTTCCTAGAATCAGAAGTGGAAGAGCCGGTGTCCTTCTTTCCCCCCATAGCCTGGTTCACGGTATCCGTTACACTCTGGGCAGCACTGCCCATGGTGTCAGAAACGGTTTCAACCACTCCCTTGCTCTTGTTTGAGGTATCGTCAGAACCGGAGCGCATACTGTCGCCCATCTTCTGGGTGGTTGATTTCTGGGAGCTTTGAAAACAATTAGCATTAACTCAACTAATAGACATCAAGGTACTTACTCGGGCTGCACTGTTCCTGCGACACGATCTCCCATACCAGACATAGTGTCTCCGAGATGTTCAGTCGTACTCTTTTGAGAGTCAGGCTTCATTTTGTCGCCAAGCTGGTCACCCAATGATTTCCTTCCTAAAAATATATTGTTATGAGATAGTGTATAATTACGAAAGCAATGGGGATGACTAACCCTGGTCAGACATTTTGATTTATTGAGTAGTAAAGCGATTTAAGTTTGGGATGGTTTTAATGTGAGTGTGGTTCGGGTACTTTCAGATGATGATATCAACTCCAGGCCCGAAGGCCCCATTTTATATTCATTTTCAACGGTCGTAGATAACGAATACGTCACAATTTGTTCACTACTAGTTGACCATGCATTCTCGAATAAAACTTTTGTGCACAAAGTTATTTCGCTTTGCGGTTGTGTCGACTGCGGGCAACGACGTGATAGTTACGTAGTCTTCAGGTGTTCTGGCCGTTCAGACCTACATGTATATAATCTACTCCCCAGATATGGATCCCTCAGCAGATAGCCGAGTGACGTCAATTACCCTATATCAAGGAATGATAGACGCCAAGATTCATAGAGCCTCAAAGTATCTCTACCATGTATGTAGATCTTGACGTCACAAATCTGTGGATGACAAGATCCACTGCCGAAGGGCGTAATCACCTGTGAAATTAAAGTTGGCTGACGGGTTGTCAAATAGACAACTTCCTTAGCCATCCAAACCCCCCCCTTCACTCGAACAGTCAACGTCAAGCAAGGATCTTCGTTGCAACCGGTTTCTGCACCAATCATACTCAACTGTTCGGGAGGGGGGTGTTCGGGTGGCTAGAGAAGTTCTACCATGTAGAATAATGGGAAAACGTGCTTCGCGTGTTTCTGACAGGCCTTTAAGGGTTTGGGGGTTAGGGCTGGCAACGGGTTCCTGAGGGCTGAGCTTCAGGGCCTTCCGAGACACTATCCAATCAACAACAGTAACAACAACAACAACAATGCCCCTCTATGGCTCGCCAGGATAACTCCGTGCCGGTACAACCTGCACCGGCGGTGACACGTCGGGCCGAGCGAAGAACAGACATGGCCATATACGGCATGGTTGGCAGGGTGTAACCATATTATCATAATTCATTTAACTAATTGTTTGAAATTGGAGAAAACTCGCTAATCTGTTCCCTTAGCAGAAGGCGTTGGTTTGCCGGTCCGGCATCATAATAATCTCGCGAGTTCCCTGGGCTGCTGCCACTGCTAGAATGGAGACATCAGACAACCGAAGCTTGCGGGCACAGAGCTTATGTAGTAATGGAACCTGAGACTTTTGTCCCTGTGAGTGACACTGGGTGATCCGTGATGTCGGCCGGAACAAGACAGGCTTATTGACAAGCCAGACAGTTCAGCCAGCAGGCGTAAACGCCGATTATTGGTGGCAAACCAAAGAGGAGCTCTCATGCCAGCTTGCGTGTGCGTAAATAGCCATCACAGCGGTCCCTGCACATCTAATTCCTAGAATATTAACATGCACAACCTGAACTCCTTCCGAAAAAAAAAAAAAAAAAAATCCCAAAAACAACCTCAAAAAAATCTATATTCCCAAACCCCATCTTCTCCAGCTCCAAAATGGCAAAACTCCTAATCCCGATCCTCGGCACTTTACCGGATATGCCGGATTCATCATCGAACAAAGAAGCATCTACCCGTTTTGTCCCACTATTTATGGCATTTAAATTAAATATAGTTTTTTTCCCTGGAAATTGGACCCTCGGGCTCCGGAGTACATCGTATGATATTTATTAAACTTGGGTTCTTTCGAGAAACTCAGCAATAATTAAATAATTAAGTGAATAATTTGGAATTAAGAGCACGTGGCCTACGATTAAGTACTATGTTTCAGTGCTTCAATTTCCAAAGGTCCTTTATCGCGATTGGCCAAATGTCTTCTCCCCGACTGGATGATATCAGAATATGATTGAACAGTGTCGATAGATTGCCGAATCTGGTCCTTCTTTGGTGGATCACTGAACAAATTTTCACACTAATTCGGGGCCATTTTGGCACCAGAAGAGGTGAGATCCTAAGTTCAGCATCTTATTGGAAGCTCGGATGAAGGCAAACTTTAGGAAGTCTTACTGTGGTCAGGAGGGCTCGAGTTCGTAAATGTCCAGGATCTATAAAACATGGGAATAATCAAGTTAAACTACAAAGATAGGCTGCAATGGAGAGGGTAAACCCTATGATGATTCCATGAAGAAACATCATCATAAGGCGTTTCCCGTGCTCGTGGCGATCACCGGTCCTGTTGCCATGCAGAAGTCACTGTCGGCAAATTTCCGAGGGTTTGGCTTTACGCCGGTAAATCGTATTTCATAGTTTTACTCTAACATATCTTCTTTTTGTCGCTTGCGACAAGAAACGTGCTTCAGGAGGCTACCTACTTGCATGAGTCTGCAACAAAAAATGTCTTTTTATTGCTTTTCATTTCCTCGTTCGACATCTCGGCAGTGAATATCGAATGGACAATAGGGGACGACGTGGGGGATTGGGAGAGCTCCAAAAGTTTTGCCAGAGTCATGCGGTATCACATTCAATCATTCGGCTCTCCCCGCCAGAAACAATTTTTTCCCTCTGAACTGTAAGTACATATGTATGCTTCATTATTCCGAAATCTCACCGTTAGGCCGAGGCCCAGACAAATGTTTCATTCCCAAGCCAAGGTATGTAAGATGTCTTAGAAACATCAATACCCAGTAGTTGGACACGTATGAGGTTATTATTGTTCACCCATTAATGAAATTTCCCTTTGAGTAATTGCATCAGCCTATTTTGTTACTGCGCATCCATGTTGTGGCCGGTCTGGGGATATGATTGAGATAATAAGAAGAAACATAAAACTCTTGAAAACAAAATTTGAACCTCATGTAGAGTGCTGCAGCAAAAATCTATCGAACAGGGTTAATCTAGTCAAAATTAATTCTAAACAGCTTAAAATATACATGCACAGAGTTGGAATAGCTTGATCAAATATCACTTCTTGTTAATTTGGGTGAATTTGGTAGCGACTCACTATTCAATACCCTGTCCGTCGTATTCCCCGGTCAAGTGAGTTCAGCACCGGGGGAAAGGATGAAAGTTAGTAAGCTTCACTTAAACTAGCTGCACGTGCCTGGGCCTTGGAATATTCCAACCAAGGTTGCAAAGTTTTCTAAAATAGTTTTAGATTTTCCAAGATCGATGGGGCTTGCATTAGTAAATATTCTAGGGAGAGACCAACACACCATGATTTCCTCGAGGGAGGTTCGTTTACAGCTCCTGGAGCCGCTCTATTGGACCCTATTTGAAGTGAATTTGGGCTCATCAGCATACAGAAACGAGTGTTTAAGATGATGATCTACAAACCTGTCCCAGATGATGGTGAGGCTTTATTTTTGTTGGAGGCTTGATGTTAAAGCTCTTGTCCAGTGAAGGTTTAGTGTTTGTCCCTGTGATGTGATGTTTACTAAGGCAATGCAGACAGGCGTCATTCGGTGTCAAGTTTTGAGGAGATTTTTTTTAGGTGAAGGCTGTGGAAGTGTCGGGGATCGTTGGTTCGCAGGATTTATGAGGGTTGTTAGTTCCAAAATGGACCTGTGGCGAGTCGATTACTGGGCAAGGTCTCGATCTTGTTCGGTTTTCTTCTCTCCCTCCGCTAACAAGGGACCACCGCTCGGGGCCTTTCACAAAAAAAAAAAAAAAAAGTAAAAAAGAAGGTAAAAAAAAAAAAAAAAAAAAAAGATGAGACTGCATCCGCCACACTCTTGACACGCTGAGGAACCCCGCCAACCGATTCATCGGAACATGATTGAGCTGCGGTTATGTTTGAGGTGGGAGAAATATTTGGGGTGCACGAAAAGAGATGGCCTTCAATGCTGGAGGCTCCCAGCAGAGATTTCAGAAGACAGGTACAGCTCTCAACGTGATAGGTGTCGCGTGTACATACATGTTAACCTACATGTAGAGTACATTATGTATATCTTCGACACACGCACACACATATGTATACTCTACATATACATAGACTCGAACAGGCATATGTAGGTACATACATGACAAAATTACGCCGCGGACATCTATCGCTCACCCACAACCATCACAACCATTACAACCTTCACAACCACAACCACAACCACCAACTACCTATGCGGGAACAGCAAGAGCCAAGTATCCCACACTCTCAAACTCACCCGGAAACAGAGAAGGACCAGAAGGACCAGACTGCCGGTGTCATTAGTTTAACTTGGATTCGTTAGTGAGCCCTTATGATTGATAACATGAACGATGGAGTGGGATGAGGAAGGGGAAATGCCCTCGTAATTTGCCCAGCTCTGAGGACAGAATTTGCCGTGAAACTGCCTGGCTGCAGGCGGGGCCACCCTACCAAATCCCCGGTTGCGATTGGCTTCAATTGGCAGGTGTTCGCATTTAAATGTTGCCCTCGCACAACCGTGCCACTTTCGGAATAGCGGCTGCAGCTGGAACATCGTTGGTCTTCTCGCGATGCGTCCTGTTGGCGAGGTTTTCATTGTTAGCTATGACATTCCTCTATATTTTATTTTTATTTTCTTATATTTTATTTTTTGTATTTGTATTTGTTCACCTTGTTTTTGTTTTATTTTTTTATTTTATTATTATTTGCTCAATTGCATCCCCTCGACAAGCGTGAATCAGGAGACGGTGGCCCCAAACGGAGATAGAAACGCCTGCACTTGTTTACTGAGGTGCTGCTTGCTTGCTGCGGTGAACGATCATGTAGGACGCAGGGGAGAGCAGGTATTGTATTGCTTTGCAATTTGGCTTGCGTGCTCTCTGGTAGTTATTGATGAGAGATCGAGGCACCAGCTTTTTGAAGTCAGCACCGAAACAGAAACGTAACAGAGACAGGAGCAAAGACACCGAGCGCTGGCTGGTCCCACTTCGTTCGACTGATCACAATTGATCACACTACCCCAGGCCAGGTACGTATGTTCACGGACTTTTCTTAATGCTGGTTACTTTTCTTGTCTTGGTATGGTGTTGTTTTGCGCTTTGCTTCACACTTAACAGCAACTCATCTTCTTTGTTTTTTTCCCATCTGTAACTGCAGCTGGGGGATTTTTTTTTTTTTTTTTCAACAGGCTTCCCCACTCTCTTTACAGAGAGTTGTAGTATTCTCTTGGGGTTTGATAATATTCTCCTGATCCTTTTTACGTTTTTTATCCTTTTTTTTCTCTTTCTTTCTTTTATCTATATATAATTTTTCTTTTTTCTTTATTATTATTATCATTTTTTTTTTTTTTTTTTTACATTTCAGTACTTTACAGTGTTTTTTGGTGTTAGAAATCCCTAGCCCTCTTTATCTTCCATTCGTTCTAAATAGTTTTAGTTCCTTAACAGACTTCAGTGTGTCAAAGAAAGCCCCTCGAATAATACAAAAGCTCAAATTGTACCTGTATTATTTTTATTATGCAGGCTAAGTTTGAGTTGCACGATCAAGAGGATCAACTTGCTCGAATTATCAACCACCCCCAGCAACACTACCACGACCACGTTCAACGTGCTACTACTGAGGAACACCACCAAAAAGAGCCGGGGCAAAGTCCGCCAGAGGCTAGCCATTCATCATTGGGCTCATTGGGCACACAAGAAATTCGTTATCAGATAGCCTCATTGCCATCTGCTGCACCAGTACTACCGCTACCAATACCACAGGTACCAGTACCAAACCCAAAACCAGTATCACTCTCAAAACTGGCAGCACCAGCACCAATCTCGAAAAAAGAAGCTCCCTCAGGTCCACCACATTCTTTTCTTCATTCTGAATATCCCTCTTCTGGACTAGCAGGGGAACCGGGAATAGTAGCAACATTTGTAGACCTAGAGGAGCCCCCCTCGCCCAACCACAAAGCAGAACAGTGCAAGGTCAAGATCGAGTCTCACCGTTCGTCTCTTGGCTCAGCACCACCATCCACTCCTTTGTCTCCACACCATTGCTCATCCCAGCAGGCTACTGAGAGCATCCCGCATCCATCTTTAAGTACTTCAACTCCCCAACCTCCCAATCCTGGGTTTACCGGATCTGCTGCCTGGCGCCGTCGTCTGTCCAAAACACGCTCTCTTACGACAATGACTGCTTCAGTAAAACGCTCGCTTTCCACCCCTAACGTGCAGCAGGCTGCTGCTATGGCCGCCGAGGGCCCTTCTTCCACTTCTGGCTTGCCCTATTCGACGGGCAAAGGTCGAAATAAACTCGGTTACCATCGAACCTCCGTTGCATGTGGTATGTTCTGCAAAGAAAGAAAGAAAGAAAAGAAAGAAAGAAAAAAGCTCTGCCTCGCCGGCCGTCCAAATAATGCTACTCAACAACTCAATTGCTAACGATTGTGCATCTGGGTGGTTCAGGTCACTGTAGGCGTCGGAAAATTCGCTGTTTATTGGCAAAGGATGACCTGCATGGACGCTGCTCCAACTGCATTCGTTTGAAGAAAGAATGTAACTTTTATCCAGTGGAGAACACAGATCGACGACCACGATCAATGTCAAAGCCAGACATTAATAGTCAAGATTCAGGTTCATCTGGGTCATCTCCTTCTCCCGGGTTTGGGCCAGGCCAATTGTCTGGAGATGCCAGCTATCCGGTCTCTGTTCCTGTTACCCCAACTTGGGGAACGGATTTTGAGTTTGGGCCTGGTGCTTTTGAACACCAATTTTTACAAAATGGTATTACTAGACCAGGGCGTATTATGGGGCTTTCTCAGTCAGCCTCAGTTTCTCGTCGGCCCAGCATGGCTCAAATGCACACACCGGCAACTGTGAAGGTAGAGCCAGGGTATTCGGATCTGGCGCCACGCTGGGAACTGCCCTCTCAACCCGAATCGTCAACAGACTTTTCTTCCCGAGCTCCGCTGGAGGATCCCTCCTTGTCTTCGGTAATTTGGAGGGCAACTTCAGGCCCAATGACTGGGAACAGTTTTGCTCAGCAAAATATCAGTAACACACCACTCCCTACTGATTCGATAGAAAATTTTGAGGAAGGCATTTGGACTTCACAGGCCCCTTCCAGAATGGGTTCAATCGACCAGGGCATGAATCTCCCCTTCAGCTACCAATCCGCTTATTCATCAGACGCCGACTTGGGTATACCGCCTGAAATGTATTCTACCAATGCATCCACAGCATCTCTTACCGCGTCAGTTTCCGAATCTTCGCACTACGGAGATCATCAATTTTACTCGACTCAATGGGCGGAGCACGGGACGGTTGGTGGTGGTTGTGATATGGAAGGCATGCGGTTGGATTCAGATACATTTGATCAAGCATCATTCGCAGATGAGGAACCTTACATTAGTGTTGTAGAGGGGGGTTCTCCGTATTATCCCTCCCCGCTTCAGAGCGCGGCACCTGTCTCAATGTCGCAGAGATAAATACGCCCTCAAAAGTTTGTGTGCCCTTGACGCTTGACGGATTTCTTTTTGAGGTCGAATGTCTCATGTACGATTTTCAGAGGCTGCACCAAAATACCATACCCAGGCCTTTCTTCCTTTCTTCTTTCAAGTTCCGGCAACAATGTTCCTCTGGATGGACGTCATATTCAATACCGCTCCTCATTTTATTTCCTTCAAAAAAATAAGAATACGTGTGGTAACGGGGTCTATTTTCCTTATTTCGGGTCATTTCATCATCATTCATCATTCATCATTCATCACCATCATCGTCATTATCATCATTTTTCTTCTTTCATATCGGTATAAGGTTCGGTTCAGGCAAGGCGATTAGTTCATGGTTTTTCTATTTCCTACTTTTTCTATCTTCTAATCTATCTGTTGAAGTGAGAAAAAATAAGACTATTCGTGGCAGAGCGTGGGGAGAAAGGCATTTACAGGTGTTTGGATTTTTTCGCCTTCCTATCTCCTCTGTATGATAAGCAGGCTAGACACGGCGTTTTCTCTTTTTGCTTTGCTTTCCTTTTAGGGTTGTCAAATATACTCTGGTTGAAGCTCAAGACCTTATGAGATACTCACTGGTCATGGGGAGACCAGTTAGGATGAGGTTATCTCTAGAACTGACAGTCTAGGGATTCAAGCTCGATACCTCCTCAAAAAAATTTATTGTACTTTTAAATCTCGGCGTTTGGCTCCCCTTTGAAGCCAAGGGGTTTCTTTTTTTTGTGGTGCTTTGTGTACAAAAAAAATAATTGAAACGTAGTAGAATAATTTACCAAACCATGCCATTAGCGAATAAAAACCGCTCATACTGATGCCTTTATCATTGAAGTTGCAGGGGGGAACAATAGCCAAAACCATGCCGTTGCTATCTTGTTTCACAAACGGATATTCCCTCTACCATAGATGTGTTTTTGGGCATGCTCCATTTCAGTAGACACTTGGCAAGGGCCTGTCACCATTGAAGTACCTATCCACCAGCCTCCTTATCTCCACAGGCTACAGTATCTCCCAGGTTCCCCAAAAGAAGAAATGGAAATGAGCTTCCTGGGATATGATTCGCAGCACTCGCACCGATAGGAAGAAACGGCCTACGATTCTCAGCTCTGTCAAAGATACTGACACCGATACAACAACGCATATCTCTGCATACACACATATACGATAGGAAAACATTTCCTCGAGTCATTTTTGGTTGTGCTCGGTGCTGTCCGTCAGCGATACAAAAAATGAAGCTGCTCCCGGATTTCCGTGCTCGTGCTCAGGTTTTATTTCCTCATATTTCTCTTCTCTGTTCTTTCTTCCATCTCCTCTTTCCCTTACTACATCATACACACATACACACATATATACTGTACCTACATACATACGTACATACCACATACATACATACATTCATACATTACATACGTCCCCAAAAACCATTATCTGCGCTCTCATCCTGGACTATTTATACTGCATCTTTCCTATCAAGTGTATACTTACTTTGTCTTGCACCATGGTTTATCTAGGTTCACGAATCATTACCAGGAAGGCGCCGTCTCTGTATCGATAATATGAAAGCGATGGAGAGATAACCGGATACATCTAGTTGTTCCATATATTTATTAAAGGTGGGCGACTTCCTTTCCTTTAAATATTTCTCTCCATCTCTTTCATTTGTCGACTTTTGATCTCTGGTACGTTGCGATGAAGTATTCCCCCCTTCCTGCGCAGTCAGTCACTGCAGATGGTGGTGCCCCATCGCAACACACACCAAGCGGCCTTTTATATGCTTATTTTGGTGCCTGCAGCGATCCGTCCTGTGCCTACCAGGCTCTCACGATGCATCACCAATGAGTTGTTGCGAGCAATGCATCTCTTCGAGGGGCATCTGGAAATTATTTATCTCAGAATTTTGCCCGCTAGCTTACGGTCTTCCATTAAGCTTTCCGGTATTCTTGGTTTTTCACTTTTTCACTATCAAATGTTTACAAACACTAAACTAAAGTTGATTACATTGTACTTTTACAAAAAGTTTCCCCAGACTTAAGGCCGGAATAACTTTCCGAAGTTCCCCGCATCACTAGTATATTTATTATTTAAAAAAAGTCTTTTTACCGTCGACCAAGCGTTTAGACTTCGCCTTACTGACCGCGGGGAATTTAAACTAAGCATCCCTCCGCCTCACCCCCCGAATCATCGGATATGGAGCATGGGGGAAATTCCGGAAAATGTCGCCGCAACCCTGGTGAAATCCGGCCGCGCCGAACATCTAGATATTGGGCATTGACGCTGTCGACAATCCCGAGTGAGGAGTACGCTGACAACGCGTTAGTGCCGTTTTCACTCGGCGGGACTCTTTCTTCGGAGGAACTCGGAATCATAGTGGCGCTCCTTAACTTCCACTTTCACGTGAAGTCCCACAATGAGGGGTCACTTTTGATGGCAATAGCGAGTCAGCAACAAATGTAACCCCTTTCGAAACGTTTTCAGGGTCTTTAAGTTGTTGCCAGGGTTCATCTTCCCATTCTTTCTCCAATATGATTGCCAGGAACACACGATGTACTCATCATCACTACTCTTCTTGATCGAATTTCTTTGTGATTTCATTTTATGGTTCCTCGCAGCTAGACAACAGACTTGACCGTCGAAACGCCTCCGCCTTTCTTCCTTTCGCCTAGGGACCGGACAACGATGCGGAGTGGGGTGGTTGAAATACCCCCCACGAAATCCAAGAAAAGCACGCGAGCGGTGGATTTTCAACAAGGGACGGTTAAAGTAGACCTCAGTTCCGTTGGAAATGTGGCGAATCGTTGAGCTTCCTTTACCGATCGCGTGGGGGTTTCCGGGGGCGGAGGCTACACAACGACGTGGTGTTGTTGGCGGGAGAGAAAAAAAATCCCAAGGGAAAAGAACACCACAACGGAAGGCACCGATGTCATGCCTTATGAATACTCACCAGAACATCTCAATAATAATTTGAATTCTGAAAACAGAAGCCTTGAATAAAGACCCGCGGCTCCGCAGCAAGGTGCCCGGATCTACCATGCAATTATTCAGTGCCGCTGTTAGCGACATTTTTTAGTTGGTCAAACTAACCCCGTTAGCAATGGATTGTTCGGTGTTCAGCTGTCGAAACGCCGGGCAAGGTCTTAATTACGGACGCTTAAGAAATAAGAGCTGCACGAAATGTCCCATTGGGGGTGGGGTCAGCCTGGTACGTGCGGACGGGGAGGAGTGTAGATTGTAGCTGGCGTTTTATCTTTAATTATGAGAGTAAAGAGGGGGAGCTCCTAAGCTGGTTGAAATACCGAACTTCTATCGCAGTAACAAGAGTGTGCGATAGAGTTCGCATTCACATTATTCAGTGCAGGTTAAGCCTGCAGAGGAGGTGGTGATGATGGTGGTGGTAATCCAGTGTGACTAGCCGACTAGCTATTGTGTCGGTTCGGCGTGTTGATTTTCAGATGTAGCAATCCATCCATAATGTAAAAAAAAAAAAAAAAGTGCTTTTAGTCCTCTCCTTGTCCTTTTTTTTTTTTTTATTTTGTTAAAAAAAAAATTTATGATCCCCCCAAAGAAAAAAAAAAAAAAAAACAGAAGCGAGTGAATGTGAGTGAGATCTATTCCTGGGGATTGTCTGGTAGCTGGCCTTCCTCTCGTCCTTGTTTCTAAGCTGAGCCCTACAACAAATCCAAACGCAGTTAATTGAGTTCCGGTCCCAACTTATTTGAATTCTGGTCCTCTTTTGACATGGGGCCTTTATAACCTTTGACGGTTTGATATTACTCTATCTATCCAGTGGCTGTCTATCTCGACAGCTGCGCAGTCCTTTTGTTCCTTCATCGCCCGAGGGCAAGAAGCTACAGTAACGCGCTTTGGATTGCCTATTCTCTCGCTCAGATAAATCATATCACCCATATCTAACCGTCCCGTTTCATCAAATTATTCGGAAAAACGCTGAGAAGAACCTGGTATTATTTGGTCAAGGAATACACAAGGGGGGGAGGGGGAGAAGAGGTCAAAATAAATTGCGTGGGACTATCGAATCCTCTATTTTCGAAAGTAGGTAAGACAAGCGGGGGGGGGGGGTTGTCCTCGCCATCTTTTACCAGCAACCTGATTCTCTACCTCCAGCCAGACATCTTACAGAGCCACAAAAAAACTGCGAGAAAAGGTCCAGGTCCATCCGTAAGTTGATTTTTTCCTCTCTCCGTCACAATGAAGAATATCGTTTCCCTACTCTTTCCGACTGTCTGGATAGCCCTCTCATGTACCCTGCATATTCAGAAAGCGCTGTTCGGGGGTCTGGGTGGGTTCGTCCATCATATGTACCGACCACAGTCAACAGCAGCTGCTTGACATCAGTTCTACATATCCACCACATATACGCGCCTCTCTTTGCTCCTTTGGCTGCTTTCTCCTCCTCTTAGCTGTTGCCCCCCCCCTTCCCTTGTAATCCATAATTTCATACCCCCTCCTCCTCTCCATCTATCCCCGCTGTCCTTCCCCCCGGATTCCGCTCTCATATAGAACCAGAATCCTTCATTTCTTGCATTTTATGAGGAATTGTGTTTTATACTCGCCTGACACGCTATATATATATAACATACACGACCTTACTTACCTTTCTTATATTTCTATCGCAGTCGCTCGTCAGACTCGATCGAGACAGAGACAGTATGTGACCCCCGCGCTCATCACCCCCTGCAAATTTGTCATCTATTTACGGTCGCTTATCTCGCGAAAAGTGAACAGACAGTCGCAAGCGACCGAGAAACAATACTAAGAACCAGGTATGCACACCAGCCTACCCTAGAATTATAATTTTTGTTCCCCCCATATTTTTTTTTCATTCATTGCGGGTGCCGAGAGTATTAACATCGAGGCCGCAGGCTTGTGTAATACCTAAGAAAGGAAACAAAATCCAAAATAAACCATCGCCGACGGAGACGAACGTACAGCGGCCGTGCGAAGCCACCGGCGGGGTTTGATATTTGACTGACATCCACCTTGTTCATTCGGCTGCCGGGTTCAACTCTGATTGCTTCGGTTGCGCACAGTCGCAGCGCATCTTGCGACTGACGGCCGGAGAGTGCGCAAGATCACTCACATTACTTTATTTACTGTGCCCTCTCCTGTTCTGAACAGATCTCGGCGTCGACAGGGAAGAAGCCCAAGACAGGGTACCGGTCAGGACATTGCTTCTCCATTCGTCACTACCATTCTTTCTCTCCCCCACCACATTCAACTCTGCGGCCATCCCACGAAACTCAGCAGCGGTCACTGTCGGGTTTTCAAGTTCGTGCCACCGCCTGCACCACACCTAATTACTCCTACCATCGATCATCACCATATTATCACCTTCGCCCTCCACCGCTACACCACTGGTCTCGCTACCCCTCCAACTTCAGAAAAAGCAAAAACTCCTGTAAAAAAGCAACCCTTTTTCTGGGGTGGCCCCATCTCTTACATTCATAGACCAAAGTCTCGATGGCTTTCAATGGGCGTGGGGGTGTCGGCTTGGGTGCCGCTGGTGAGAATTCACACAACATGTTCTCGGCAGCTTCATTTGGCCCAGGTGCAACTTCTCCGCACTCTCATCTACATCAAACTAAACCCACTTCTCCACAAAACATCACTTCCCTTACTCTCTCACCCTCATACTCTAGAGATCAATCTGGGGACAAAAACGTCAATCTGGAGTTTGCACAGGCGCAGTCTTTCGCCCGGAAGGAGCTTCTGGGCGGATCCTTCAGGGATATCAGTGGCGTTGTGAGCGGCCGACACGAAGAAACACCAGAGGACATGCAAAAGAAAGATCCTCTGGCTACTCAAGTATGGAAGCTGTATAGTAAACAAAAGAATGTTCTTCCCAACGCGGAGCGTATGGAAAACCTTACCTGGAGAATGATGTCAATGACACTACGTAAGGAGCAGCAACAAGCTCGGTGAGTGCCCACCTAGTTAAACCCTACAGCCTTCTTTTCGCTTCATAAAGATCACCGATTCTAATGCTTAAATACAGAAACGCCGCAAAACAATCACAACAACAACAAACCCGAATAGGAGGGATTTCTGCGGCAGCCCGCTCAGCAGCTGAAAGTAAAACATCTTCTGCTAGTGTTAGCGCGAACCCGTCAGAGCCCGATTGCATGTTTATGGATGATCTTACTTTTACATCACCATCATCAATGGTTGGCTCTCCAAGCGGATTTTCGAGTTGCGGGGTTGCACATTCACCAAGTAGCGAAAATCTAAATCCCACTACCTCATCGCATGCTATTGCCTCGGCAATCCCCATAAAAAAATCATCGCGCCAAAAAGAACTTATAGTTAGCTCTCATCTTCCGCCCGCATCCGCACCCCAGCATTTTGAGAATGATCACAACGAGTTTGGCTATGTTCAACGGAGGATACGGAAAACGAGCGTCGACGAGCGTAGAGTGAGTTTTCTCCATGGGAAGTGTAAGTGTTATATTTCTAACCACTGTGTCCTTTAGCCTCCCAAGCGACGCGCAGACTTCTCCCCACATGTTCCTCCAGTCGCTAGTATTATGATCCCCAACGATCCAGATACGGACCACGATTTAAGTGACTATCATCTCGATCAAGATCAAGGATTCTCCGTTCCAAATTCACATCCGACTGCCATGACCTTCCTTGACACCTCTGTGGAGTCGTCTGAGTACCTTACATCTGCTGGGCCCTACCAAAATAGCTTTTTTTCACCCGTTCACAGCCCTGTCGTGGCGAATGGTTCGTTCTCGAATATGTACAGCACTCATACGCCCATGGCTTCGTCGGTGACTTCTGACTTTTACTCCCCTCCTGCATCTGCCAATCACTCCGTTGTTTCAACTCCTCATCCTCTTTCAGAAAATCATGCAGGCAATTTCTTCGATCAGATCAATATCGACAGGCAACAAGGGCGGCCAATCCCTAACTTTGGTCACTCAAGGAATAGTACTCTACCAAACAGTTTGACATCTAATGAATACTACTTCAACGGTACCGATCCTCTTTTGAGTGCAAACCCATCTACTACGCACTCAGGTTTTCCATCTCCTGGATACCAGCAGTTTCAACACGTCAACCCCTCACAGGTTTTGCGCGGTGATTTTAGTCTTGCTAGGTCACCAGGTTCTACCGGGGCTCGAAACGATGCAATGTTTTCTTTTGGCGCTGATTCAGACATTGAGGACGAGGAAATGCAGATGCAAAACGATCCAAATCTAATTGACGACCAAATGGACGTGCACTCAGCACTACAAACTCATTTTGGAGAATGGGGCCAGAGAAATGGTGCAGGACAAAACTCTTTTGGAGCTGGGCGATACCCAGGGCAACAGCAAAAGACTGTGCGGATTGGTGGTACCGAGACTGCACCATCTCCTCAAGAATGGAACATGAGTGGGGGGCATCATAGCCGATCGCATTCTGTTAGCGCATCGGTAAGTGATATGCGTAACAGGGTACAGGATCCAAATGGTGCGCGCAGGCAGAAAATCGCTCGTACAAGTTCTACACCCAATGCTCCTCAACTCGCCATCTCGATAATGAATCAGCGCGTTCAATCTAACCCAAGTACGCCTCCAGAATCCGGGTTTAGTTCCACAGAACCTTCTCGACCAGCCTCGCCAGATGGCCAAAAGAATGGAGGAAATGGAGCAGGTAGTTCCAACGGACTTCCAACAACCTGCACTAATTGTTTCACGCAAACCACGCCCTTGTGGAGGCGAAATCCCGAGGGCCACCCTCTATGCAATGCGTGTGGTTTGTTTTTGAAACTGCACGGAGTGGTTCGCCCTCTTTCTTTAAAAACGGATGTTATTAAGAAGCGTAATCGTGGAAGTGGGAACTCTATGCCTGTCGGGAATGCAGCAACTCGTGCATCCAAGAAGGGTGGCCGGAAGAATTCCTTGGTACAAACTCCAGTGAGTACGCCGGTCCCGGCACAACCCAAAAGCCTTGCAGGATCGGAATCTCCGCCATCTACAGGTGCGGGATCTAATGTCAGCACTCCTACGAACAATATGTCTCTGGTGAGCACCTCTGGACAGGGTAACAAAACAAGCGTCATTCCTATCGCTGCTGCCCCACCAAAGAGCTCAATTGGTGGGAATCCAGCTAGGCCTATAGCTGCTGCCGTTCCGAAACGTCAAAGACGGCTCTCAAAAAGCCAGGGTCATCCCCAGGAAAATGAGGACGGTGATGCCATGGATGATTCAACAAGAGATCCCTCAAAAAAGAAGGACAAGCCCCTGGCACCAATTCTTCAACAATCAACATCATCCATTTTGCATAACACGACGCACCACACACCTATTGCCCCTGCGGTCAATCCCCAAGCGGGCACCCAAGAATGGGAGTGGCTCACGATGTCTCTTTAATGCTTTGTCTAGTTTCGTTTTATTTCCTTTTTAAGTTAAATGGTGTTCACATTTTCTGTGGGGTTTTTTTTTCTTCTGGTTGTAAACTCATTTGAGGGCTTAGAGATCATTGCGAAGCCTTATTGCCCGAGCAGCTACTTGGGGAAATGGTTAGCAGGGTTTTTGTGGGTAATTTGGAGTGTCGGTTTATTACGATGAGGTGTTTTTGCGATCAGATGGATCGTTGTGTACATTTATTGGGCTTCTCTTTCGTGTTATTGCCTTTCTACGTATGCTCGTGCATGTCTGTCTCTTTTATTTGTTTCAGCACGGGTCTTTTTTTTCTTTCATATGTTTGTTTGGCTACTAGGTTCATTTGATATATTTCATATATTGGTTATTTTTCTTTTCCCTGTTCATCACGGATAGAAAGGAGGTGTCTTTCTGGGCCTATTGGAAGGGGGTATCCTTTCTGTTAACTTTTTTTTTTTTTTTTTTTTTTTTCATTTCTGGGGGTTTGGTTATAATCGCTTTCTGGACAAGAGATACATTATTCGTTTCATTGACTTTTCTGGTGATGGGGAAGGATATGGTCCCAGCGGCTACCATTTTCAATTATTTTACAATCGTTGTCTCGCCCTGCACTACTTTTTTCATTGGTTTCGAAGCTTCTGGGTTTCTTTCACCTTCTCTTAAAGGATTATTGGGTTTCATATTCTATCCATCTCAATCTTCATTTATGTCTGTATAGCTTTTGTAGGGTTCAGTCCCATGCACCAAATATTTACCCTCTTTTCAAGGACTGCGTTCTTTTATTTTGTACGTTCTCCCTTTCTTTCCTCTTGTAGGATCAGGGGTGGGTTACATGTTTAGTTCGTAATCCAACCCGTCAGAATTGATATGGTCAGCCTTTCAATGTTTCTGCACCTCAATTCCTCTAATCTCAGGCAAAGACTAGCCAGCCCATGCAATGCTTTAACAATAAGGCAGAATGTTTCCAGCAAAAAAAAAAAAAAGAAAGAAAAAAGAAAAAAGAAAAAATATATAAAACTAAAACTGTCGGTTTCTCAACCCCGTGAAGCTCCAGTGATGAAATGTATAGAGTTGACTCTAGTCTTCCTCCATTTCGTAAAGATCTCTTATTCCATGTTGCCTTCGTCTCCGAGAACCTTTCCAGCGGCCATCAATCTGGAAATTCCTCGTAGTTGCACCAGTCAGCGAAACGAAATTCCATTATATTATGTTGCATGCATGTTAAAACAAGGGAGGGATAAGGGGAGATCAACAGTGCACCGTTGAGCCCTCCCAGAGCTTTGATATTTTCGGCCTGCACAGCTGTTACCCGCATGATATCCTGGAGATCAGCGAGATGTGCCTGCAGCTGCGCCAGCTGTGAATTGAGGTGGGCAAGCTGACGTGCCTTCGCGTTCGAGGGGGCAAGTGACGGGCGGATGCTTCTTGATGAATAGGCAGATGGCTGGGGAGGCATATCCGTATCCGTAGGACCTATATAGTGCAAGATTCTGTAGCGTTGGCGGCTGATCTGGTGAAAGATTTGATGTTGGTGTAGTAGGGGAGGTATGACCTACATGTATGTATCGTGGGGGGAGCCAAGAAAACTATCCAATCAATAAATATCCGCTTTGGGCGGCCGATAAGGAACATCCCGGTTAGCGACCAGGATGTTCAAATTTGTGGGGTGAAAACGAAATATTTTTCACCCCTTCGAACAACATTTTTGCCTTGGAGAATAATGCACCATGGCGAGCCCATTTGCTGCCCTGGCAGCCCGTCTTGCTATCAGTGCAGAAGGAACACTGAAGAGAAATTTAACTCTAGATAGGAGTGTCGCTATCGCACGCTCAATTTGGCCTCAGGCAAGAGTTGCGCCGGTAGGTAGCTTTGCGAATGGCACAAGCTTACATGGGAGGTCTGTTTTTCTTTCTTCACAGCCCCTTATCGAACTGAGATTGGGCACCTTTTGATAAATCCAATTGACCGTTTGTGTCCCTGTAGTGATGTCGACCTCGTGGTCGACACCCAAAATATCTACTCTAGGACTGGTGCCGGCATCTGGGCCCAAAGGATGCAGGATGAACTTCTCAAAAATCGAATCACTAAACCCATGGACACGGCCGTCCACGCAAACGCTCGTGTGCCCATTGTAACATACATCGATTCGAAATATGCTATTGGCGTGGATATATCGTTTACAATCAATGGACTCGCTAACACGGAGTATGTCAAGAAAGAATTGGACGAGCGTCCTTACATGAGGACAATGATAATATTGCTCAAATACTGGTAACTGCGCCCCCTCCCCCGGGGCTAGAAATAAACTTGCTAAGATAATCGCGCTGTTTAGGCTTAAATCAAGACGCTACAACAAAGTTTACACCGGCGGGCTCTCGTCCTACGGCCTTGCTTTGACCGTCATTGGTTATTTCAATGTGAGATGAAGGCTTCTTACAGTTTCCTCGGTCCTTTCTAGCTGTATCTTGAGCTATGCAACTTACTTCTTCAAAGGTTCGAAAAACAGTTAAGGCACGTAAATGTACAGTTGCGGAATACCAGAATTGGATAGAGACAAGAAATTATCAGCAGCTCCTGGTTGACTACCTCACATTTTGGTCCTGTCAATGGAAGCTGGCCAGTACCATGCTTGAGCCTGCAGAAGGCGTAATTTACAAGAAAGTGAGCTTTATTCTCGTTGAGGAACCCCCCCTTTGTCATGACGAAGGGCTTTACCAATCAATACCGTTCACAGGGAACAAAAGGGCACTGCGGCAAACCTCGTAACTCCCTTCTCTGCATTGCTGATCCTACCGACTCCACAAACGATGTCACAAACGGAACATACAAGATTTTCAAGCTTCGCGAAGCAATGAAGATCTTGCGCGATAAACTACAACGCATTGAGTCGAACGTCGACCCTGACTATTTGGAGACCATTTTCAAAAAGACAGGAAGAGAGTGGCCTGAGGAGGACAATATGAGGCAAAAGTTCAAGGGGAAGCGTGGTAAAGCGAAGGCGAGTCCATTACACACGAAGATACTCAAAAAGCCCTTCCGGTAATTTAGTTGGCAGCTGGAACTAGATTGTGCATGTGGCTGGGGGCCTCGTTCCTTACCCTGATATCCTTTCTTCTTTATCAAACTTCTTGTACAATAAACGGTGTATAGGGAATTCTTGGTATTTTTTCTTGGTATCCAACTGAGTAAAGGCTTCTTTTTGGCACGACCGCCGAGCTTGCCTGCGGTTCCTAGTGCTATGAGACCAGTCGGACACTCGCGCGGATAGAAAGTTCCCGGTATCAGCAACACAAAAGAGCTGAAATGATTAGATCTAAGTCATCACGAGAAACACTACAGTCCCTGTCTAAGTATATCAGAGCTGCTCAAGCCTGAGAGTACGGATATAATACTCTATTGAAGGAAAGATCATGTTTAATACTTTCTGATTCACAGTGGTACAAAATTTTGGTGCGGATTGTGTAAGTAACACATTTAGTTGTGTGGGGCCTTCATAAATTGTGTAAATCACCTCTTTATGGAGCCATATTGTGTTAGTAACACAATAAATGTGTGCACACCTAAAAAATTGTGTTGTTCTCTGACTTAGAACTTTTCAGACATTCTTCCACCAGCTACACAGTCCTATTGTGTACATATATATGCTACACAGTTCTATTGTGTTTGTCAATAAATCTTTTTTAAACAAAAAATTAAAAACTAAATAAAAAAATAAATAAAAAAATTAGTAAAAATAAAAAAAAAAAATGATTAATAGATAAATAGACATATATATATCAATCTTATCTGAGGGGATTCTATAGCTTATTAGAGAATATATTGTGTAAAAGTGTTGTATAGCATAATGGTTATCCAAACATTATAACACATTTACTTTACTAAGGTCAGAGGTTCAATTCTGCCCAAAGTTGGTTTTTTTCTCGATTTTATGTTAGTAACACATGTTTATAGTGTTAAAACACAAGTCTACAGCGTCAAAAGCACAGTATAATAACAGTTTACATGTGTTGATAACACAATTCCAACACACCAGAATTGTGTCTTCCACACATTTGACACAAGGCTGTAGTGTTATTAATAAGTAGAAAGTACATATGTACAGCACATCTTACTTATGTTACTAGCGCAATAATATGACACACTTGAATTGTGTTATTAACACAAGTAATTTTGTACCGTAGTGGATTGGATTATCCCAATTCTTGGGTCCTTTACCCATCGCTGCATTTACCGATACACTGATCACAAACCTTGGGAACGTTGCAGGGAGATATGACCAACTCAATGAAATCATGGAGATTGAATAAAAAGAAGAAGAAGAAGAATATCATTGAGGTTCGGGGGCGGATTAGATCTTTAGAATAAAAGAAAAAAAGAAGCGGATTAAACTTCATTACGAGTGATATATAATGAGTGAAACCTAACCCTACATACTACATACTGCGTGTAGTTACACCAGGCAATAGGCGGGCGAAATCTGGTAGAAAAGTTTTATAGGTGGTAGGGGAAGTGTGAGGGAAAGAGCCACATATTCGTAGATAAAAATCTCAACACCACGGCATCGACCTTTTGAAATGGAACTACTAAACATGGCGAGGAAACTCGGCAAGAGTCAAATACCAATAGACATGTGTATATGTACTTAGTGTAATTTCTAGAAATATTTCCATTCTCCCCATATTAATTGCAGAAAAAGAAACGAGATTCTGTACTTTTGGAGATACATATGTTACTTACAAGCCGCGAGCTTTAATACAAAACCTTCCCTAACCGCTACGAAGGGCAAGTAAAGAAACGACAGGACCAGGGGAGAAGGGGAGAAAAAATACGGACGAAATAAAAAACAACTGAAAAAGTGCCTCAGGTATCTTTCTCGCAGTCATTCCAAAAAAAAAAAAAAAAAAAAAAAAGCTATCTTAGAAAGGATTATCATTGACTGAGGTCCCCTATGTTCTTTCCTCCGTCACTCCCCTTCTCTCCTATCCCCTTGGGGATGTATGATATTGGAATATGGACAGAGACGGATGCTGGATTAATTTTGGGCGTTTATTTCTTCTTTGACTTGGCCTCTTGGACTTCGATCTTCTCCTCTAGGCTGCGGACGTAGACTTCGATCCGTTGAATTGATGATCTTAGGGCCTGTAATAGTATCTTAGTAAACGGTATAACTTGTGTGTAGAGAACCATATTTATGGGGGCAGTAATTAAAGAGAATTGGTTAAATGATAGATAGTGGTGGGTGGAAGAAAATCGGGAATAAGGTAAAAAAAAAAAAACGCACATCGATATCTTCCGTTAAGAGTTCATTGGAGACTTTGTATTCCTCAAGGAGGTAAAAATAAGCCGCAGCTCCAGAGACGGACGATCCAAGGAGGAAACCGAAGAGCCTATCAAGAGTTTCCCGGGCATGTCAACCACTGTTCATTTAACACTCGCCCCATCACCCAACCAATTCGCACAGAGGCCCATAAAGATAGTGTATAGTACATACCCCCCTCTGAACGCACCGACCGGTCTCTTCATGGGTACAGCGGCAGCCGCCTGGCGGAGACTTTGCGACGTAGCGAAGGTTCTTGCATTGACGCGGGGAACAGCGGTACGGACAGCAACGGCAGGTACTCGTAAGAGATGGAGAGTAGAGGCCATTGTGTTGATTTTATGTTGATTTGATCTGTGCAGATTGTTTGGGAATGGAAATGTTGCAATGAACAGACAAATACGTAGTTTCGTTTGGTGGAGGTGGTGGGGGTTTGCGGACCAGCGCTAGTGTGCAACTAGACAAACAGGACCCGTTCTGGCCGGCTGCATTTAGCAGATTTATCTGATAAGATTACAATTTAGCACCACACCATCGCGCCTGGCCGCCTGTGTGGGTGCGATTGAACGTCATCTCATGATCCCGAGCTTGAGCCGAGCTCTGTATCGATTTTGGTAAACATCGGAGAGCCGCAAAAGGTGGCTTTTCTTTTTCTTCTTCACTTCTTACAACCCCGCTTTTTGTTGTTTCCTGTCCTCTTTCAAAAGGTTCAGATCGATATCGATGATCATTAGCGGCCAATGGAAATGCCGACTTTGTCGATTTTTCTGGGCCTGGTTCGCCAATGGGGTATTTCTTCCATGGGGACAAAAAAGACCGCCGGACAACCTTTGAGCATTCGTTAGTTCCTTTCCTCGGAGCAAGAAAAAAAACACAGAGAGGCAGCCATTTACCCATAACAGCCTTTTCCAGCTTGCAGATAATTTTATCATACTATCGATACATAGCATGTAGGGAATATACCTGGCAAACAAGCTACCTATTATTTGTGTCTATCTGCTGCTGCTGCTGCCAGCTGCAAGCACATACAGTCGCGTTAAGTGCTCAGAAAAGGACCCCCCCCCCCCCTCTTTCCCCGCTCCATGCGGAAGAATTCCCGGAGGGAGAAGAAGTATGGGCGGTATGAGTTTTCTCTTAGATTATTTGGAAATATAATAATTAGTGTCGTCCATTGTGGAGGGAGTCGCCGGGTGGTAATAATTGTTGCGTTTCTTCATTTCATTTTTTACAATCATCGCCTTCTTTTGCAACGCACTGTTCTTTTTAATGCAGGTACATCGTGTGGTTCTGGTAGCGAGAAAATTATAACTTGGTGTGTGAATCACGCCGGTAATGTAGGTACCACAAAAGATGTAGGCGTGCCCATAATAGCCAGAGCCATACATGAATTCTAGGTGGTTAATCTATATGGTTAGATGCTGCCCATTGCCAGCTGGCCCTAGAAGCCTTCATCAGGTCAAACACCACATACAAGAGAGACCATATGATTCAGCAGGTGGAAGTGTCTCAGAAATGTCTAAGCGCCATAAATTCCGAAACTACATAAAGTATCATATATCAAGCAACCCTGTGAGGCCTGGCAAGGAGGATTCAAGTCCATCGTTCAACAAGGCCTCTCTCTACTCTCTCCTACAAAACGAAATTGGTGCGATGCCAAGGGATTTGCGGGGACTTACTGCTTTGGTTATGCAAAGCATGAAAGATGCTTTTTTGGGAAACAAAGTTACCAGTGCGCCTAACAATAGGTTGCATGATAACCCTGTGGCTGATGTCAAGCAACATCTAGCATCACCAGTGATTCACCACTATGATTACAGGCCCCTCCGTAGCTATTGATGCCCGCCGAACTTCAGAAGACCTTATGGGTAAAGGAAGGAGGGGAAAGGGGAAGGGGACATGAGCCGGCCCTGAATTTGAGGTGTCTTCCTTCCGTGTATATTTATGGACTCTCATGTGGCGCGGACGCAATGTGAAGCTTTGGAGCACGGGTTCCCACGTTTTTTTTTTTTTTTTTTTTTTTACTCGGTTGACAATCCTAACGCTGAAGCGAGTTCGCCATGTAGATAGATCGTGGTATCTATGTGAGTAAGTACTTCTATTAGAGTATGCAGTATTTACAGCAGTATGTACCGCTACCTACTCTTACAAATCTAATCTAGTCGTTATGGGATCCAAGTCGCTCTTTGCGAACCCGGTTGACGACACCGGTATTAGACAGCTGTAGTGTAAAACTCTAGAACAGGTATATACCCCCAATGCTATGCGTCGGAAATCAATGGTGAGTGGTAGGTGCTGTTCAGAATATCAACGGTAGACTGTCGTTGATAGTTCCCCAAAGCGGAACGGTTGATACACAAATTTGCACTCGGACCGACGCACACACAAGTCGCCTTATGTACTCTACTCTAGAGGTAGGTATTCAATGCAGACGCGTGCAGCAACAGCAGCAGACGCCGGCAGGCAAGTGATTATCATGACGTTCAACCTTACATAGTAGCACTACTCTATGTACCCTTTTTTTTTTTTTTTTTTTTTCCTTCCTGGCGGGAACTCAATCGTGAGATGTCCTTGGCGTAATTTCGCGCAAGGACAGCTCAGCCCCTCCGTTTTCCTATTTCCCCGCGTTCGCCAACAAACGTTTTGTGTGAACTTTTTTTTTTTTTTTTTCCCTTAAGAATCCCTTTCTTTTCCTGCTCCCGCCCTCTCAATTCCTATACACAGAAAGGAATACTCCCTCTCTCCCCGTTGGCTGGTTCATACGTGGCAGCCTTCCTTCCTTTCTCTCGCTCTCTCGGGCAGAGAATACTGGGAGGGATTGTGGAGCTGGTTGGAGTGAGGCGTATTCATCAGTGCCAGGGCTGCGTGTAAATGTTCGTAACACAAGACTAGACTAGCAGCTCTCTCAGCTTGCCTTACGACAAAGAAAGACATCAGAAACTGGCACGAATACCACATGGAAGAGCATTATTATATCTAGAGTCTCCAATCTTTCCTTATGAATGGCCTAGAAGAGAAGGGGTGGTGGAGGTGATGGAGTAGGAGCTTGAACAGGGGCAGATCCCCACTCTCTGGATCATAGTTCACGTGCTGGGGTTAGCTGATCTGAGCAGCTAAAATAATAGTAAAGTGCGCCTGACAAATGGGTAGAGCGTTACTTTGCAGCTCGAACGCACTGGAAGAGGTCGTATATGCTGTCAGTCCTTCGACGGAGTTCGCTTGCCAACTATGATAGTAGCACATAGACTCCTGAGAGCGAGTGTTCCAAAATTGTTAATTCCCAAAAGGTCCCAAGTGCTGGGGTGAACCCAGAGATCACGTAGAAGGGACAAATTCTACTTTAAGACCTCCCCTCCCCCCAGTTAATACTATAGCAAATGTGAATAGTCAACAGATTACTCAATTAACAGAGTGCTTTCCTACCCTGCTTACGAACTGGGGATCTGGTTAGCAGTAGGTAATGATGTAGCGTCCATAGCGTCTCTGGCCTTGTAAGAACGCCTGCAACGACCCTGATTATCATTTTCACGCCTGCATTTTTGTTGGTAGAGCAAGCAAAAACTGTGACACGAGATTAAGGATTAAGGCAGCCCTTAGAGTGAGGGGGGAAAGAAGTGAATTAGTTAGCTAGAAATCCTTCACGGTAAAGGCGTCACTTTCTCAAAATCGCTTCAATTGAATGGTCCTTTCGTATCTTCTGTCCGCCGCTCAAACCGGCCCATTACTCATTCGCATTCTATATATGTTGATATCTCGGCCTCTGAGCTCAACATCTTCAACGAATTCATCCTAATATTCTTTGACACCTATGTATGTATCTAATAGTACTAAAAACAAATAATCACTTCAATACCTTAAAGATGATAAGCACCCTGCATTTTCTCTGTGGCGTTCAGATTGGGCTGCGTCGTGCAGATCGTTGACCCCCCCCCCCCCCCGCGTAGCCGATTATTCCCCCCCGGCAAGGGCCCTGAGTAAACCCGGCGCTCATTGTCAACTGAGAGTTTCTTAAACCCTTCAAGTCATCAAATACTAGACGCCAAAGTAGGTTTTTACCTTTTTTTCCCCCCCCTGAAATTGGAAGCGGCGAGGGACTGTATCTTCGTTGCTACATGCAGTGGTGTTACTGTCAGTACGTATGTACTACATGTAGTTAGTTTGCAAGTGACTGATATTTACGGCCTTATTAATTGCTTGCTGTATACAACTCTTTCTGCTTGTTAGAATTCAGATTGAGTCAGTCGGTCATCATATTCCGTGATTATATTTCCTGAAGGAGAGAGCGTGTGGAAAAGAAAGAAAAAAAAAAGAAGAGGTCGTTCCTGTTAGGCTGTACCATAATCAACCACCACACACAGTCACTACATGTACTCAGGCACCGTAAAGCACCACCCCACAAGAAACATCCCGCCAATCCCCCCCACCACCATTCCATTTCAACCACAACCACACACAACACCCTTTCCCTCCCACAACATACATACTCGCTTTCCCGCTCCCTCTTGCTCTCTCTTACATCTACTCTCATATTCACCTACTTCCGGTCCACGACATTCTTCCTCCCCCCAGCAGCACTTTCAATATCTAATTCTGCTCGCTTCTTTGTCTCCTCCTAACGCGCTCACCTCACCCTACTGCGCCTTATTCCTTCAACGCTTCCCCACACCACCATCTATTCTGTCCAGTGTGACAGAAGCTTAATGTCAAGTCCCGCGTCCGTCGGTACACCCATAACATACACAACGATGGTCGAGGACCAGGCTCGCAAGAAGTGGAGAACGGAGCTCACAGGCTCGAAGCAACAGGGTAAAAAGAAGACCAGCTTCAGACTGAGGCCCTCACTAAACTCAAAGATTAACGGCAAACCTTCCTTGCTCTCCCGTCGAGCTGAGACTAATGTGGTGGCCATCGAGGCTTCGAATGCCCATACTCTCTTTCCCAATCCTTCGAATACGATCGATTTGGTCACTCCGGAACCAACCTACCTAACAAGCCCCCCAAAGCCCTCAAGCTCTATGCCATCGGCTGCTATGGATTCAGGTTACTATAGTGGGCCATCATCGGCATCTAAGATGGCTATATCCCCTCAAAGAGTCTCGTCTGCCACCGTATCTCTCCCGAGCAGCTACACACGAGCAAGTCCCCCACCTGCTCTTTCATCGAACATTTCGGAGTACCGAACCGGGATGTACAGCAAGCTGGACAGTCAATTCTTCAAAAAGGTCGTGAAAAAGGAGTACCCAAATGACCCAAAGAAGGCTTATGAAGATCTCCAGCCTGTTATGCGCCATATGCTCGAGAAGCCGGAGGATCGCCAGGTGGTTCAGAAACTCTACATTATATGCAACTTTAGGAACTCTACCATTAGGGGCGAACGGCGGATGGTTAGCAAGCCACGAAGAAAGGCCGGACACCGGCTTATCATGGGCGGGTCTCCGGAGCAAATGACCTGGTACTTTGGGCCGAAGGTCGGTTACACCTAGAAGACGAGCATCTTCTAGATTCATGAACAACTTCTTTTTCCTTTGTATGGACTTTTTTTATTGGGAATATTCGGAGTTTTTGCAAGGGTGGTGTTTGGTTACGATACGGTGTTGGGATGACGAAGTAATGTGTTATGAACAGGGAAATCGATCAGGTTCAGGACGAGTTTCCTCTCAATGGGACTGGGCGAGACGCTATCCTAGGCTTCAATTCGGTTTTTTTTTTTTTTATCTTTCTTTGCTTTTTACTTAGTCTAGGGCTTTGTGTTTTAAGCACATTCTTTTCCCACTTTTTCATTTTCCACCTTTCTTGGGTTATTGGGTTCCAAAAAAAAACGGATTTCTTTTCTTTTCTTTACCTTTTGTCTGGTTCTTGCTGCCCCCCGGCTTCATATCTCACTTTTATTGCTGGCACATTTTTTCAGGCTTTTCATATGTTTTATTTTGGAGTATATCGGCGCTGTACGGTAGCTAGATCGATCGTTGGATGGGTGGGGGGCAGCCGGGACATAGATTCGGAAGGGGCGGGAATTGGGTTTGGTTCTGGCGGTGTACAGGCCGGGTTCTTTTCTGGGGTTATTTTGTTTTTACTTCTCTCTTTTATTCTGTAAAATTTGGTTCTTATTTTTCCCCCTTTATTTTCTCTCTCTTTATCCCACTTTCCTCCTAGAGGGAGAAAAGGGTTTAAAACAAGGGGGGGGGCATTAGATGAGGGGGGGATCATACCTCCGTGTACAGATCAAGACTACGGTACCTTTTGTTACTCTTTTTTTTTTTTACCACAAATTCTTTTTTATTATTGTAGTTAATTTTTCCTCCCCCCCCCCTTCTTTCCTCTCCTTTTATTATTATTATTATTGGGGGTGGGGGGGGGGGCGATCTATAGTCCACCAGCTCTCTATTCTAGTTTCAATTTTTGTTGTATGTTTCTGGGGGGCATCTTCTTATCTTCTTTCCTAGGGTATGTCACCGTTATCATCGTCATAGGGTATTCTTCAAACTCGGTTATTGTGGGTCTTTTATTTTTGGTTTTTGGTTTTTGGTTTTTGTTTTATGTTTTTATTTTTGATACATACAATACATCAGCAGCATCAGCAGCATCTGGTGTTGAGTTGTGCGCTTTTGCTTTTTGCTTTTCTTCTTCAGGGCACTCACTCGCTGGGCTAGACCGGGCTGGGCGCGGGGAAGCCGATCCTCCCTTCCTCTTCTTCCTCGTCCCTTTGTCGCCAGCGCCTGGGTTGGGCGTGATCACGCGGGGCCGGACCGGACCTCCACAATTAACTAACCTTCCTTTCCTTTCCTTTCCTCTCTTCTCTTTTCTTCTCCTTCCTTTGTAGCCGCGGGTGTAGCTGCAATTGCCGGGTGAAGGTGGGAGAAGGAATTACAGCTACTAGCTGCGGACTTTGCCTTGTGAGCAGCAGAGATATGTAAGCAGGCATTGGTGGTGGCCGTGTCGTGCCGACCAGCGTATCGTAACGTAACGGGTCGTCTTCTTATTCATCCATGATCTTGAGCTTACGCTACATACTACATTTTTTTTTTTTACTTTGAGCAAAAAGTGCAGTAGAAGCTGAAGATGGACAGAAAAGAGGAATAGAGATAGAGAAGGTAGTTTGTGGCCCGGCCCGCCGCCCGGAATTGAAGGGGAGGTGGGGGGGGGGGGGTCGTCTAATATGGAGAAGAGGATGATGGTGTTTATTGTGCAGATACTTCATCTACCTACTTACAGGCAGGTACATAACTACTTATTATCCCTACTGAAAACCACCCCTCGCTCGACCCACTTTCCCCAGGGAGTAGAGCTCGGGTCATTGTACCGAGCGCAGGAACGGCGGGAAGGAAGGAGAGTGTGGTGGGGAAGGAAGCACAAGTCGTCAAGTCAATACTGTCAGTGCTGTTGGTAGCCTAGAACACTGACACAACAATCAATGAAAGTGCGAATATCGACTGTGAACCAGACAAGACAAGGAGTAACTACGTGCTCTTCCTCCCCCTCCCCCTCCCCTTCCTTCCTTCCTTTCTTCCTTCCTTTTTTTTTTTTTTTTTTTTTTGGACTGTGCGCACCCCGTCGCGTGCAAAATTTGTGTAGGGATAGATAGGGTGGGTGGGTAGGGTAGACAGACATTGGGCAAGTATTTAGATCAGAGCCATATAGATCTCAAGGGCACAGGGAATGGGTTGAATTAAATGGTAACCCCCTACAAGTAAGAGTAGTTAATTAGGGTGATTCTATGACTGGAGCCAACTAACCCTTTATTATATATTTATACCCCGGATCAGCCGGAGAGTTCAAGTGTATATATGTATATAACAGCCCGGTACGGCCATGATGCCTCGGATGGTGGGGTGCGGGTAAAGAAAGAGATCTAGATAGGAAGACCATGCGCGCATCTGCAATTATTCCGGCCCTCACCCTCAGTTTACTTTCACCCGATCGAAATCTCGAGACCGTTATTTTCCTCTTCTCCCTCATCACACTCATCACTTCAAAAATTAGCATTCCGTTCACACCAAACTCTATATTTCTCCGATTGAGTTTCTTCACGGCGGGGAAGGAAGCTATAGGCGGACATGTGCCTGCCTGCTTGTCTGCCTGTCTGTCTGTCTGTCTGTCTGTCTGTCTGTCTGTCTGTCTGTCTGCTACTGCCACTGAATTTCCACTCTACTCTACTGTGCTATTCTAGCTGTGTACACAGTGGAGTGGAGTGCGGTAATGTACTTACCGCGTGTAGTGTGATGTAGTGTAGGTAAGGAGTGTAGTTGCTCAGCTGAGCTCTCCCTCTCCACCACCCCATAAGCTTGTCTTGTCTTGGCGTGTGCAACCCCCACCACCCACTCATATTGCACTGCTACAGGTAAAATAGACTTTCGTGATCAGGCGCACAAAGGGCAAGTCGGAAAGTCTCCGGAGCAATCTTTTTTTTTTTTTTTTTTAAAAGGAAGGAGGAAAAAAAAAAGGTTCCTGGGGGAATAGGGTGCAGAAAAAAAAAAAAAAAAAAAAAAAAAAAAAAAACCGAGTATAAAAGAAGGCAAACAGGCAGCGCGCCGCGAGGGATTGTCTCAACAGCTAGCGATCGCATGTAGCTACTATACATGTAGTTGTTAGCTATTTGTGGTGGTTATGGCCGGCCATGGGGCCAGCCCCATAAACTACTACTACTACTACTCTTCTCTCTCTCTCTCTCTCAGTGTCCTGCCTGATATCCTCCGTCACTCACGTATCGACAACCATAGCGAGTCTTTTCTTCATTCCTTCGCGTCGCGGCTTCTGGAATGATTCTAAATCTGTATATGAGCAAAGGACCTACGCCGTCCCATATCTTTCTACCCTGTCCTAGCTGTTCTGCCCTACTCCTAGCCTCATGTCAAAGCGCACCGCACCGTCCACCTGTTACTGGGCTGCAAGTAGAGAAAGGAGCCGAACGCGAGACAAGACGATGCGAGACAAGCAAGACGTTCGGTGGAATGTTCTCTGAGTCTCCCTGTTCTGTTCTTGAAACAACCAACCCCTACCTCCTCTCTGTATGTTCCCCCCTTTCTATTTTCTAATTTCTTTGTGGAGCAGCGACCGTACTAACAGTATGCTATGCTACATGTATGCTATGCTATGCGAGGTTTATGTAACTGCTAGTGTACAACTCTAATGTAAGTACATGTAGGTACTGTCTATTGAGTAGATGAGAGATGAGCTGTATGTATGTAACATTGGAGATAATTAATGGATGGAATCGATCTAAGGTTAAATACAGTTTTAGTACACTGGCACTGAATCCGAGACATTGGGCCTGGCCTGCGCGGCGTAGCTTGATTATTATACATGTATGTACATGTGTGTTTGTGCATATACCTTGACTAATAAGCTACATAAGTAGAATCTAGCTACAAGGCTACATGTACCTGAATACTCAACTCAGTTCGACTCAGTTCCGCTGGTAATTATATCCGCTTCATTTCCCTCCCTCCATTTTTATTAAACTTACTTTCATCCATATGCATCGGTGATGAGCAGAGGCTACCCCCGGAACGGCCCGGAATCATGAGACATCGCTCGCTTCACAATGTCTCACTCACACTCATTCAGTTCAAGGAGCTATGACGCAATCCGTCTTGGCAGGATGTTTGATTTGAGCCTCTAGAGCACACCCAACGTGCGGCTCCCCCCCCCCCCCCGCACAGACGGTATTGAACTATTCACCCTCTACGAAAATATTATTACCAATCGATCATGTCAAAACCATCTGCAGTTATTCTCGTCGCTGATGGATCAGAGGAGATTGAGTTTGTGACTGCCTTTGATGGTGAGTAGGGCTTGGTTTTTGTGTTTATGTTTTGGAACCCAACTTATTCTTTGGTTGGAGCTAACGCTAGACTAATACCCCACATGTAGTTCTTATAAGGGCCGGATTTAATGTTTGCACGATTGCTGTGCATCGTGCAGACGTGCAACCGAAAAGCAGGTCATGGATAGAGTATGTAAGCACGATTCAATCTAAAATGGATAGCTAAACTAATGATCTTACCCATCTATGCCAGGCTGTCAAGAGGCCTCAAGATCATTCCAGACAAAGACGAGTTTACCAATAACGATATCAATAGTCTAAAGGTAGCACACTTCAGTCATTGCAGTAATAGTTCTGTTTAGTTTGTATGCATGCTCAACCTTAACCCAAACAGGTCGATATCTTGATCATCCCCGGCGGCGGCCCTGGTGCAAAGACTCTCGCAGAGGACAGAGCTACCCTGGAGCTCCTCCACCGCTGCCGCCGCGAAGAAAAGTGGATAGCATGTATCTGCGCTGGTACCACGTAAGCGGGTCGTTGTTGCGGGTGCAGGGCTAAATTATTGACTTATAAAGTGTTCTGGTGGCATCAGTTTCCTCCTTCCCTGAGCAGGGAAAGGTTAAGGTTACAAGTCATCCCAGTGTCAAGGGTGAAATCGAAGCAAAGGGATGGGAATACGAGGATGAGAGGGTGGTTGTTGATCAGAAGGTGATCACCTCTCGTGGGTCAGCATTCTTGCCCTTTGCATATGTGCATTGAATTGGTTGTGCGACTGACTTGTCGAAAATAAGGCCTGGGACTGCGTTATTATGGGCTTTGACAATCGTAGAGTTGATCTGTGGGAAAGAGAAGAGAGTGGTGAGTTGTATTTGCCCCTCAATGCTTAATGGTGGGTTTCACTAAGATGTGATATGTAGGAGGTCGAGGGTCCTATGATTATTTCCACTGTATTGTAGGCAAAAGAGCTTCTTTTGGAACGATTAATGGATGTAGGCGATTAAAGTCGGCCAACACCCTAGGACCAGCGTGTTATGGATATCTTAAAAACCTTTATTTCAATATTATTCAATCACATCTCACAGGGGATAAAGAAGCTTGGAAAATTCAATAAAGTCATAGGGGCTTCGAGGAACCGGCAACCGGCAAGTTTAAATCCAAGCACAACAAAAATAGAGGTTTGATAAACAGATCGGCGTGAATTGAATTTTTGGAGGTGAAATGGACAGTGATAATTGGAGAGGAGGGGTCGACCATGTCCATTGAGAGAAAATTCTTGGTGGGTGTGTTGAGGCAATTTTCCTTTGAGGAATATCGCTTTCTCAAACACCACAACCTCGACATATATCAGTTCAACCAAGCCTGAGCACCTGCAAACGTTCCCAATGTAAAAGAAAAGAGACGACGACCGGCCTTGTTCACTCTGATTGGCTGCTCAACCCGCCAGCAAACCCTTGCGGAATGTTCCTCCCTTAGGGAGTTCACCCCATAAAACGATTTTCAACAACAAAATAAGCCAGTGAAATGATGGATCCGTCTCAATTCCAAATGCAAGACCGGCAGTGAGTAGCTGCGACTGGGTATGTTTGGATCCCCCGCACGAGAATGCCAGAATGCATTTTTTTTTCTTCTTTCATTTTTCTCTTTCCATTGATGTAGCACCGCACAAGCAAAGTCGTACGGGGTGGAAGGCGCAGTCCTATAGGATGGAAGCTCGTCTGACGGTCGAACACATCAGAAGGAGAAGGCGTTGGGTTCCTGCAGCCCTGAAACGTGAGGGTCCCTGAAACGGGACAAAGTGATTCGAGCGGGTTGACAGACCTCAAAAGATAGTCTTAATAAAGCTTATGGACAATACATTTAAACATTGATAGATATACAAACAGCCTCCTCGTACACCCAATTAATACCAAGTCGAAGCGAAAATTTGGTATGAACTTTGCTTTCAGATATAGCATTAGTCTAGCAGGTGCATGGGAAGAGATGGGATCTCAACTCACCCTCTGTCAGACAATGGACGAATAAAGGCCTTATAAGCCATTGAACCATACAAGGGGAGCACGTCGTTGTCAGCGCCCCCAAGGCCCGTTCTCGTCAAGAACAGGACAGAGGGGAATTGGTAGGAAGAAAAGCATCACGACGGGAAAAAGCAGTTCCTTATCCCCTCCCGCCCTAGAATCAGCGGATAAAGATTTACTACAATTGACATCCCAGCAGTATATATCTAGCCTTCTTCTGCCTGTGAAATTCCAGCCGTCTCAAGGGCATTAGGGGCTTCCAGCTGTCATCGGACGTGACAATGGGGACCAGGTGTCACACTGACCATTAAGTAAGATAACTTTGCTCTTATGGAGGATGATCGATGACCGGTCAAGTTCTTAACCGTAATCATCGTGATCGCGAATAAGAAATGCAGCTAGGAGCGCTCCCTGCTGGCAAGCACAAGGAGACGAGATTCAAGCCATTTAGAAAGATGCATCATTTTCTTGATTTCAAGGAGATCATTGCGCTAACATCTGCAAATAAAAGCGGAGATTTTCTTTCTAGATTTGAAGGGCCTGCCTGGTTAATTTAGTGCGGCGTGACCATGAAGACTATTAGAGGGATGGGATCGAGAGGTCGTAAAATATTGATTGGGTGGGCCGTGTTTGGGAAGTTCTAGGCGAGCTATAGCTACATGTAATTATTGCTACCAAGTTGTGAAAGGTTTTCGTATAGTGTATGCATGACGTGTCCGATTGTGCTGTCATTTCCACCATGGGGTGTTATGGACAACCGAGTGATAATACATGATCTAGATTTTTTTTCCATTGTGTATGCAACCTCATAGTTGTTATGGCACTAAACAACTATCTACACCCTTTCTTCCTTTGCCTATCCTTCAACTTCAAATTAAAAGGAAAACTAAAGTAACAATTTGTTGTTTAATACACCAATGCAATGTGACCAGGGAATTTTCTTTTAACTTGGATATCAATCCAGAGTCAGTCTAAATCACTTATAAACTATTTTGCAGACCTTGGCCCTGATATAATCATTCCCATAATATGCATCTCCATTAAGTCCTTCTTCTTCTTACATATAAAGGGGGGGGGGGGGACGATGTGAACTGCCACGCTCTTCTTGAAATGATATCATATTCATTCTTGAATTGTCATGTCTGTATTATCATCTCACCCTTGATATGCAAGTAACTATGATTCCTGCCATGTATCCTGAATTGGAGGTCAGGATGGTTTTGATTTCCTTTTTTCTCGCCGGAAGAGTGTGTTCCAGTTTGCCGATACTCGTAAGGGGAGTGTGGCCTAGTTGGACTATTGAGCTTTCTAGTGGAAGGCTAGGCTAGGCTCTATTGTCCCCTCTGGTGCTGGCCTAGACGTGAGTATAAATATCTTCGCTATGGTCCACGGCTTTCGGATAATAGTGGATATCAAAGCAATCTTATATAATGAAGTGAATAATACACATAGTCTGGGGGGCAGTACGTTTACGGGAGTCTGATATGGATTAATGCAAGGCTGAGAACGCTGCCCTGAGAGATGAATAATATCACGTGATACTGTTCTATTGTTTGGTCGTTGCCAGATGTTGGATGGGTTCTGGGCTGTTTGATGTAGTTACACAGAAAAGATCTTGGTATAAAATATAATCAATGAGGTTGAGGGAGTAGTAATTTCATACCACTAGTTAGTGGTAAGTATTCCCGACTTTTGAACGCTATCAGAACACTTGTATTCAAATTTAATATGCGCAATATACCTGAAGCTTTAGGTATGCAAATCTTTCTCTCCACGTGGTTTAAGGATATCGTTGAGCCCTTATATTAACACTATCTACTACCACTTATTGCCCTCAATTGTTAACCGTTCTTGAACATAGGTGATAAGGATGGAGAACTTTAAGGGCTTCCCGGGCACAGATAAAAGCTGAATAGATATCAGCTCATTTCGAGATACTTTAGCCACCCTTTCTTTATCCATATGGGCGTTCATCCGCAGGATTGATCTGATATTGGTCTCTCTAGCGGTATTGTTACCGAAAAATCAATGCAGAAGGCAGTTGAATGTGCTTGCCCTTCCGGGAATATCAGGCAAGAATTTGGGATAAAGGCAGGGCCGGGGATGGCGGGGAAGGGTATTTTGAGAATGTATTGCTTTAAAACCAAACGAAAAGCCATTGTTTGTTGAATATATACGTCTAGGAAACGTGTACTCCAAGATTCCCTATAGTCACGAGAATTGAAAGTAGGTATAATCTCATATTCTGGGGGAGAGCGTTCGCAGTTTCTTCAGTAACCCACAAAACATTGAGATTCGAATAATTACTGAGTTTAGTGAGGAAACCTTATTCAGTACACATGCATCGAAGTAAGCATAAAAGGTTTTAGGGAATCCCCTACGCCGTATGACTCGATATTTGAGTTCGTGCATCGGCCGCCATACATATACTTGACATCGACTTGTGGCAAGCCTTGTCCTCACATTTATGGCGGCCCAGCATGTACTCACAGGGCATAGATCACCCTAAATGCAAAGGTCAAAGTGATTGGTTTTCTCAAGTCGAGCGTGAGCCTTGTCCTGTCAAGTAAAAAGTCAGAATAAGTTATTCCCCGGTTCATACCGGACCTCTTTAGAACCAAAAATTCATTGATCGCTTCAGAAGCGTCTTAAGCCCGGGCTGTCAATGATCGAGCCAAACCCACCAGTCTACCAACCATCTCACCAGCTCACGTGACCACGTGCCACACATCTCAGCCCAAGCCGGACAAATTAAAGGCCCCAGGGAGGTGCTCACGGCTCTACCCGTGGATCGCCGCAAACCCAAAATCAACCACACCTCTTCAGCCTCAACAACAACCAAACCTACCAGAACCACAACTATCCGCGACTACCAGAACTACTACTGCTATCATAGCGAAAATGCAGGCCTGGCACAAGAAAGAAAAGGCAAAGCAGATAAAGAAGGGTAAAACCGAGAAGACAAAGCTCCGAACGGAGAAGCTCGCGCGCCGCAATCCGGATCGTATCCAAAAGCAGATCGATGAGCTGGTATCTCTGCAGGAGAGTGGTCGCATTTCGACCCATGACAAGAAACAGCTTGCTGAGCTGGAGAAGGATCTTGCAGCGGTCAAAAAGGCGAGGGAGGCACTAGGCCCTCAGATTGAGGAGGAGAGGGCGAAGAGAAGAGAGGCAGGAGGTTCTGAGAGAGGTGAGCGAGGCGGCGGTGGGCAGCAGACTGGGGTAAAGAGAGCTGCCGGTGCAGATTTTGGGTCGAGTAATGTAAGTTTTCGAGAGTTTTGGATATGGCAGGTTGGACTAACTGTGGTTATGTAGTTCCAAAGGCGAGGCCCTGGCAGACCGCAGTTTGATCGCGCGGGTGATGAGAGCGATTCCGGTACATGGTCTTTTATTCATGAGAGTATACAGGAGACTAAGTTTGCTAACAATATATCCGCCTACAGGAGAATCTACATCATCCTCTGTCCGTGATATTCCCATGCCCGAGGGCACGCCGCCTCCACTACCCCGGCAACAAAAGCCAGAGACCGAAACCCAAGAAGGCCCCCGGCAGCCACACGCTCTTCCCGAAAAACCAGCAGCGCCTGCCGTCAAAACCACGTATGAATCCGCACCTATTCTACGGGATCTGCGAAAAGAAGCTGCAGCTTTTGTTCCGGCTGCAGTTAAGCGGAAATTAGAGGCTCAAAAAGCTAAAGAAGAGCGAGAAGCCGAAGAGAAGAAAGCGGCGGACCAGGATGCAGCCGCCGGAGAGTTGACAGTGGCTCAAGCTATATCATTGAGAATAAATGCCGCACCGAACGTTGACGAGGAGCTGACGAGGTTCCAGGCAGAGATGGAAGAAGTGGAAGACGAAGAAGCGTAGAACTTACCTAGGCTTAATTACGTTCTGGATTAGTGTAATTTTAGGGTTTGTATTCTCTTTTTTTTCTTTTTCCTTTCTTTTTCCTTTTTTTCTTTGAATGACTATTTTACTCTGCATGTTTCATGATAGGTGCTTTGTCAAGATACCCCTGTATTGATTCTTCGATGCACATGCAGGGAATTGGTTAATTCGGAGCATTTATGTTGCGGTCAGAGGCTAACGCCAAAAATACAATCAAAGGCGTCCAATAATCTGGGCGAAAATGTATTACTACCAAAAAGTTTTTTTAATAATTTTCTGACCTGTAATATTGGTTCAGCTACGAGACCTTCCAGAATCGTAACATGGCGAGCGTGTGCGATTTAAATCTCGATAACGTCAGGAAGAAAACCGCCGCCGGCACATTCAGTATCAGAAGCGCCAGTCTCAAGGTGTAGATCGGATGATAAGGCAACAACACGATGCGCTTGATTCGAAGTCTAATTCAATTTCCAAGTCTAGGGACGGAATTTACTCCGACCCGTCTAGAATCCCTACTTGACCGCCTGCTGATGTTGCTAGCTGCTGTAGACTGAAACAGGTCCAATATATCCGTGACTTGGCATATCGAGCTGAAATATTATTCACGCAGATCGACCGGGCTCGGAATATCTAGCCGTGGCTGGAGCGTAGTGGGCGGTACACACATGCATGTCTGTGCACACCTTGCCTACAATACAGTGATAAGATATTTCGGTTATCTGGCCCACTGCTCTCTTCTCGACCGAGTACGGCGCTGAAATGGCGAGAAACACAACTCCAGAAGTCTTTGATGAAAAACCCATCGGCCGAGACATCCTCTGATAAAAGTCTCATATCCTGTCACGTCTGTGAGATACAACACGGAGTGTTGCGTGCTGTAGATAGCCCGCCGTTTTTGGAAAATGGATCTCAGTGCTGTCACTTTGTGGAACCACTGGTTGGAACCACGAACAGATGCTCCACCTTTGTAGAGCGCATGCTAGGCGCAGTAATGAATTCCAGGCATTGCTTCCCACGTTCCATGTATCAAATAATTTTGTTGGGAGCACATACAACGACTGTCATGAGTCGAGCTGAAAGAGACCTTTTTATACAGCCTGCGGCAGAAACATGGGAGGAGTCCTATTGACCTAACCAGCCATACAAACCCTGTTTCTAGACCCCTGTTTTTAACAATAATCCTGTCTCGCTGTAGGTGCAAGACACGCGTTATCTTATGTCTTTTAAGCTTTCCTGTGACCCTCCGAGATCTATTCATGCGCGTGTATTACGGGGTTGGAGGTAAGTGAGTAGAACGTGGCTGTGTGGCTTGAGCCGTTATTTCCCTAGTTTGCTCACTGGTACGAATCACCACGTTCTACCCACTTACTCCCAACCCCGTAGTACTCTGCAGAATTAAATTAAATGCCGCTTACTTAATTAATACTTTACTAACATTTTATCTTCAAAGGCATTCATTCTAATTCTAATCATGTCTGATCGATGGTGGGCAGCGGCATTTCAATTCTGATACTATGAGTATGTACTCGCAACTTCATAGCGTTTCTGAACACAACCACTAGTTATTGCATGCCATATAAAAATATAGTCTTGGCGATTTTTTGTGTGTATGCAATATTAGTCGTGTTCAAAAACGCTATGAGATTGCGAGTACTCACTTGTCAAATATGTACTAGTATTTGCCCAACCATCAAAACACACCAAAAATCGAGGCCTTCATCAACTTATAAAATGTCCCATACTTTTACCAAGATACCAACAACTGCTTATTAGTATAATATCCGCAAGGGAGATTTATGCTTCGTTTTCTTGATATCATTAAAGACGTGGCAGTAAAAGGGTTTCTTTAGATATAGTCCACCTTCAGGGTCCATTTTTTGGATATGGCCTAAAAGTGGTCTGTAGAGTCTTTCAGGTGTCCAGAGAAAAGATGCATATTTTCGGGGGTAGATAGGGAAGCTTTTGGGATCCTGTGTGGTTTGCCGGTTGCGCAAATATATATTTTGATATGCGAGTATGTGTGTATCTCTAGCACGTGAGTTTACGGATGGAAATATCGTGTTTTGAGACCTTCGTGGGACTCTACTAGAGTATTTGCGTTATTTAATCTATCCCTTATGCTGGCGAAAAATGCTGCCCACCCTAAACCTGGAGGAGCTTTGTCATCAATTGATTTCACTAACCCTCTATTATAGGGTGGGCAGCATCGCTAGACTAAAGGATAGTCAATCTGTAGTACTTGTAGACGGGCGCGAAATATCCTGTGAAATATATGGAATAAATTGCTTGAGGCCAGTCAGGCTTTGTGACCGAGTTTCAAGCCTTTTGGGGCGTGGTCACGCCTGGAAGAAGCTTTAGGGCGCCGTCAAGTCTCGAAATGAGGGCCCGGGTTTAATGCAAAGGAACAGAGTAATAGGTGGCAAAACGCAAAGCAACTAATCAGACGGTTTAGATTTGACCTTTGAACTTGGACTATTCTTTTACTGTATGCATATACGAATATGTATAATAAAGATTGGGATTATCCCTTAAGCTGTCGATGCTGACCCCCTATAATAGAGGCTGGGAATTTGTATGAGAGATCAATTATTTGATAAGGGAGATAACAAGATCTGTTAGCAAAAGGCACCAACTTTTTTTTTTTTTTTTTTTTTTTGGAGGGGGTGGAAGATCATGAACAGCTGGAGGTAAAACACTTTCTTGTTTTTTATCAACGTACTCGCGTGTTAATTAAGTCCTGAGAATTCTTGGTAACAACGGCCTCACAAAATTTCCCAGGACTTGATCAACACGCGAGTACGTTATCAGGTGAGAATCCGATCAAAATTCCAAGATATACCCCATGCTCCGTTATTAGAGACTTTGCGCAAATGGAGCCAGCTCCATTTTCCGAAAACCTGATTGGTGCCGATCACATCACCAGCCAATCAGATAATCAGTATAGAGCTGGCTCCATTTGCGCAAAGTCTCTATTTCGTTTTATGCTGCGATATCCTAGTTTCCCCGGACTCCAAAGAAACTCATAAAATGTCCTAATAAAAATAACGGCTATTCTTTCTACAGCGAGAGGTAAGATTATTGTACTCTAGAAGGATGGGAGGAGCCCTATTGGCTTAACCAGTCATACAAACCCTGTTTTTATCCCCTGTTTCTACAATAATCTTGCCTCTTGCTGTAGAGTAGAGCCTGATCCATGAAACATGTGTTACGTTTACTTTTGACTTGAAAGTGCCTCAAGTATGCACCAAGACGGCACAAAGGGACGGCAAACTCAAAAATCTGTTTGTTAGGACCTCGGGGACGTTGTTTATATCAAAAGAAATTATAATGCGCAGTGCCTCGCTTGGTAATAGATAGTTTCAAAGTTCCAACTGGTTCTTTTCACCCCCTCCCCCCCTAGCTATCTCTTCGGATGCGGCCTTCTAGAAGAAACTGTTTTCCTATCAAGCCAGATTATGCGCGTTCCTTACAGCTGTCTGCACTTTCACTTTTTGAAGGTTGACTGGCCTGCACAAGCAACGATTATGTGCCGAAAATTGCACACTCAATTAAGCGAAATGCTTCATTGCTCATGTGGTGGTTCCTGCAGGAAGAAAGAGGACTCCCATCGTAGATCTCTTTGGACATGGAATCCAGAAACATTGGCAAAAGAACGTTAAAATTCCCATGGCAGCTTCTCGACAGCCGCTTTTCCTAACGGGGTACTGGGTACCTGAGTAACGGCTTCTATCTAGAAAATGACGTCGCTTAATTTCGCGAAAATTTCTGGTATTCGTTAGTCGGATATTGAGGCTTCCGCACCTGAGTTTAATTTATTTGTCATGAGTAGAGTGTAATATGCAAATATGGAGATTAAGGCACGGCGAATTCTAGACCTGTGCAAGCCACATAAAAAAAAAACGCTCCAAAGATGCTCTGATGTTGATAGCGATTATTCAACTCACCTTTGGGGAGAAAAAGACACAGTTATTATCACCTACGGTGAGAGGCACCGCTTGCCAAATCGGATTAAGTCCATGGGTTTAAAGAAGGAGTGCCGATGGAAGTGATTTCCGAGAGAGAGATGACTGCGGTCCATAGTCAAGGTAAGTGGTTGGTGAACTATCCCTGTGGGCCCTGGGATTTTTCCCTTTATTGAATAGTGTAGTAGACTACCTACTCAAGAGTACCATATGCACGGGAGATACCGCAGTGCCACGATAGAGAAACGCGTGGACTTATCGCGGATAGTGGATGATAGAAAAGCGGAAGAGCGTGCACCCGATAATCGTGAATGCTGGGAAGGGATCACCCAAATATAGCTCTAACACGGGAGACGCCAGGAATCTGAATCTAAATATGCTACCATCCCCTTAGGGAGGCTACAGTGAAGCGTGGTTTCTGTTTCCTTGCAGCCTTTAGATTTTTGTTTATTGGTATGCTGATTGAATTAAAAAAAGGGTCACAGTTGCAATATAACAGGAGCAGCCGTATATTCATTGCCCCCCCGAGGATAACCCACCTGTTCATCGACGAGTACTAAGTAGATTGGTGTTGGTGCCTAGGTATTATTTAACATCAAATGCATCAAATGGGACTATGATTCATCCAGATTGGCAGGGATGTAGTTCATAAACGGTCGGACGTGGGATGACCCGCCGTGATAAAATTTCCAGGAGTGCATAAGGCGGAAGCCAATACATGCAAGGTATGGTAAAGTATCGACGAATACTCTAGCTGCCTGTCCCGATTTCGGTGTCCACTTTTCAGATTCAGAAATTCCCCGTACTGTACCTACAGAGGTTTAGGTAGGACGTGAATTGACTTATTGATGATATTATAAGGAGGCTGAAATTCTGCCCAGCCAAGGAGTAAGCGAGGCAACTCCTCTTAGTTTGCGTGGCTTGCTGGCCTGCAGGCATTCCTTACAGATGACGTCTTTCTTTCGTTTTCAATCCACAGATGTCAGGTCCTTCATAATTCGTCCAGCGCAGAGTTTTTGCTCCTTCCCTGCACCCTGCCGTCCAAAAATTGTTCTGCACATGTATTTTTTTTCCCTTTCCCTCCCCAGTAGTAAATGTCAGGAGCACTCTTGTGGGTGGGCACTCTAGAGTAGAGTAAGTATACGGGCGTGTAAGTACTAGGTACATGATTGTAGGTACATACATGGTGGAATAAAATTCATGTACCTATGTACCATCGAGTATCAGTAAATTAATGAGAGTGCCTACCTAGTGAGTAAGAAGTAGTGATAGAGGAATGCAAGAGAGGCGGGTCGGAGAGACATTGGATGATCGGATCATTAGCTTACCTGTCTTTCGCGAGATGCAATGACTGGGCAGGTGTCATTAAGATGGTCCTCGATGATTGGTACCCAAAGATAACGACTTGCAAAGGAGGCCTATGGCTGGGCAATTATCATCTAGTCCAATCTTTGACCGTGCTCGCCCAGGAGCATACAGCCATACATATTGCACGGCCAACACCACCCGTCTAATCTTTGGATGTCGCAGATGATTCCCTAGCTACACAAACAAGCATACATGTAGGTAGGTGTACCCAGGTGTGTATTAGGTCCAAATTTTTGACCACCTGCATCAGGTTCCGGAGCTCAGTAGGACAAGAGTGGGACTAATTGATAAGTGAGGCCATCAGCTATCAGATAAATGTAGGTACACATTAGGATCTGTTGGAAGAGGGATAGCCCGAAGAAGAAGATAAACTGCATGTGCTCCTGCGATTGTCAGTTTGCCCCCAGAGATCTGATTCTTGAAATCCTATCAAAGACCCTAGCTACCTAGGCCTGCAATATAATAAAGTATGAACTGTAAACAATTGCCACACCTACCACCCTGCCATGCCCCTTTTTTGTTTACAGGCTGTGTAGTCGTAGTAGTAGGGGTAAAAAGGCACGATATTGAAGGGGTTTATATCTCGAGAGAGTTGAAAGTTTAAACAATAATTCCGGGGGAATTCTAGTAATACAGGAACAAGATAGAGGAGGCGGGTGGGAATTGTGTTAGCTGGGATTGGTATTTGTAGACTAGACCACAGGGAAAAAACAAGAATACCCGCCCTATCATTTATCGCACATTCACAGTTGGTCTCTGTTTATGTCGCGCTTCGCTATTGACGGCACGGAAACTGCGCCCAGCCTGGGTTGAGGAAGGGAAAGATCCAGCACCATAGGAAGGAAGTGATTGCATATTGGGGAAAAAGAAAAAGAAAAAGAAAAAAAAAAGAAAAACCAAGTAGCCATGTATCATTATTATTATTAGATGCCCACATTGTGTATTCTTTGATCCTTTTATCCCTCGTCGTCTTCTGGTCAATTCATGCTCAACTCTGCGAGCTGCCCTCATCAGTATTCCCTCCCCTCCTCTGCCCCTTCTTGCTCATCTCTTCTCTTACCCTCCCTGCTCCTCCCCCTCTTGCTGAGCCTCCCCCTCCCCCCTCCTCACACAATTAGCAGTCTGTCCATTCACGAGGAGCAGCAGTATCTTCAATTTCGCAAAATCGTGGGTTTTCATCACTGTTTCTTCCGTTTTTCCGTTGTCCCATTTTCCATTTTCAACCTGGCGGCGTATCAACAGTGAAACGACCATTCCCACCAGGGTCAAGTAGCTCCGTTCCACCCTAACACTTTACGCTCGCTATTCTACCTTAGCTCGCCCATACATTCGTTCCTGGTTCAACATTAATATTAGTCTTGGGTTCCAACTTTTCACTTCCAACGCTCATTCCTCTACCAGAACTGCTTCACAATTTGTATTTTCATCATCAGCACCTTTGATTATATTTGCACGGAAGTACCTTTTCTTGAGGGGACCGACATTCGTTTGTTACTGGCCTATAAAATCAGAGTTCGAGGAAGACACCAACGGCTACGATAACCGCCAACTCAACATCTACCGAATCAGAGACACTCTCCACCAACATTAGAAGAGAGACCCGTCATCATCAACTCCTACTCCCTCGCGAAGAATAGTTTTTCTTCCACTCCACTGCAATAATGGCTCCTGCTTCGCCTCGATTACAAATACTCTCAGGTGTGTTGCGCTCCCATCGTATGCCTTAAATTAGGATTCGAGAGCTTTGCTAACAGTTTTGCAGTTGGGGGTAATTCTGTTTCTGCGTTTCTGTCATGGAGATTACAGGCCACGAACGCCTGTGATGTTACGCTGGTATGGAAGTCCGGTCATGATACGGTATCCCAATATGGTATATCCTTTAAGTTTGTGCCCCCTCTCTGTTTCTCTGAGCTCTATCGCATGCTGATAAGATCCCAAGGTCAAGCAAGTTCGGTAACGAGAGGTTTAAGCCACACTCCGGTAAGTTCCATGATTCGGTTTACCTATCAGAAATTCTAAATTTGTTTTGGCATTAGTTGTTCGTTCGCCAGAGGAAGCCGCTGGCATTCCGGGAGGATTTGACTACGTCCTCCTTTGCGTGAAAGCACTACCGGACCTCTACGACGTAGCTGCGATAATTGATTCGGTAGTCACCCCGCAGCACACCTGCATTGTTGTAAACACCACATACAGCTTGGGAATAGAGTCGTATCTCGAATCGCGATTCCCTACGAATATCGTCTTGTCGCTCGTAAATGGAGCCAACATCATCCAGTCCGGCCCCAGCGAATTTGAGCATGCTGGCGCCTCCGAAGTATGGGTTGGCTCAACAAACCAGAACCCCAGCATTCCAATGACCCTCCAGCTAGACATGGCAGAGGCTTTGGCTTTGACACTAGCGTCCGGAAATGTTGAATGTCATGTATCAACTAATATTCGGCAGCAACAATGGGAGAAGATGATTGGGTAGGTAGTTGCAATATGCTAATATCCGTTTCTTCTTTCTTCTTTCTTTTTTTTCTTTCTTTGCTAACACACTACAAGACCCATAGCCTTTCAGCCGCTAAGTGTACTTCTCGAAACACCAGTTCACTCCGTATTGATAGAGAAAGCAGGCGCCAAGAAGCTTATTCCAGATCTAATCGACGAGCTTATCGAAATCGCAAAGGCGCAATCATGCTCTTTCCCGGCAGATTTCAAGCAGAAAACTATTGACGAACAACTTCAAGCGCCACAAAGTATGATGTACCAGGACTTTGTTGCCCGGAGGCCTTTGGAGATCGAGAACTATCTGGGTTCACCAATCAAATTCGCGCAAGCTGCCGGGGTTAAAGCGAATCACTGTCAGGCATTATATACAGTGCTCCATCATGTCAATACGACCAATCAAACAAGACCCCCTACATCCCCAGCTGGTTCAATCAATGGCCCTGGCCCTGGCCCACGCCAAATGCAAAATGGCCCCCAACAACCCAGACCCCAGCAGAACGGCATGAACAGCCAACGTCGGCCTCCACCTCCGTCCATGGGTGGCCCTCCAATGGGCGCAAGACGTGGCCCGCCGCCTCATCAGCCGTATGGACCTAACCCAAATGGACTTCACCCTAATGGATATCCCCGAAGACCACAGAATGGCAGCAATTCTCCACAGCCTCCTTCACGAACAGTTTCACGCAGGAACTCATTCGACAATGATCTTGAGGAATTTGGACACCTTGCTCTATATGACGAATTGGCGGATAGTGAGGAATTACCGCATCAGCAGGATATAGGAGAGCATGTTCAACCTAGCCGAAGCCGCGCGCCTTCTGCTGGTGAGATGGCGCTTCGGGAACGCGAGTTCCAGCTGAGGCAAAGGGAGTTAGCACTTCGGGAGCAAGAGATCAGCATGCGTCAAAACGGTCATGGTCTTAAACAGGGCAGAAGGAAAAGTCGGGCTAGGAGTGTGTATGATGATGATGATGATGATGATGAGGACGGTTACGTTGATGCACCACCACCTATGCCACCAATCGACCCCGATAACTTTGACATGATGAGCATGACGTCACGAAGGACTAGAAGGCTGCCCAGTGCAGGCAATTTAAGAGGATCTGAGGTTGATGCGGCGGCCATGCCACCAAGCAGGACAAGACATTCAATAGCTCCAAGTAGGCCTGGTCCTAGGAGTAGAGTGAGTACCAGGCTCATGAACGATGTTCCTGGTCTGCATGATTCGCCTCTTGACGGTGGTCTTATGGGTTATTCGTCAAATAGGTACGGCAGCGTAGATAGAAAGATGCTGTCAGATTCATCGCGAGCGAATTCTTTGACCGCTCGTGGCCTAGATGAGGTTACGGGGATGTCAGTAAGAGGAGGGGGGGGAGCCTACCCGCCTCATCCAGGGCAAATGCCACCACCAACAAACCGACGAACGAGCATGTCACCCGGTGATGTGCGCCCGAACGGCCACGGGTCTCGACCTGGATATCCAGCAGATCAGCGAAGTTTTCGACACGCGTCAAATACCAATCCTCCAAACGGTCATTTCCCTAACGGCCATCCACCAACCAATGGTCCCTTGAGACAACCAAGCCCGAGATTTCCTGAAGGACAGGTGCTACCGCAGCAGGCTGGACAGATTCCTGACGGGGTAAGCCAAACCAATCTCCTAAAGGGATCGACAAGTAACCGCGATCGAAGTACTACGGGTAGTGCTAGTGCTAGCGCAGATAGCGGGGCCAGCGGCCAAACATCGGCAGCAAGCAGTTCGAGTAGTCTCGAGAGGAGGATGGTAACTGCGGTGCGATAGATATGATGGAAATGTCTGTGTGAATAGCATATCGAAGAGAACAGCATGGCATGTTCAAAAGTTTGATAAAGGAAAAGAGTTTTTTACGGATTGCGTTTCTCCCCCTTTCCCAAGTTTTTCTTCGTTACACTTCATTTGCACCTTTTAGTCAATTTTCAATTTCTGCTACTGTTCTGTTTCCTTAGCCTCATTTCAAAATCATTAGTATTTGAGCAAAGGGAAACAGAAAGGGCGCAGGTGAGGGCCGATAGACTGGAATCCACACTTGCCGACAGCTTCCGTACATACGCTTTGCTTTTTTTTTGTTCAGTTTTCTTCTGGGTCGGGTATAATACCACGGTGTCATTGCAGGTGTCATCTTCTCTGGATCTTCTCGAGGCTTGTCTTTATATTCTATTTTCGAACTCCAGATTGTTTTTGCGCTGATATCTCTGTATTAACTTTGCGTTCTAAGTGTTTTTTATGCTTTTTTTTTTCTTTTCGTACAACTAAGTGACGAGGATAAGGGTTCGGGTTACTTTTGTTTCTGCCTGGTGCTTGGCTTAGGGTCTGGGAGGGTTAGAAGCTGTTGTATTTGATCGTCGAACAGAAAATATTTACTGTTTTGGCGTATACGATACCTTAGCTATGACTCATGTATTTTTGTCGGGGTTGTTTTAAAAGACGCTGAAAGGAAGCGGGGAGCCATGGGGCATCTTCTTTTTTTTTGCTATACACTCATTATTGTTTCCATTACATTACTTTCCTTTTTGTCAATTCCCCCTCACATTTCACGATTTTTCTTCTGTTCAGCATACGTGCCCTTCTCGTCCTCATCTCTCATTCAAGCATACACGGGCTTTTTTTTTTTGCCTTCTGGATATGAAAGCTCACTCCTCTTTTTTAATAGCTTGGTGTCTTCGTTATTAAGTAGTATTTAGTCACTTTAAGATCTATGGGCTGAGCACGAAAGTGACAACTTGGGTATCGCACCATATTAATCAAGGACATTCATCCAGAATTATCTTCCTACCCCATTACCTATTATAGATGTAGTCAATAGTTTCCTTTTAGTCTGTTGATAGTTAACTTTGTTTATATTTGGGGTTAATATTCAATGATGTACGGCATCGATGCTAATTTGGTCGACCGATGGGCTTGTATCAAATGCCACGCATAAACTTGCGTTATTATCCAGTAAATGCTGTCCCCCCCCCCCAAGAAAGAAACAAAAGTTGGTAATAGATCTTGTTATCTCTATTACCAAATAGCTGATCTCCCATACACATTCTCACCCTCTATTATAGTATAAGGGGGGGCAGCAATTGATAGCTTAAGGATATGTATATGGTCAGCGCCACTCTAGTAGGTGGATACACGGAGCATAATTTGAAACAGGAGGAGGAAGGGGAGAGGTGGTGGTGCGTGGCATTTGCTCAGTTAGTAACACGGTCTTGTTACCGTAGTGGGAGTTGTTACGTGATTCCGACGCTAATTGACTTCACAACATCACCTACCACAGGCGAACATATATATTTAGGGCTCAAGATAGAACAATGTGTTAGGTTAGAGTACTACGGTGTTAAGGGTAAGTGAGTACTCTAGAACGCAATGGTGCGGTTTGTGTTGTTACGTTCTACTCACTTACCTTAACACCGTAGTACATGTATGCAAGTACTCGCGAGTACTTATGTATCAGGGTACTGCGAAAAGTGATCATAATCTGATAACAAATACTTATCACTTACCCACACACCCAGATACATTGTTCAATGCACCAGTAGACGTTTATTCATATGAGATACTCTATTCCTCAGCCGTGCGAGGAACAGGGTCGTCCAATGTATCCATCTCCATGGCAGCTCCTTGTTTCTGATGCTGCTCTCTATCCACACAATTGTCTCCGCCGACCTCTGCACCAATAACTACATCTGGTCTCTCACTCCACAGTTTCCAGTCTCTCTTCTTAATTTCCATACCAACAGGGAACCGCTTTACCGCGCCACAGCCCTTGCAGTCGATAACAAGCACGTCTGCCCATGGTTTGCGTCCATTACGACTGTGATTCTCGATTCGGTGTGCGCTTGTAGTGCCAGGTATTAAAAGAGCATCGCACCGCTTGCAAATAGTGCGCTTCACAGTTGGTGATATCCGTAGTACTGATTTCTTTGCCACTGCACGAGCGTTTGAGAGGTAGAAGCGCGATAGAGCGGTATTGGCGTCAGATGGGGCGATATCTGTGCGTGAGGAGGGAGTGAGTGTAGCCTTTGAGATCTGACTATAGGAGAGGAGTTGTGCAGACTGATAGAGGAAGTTTATTCGAGCATAAATATGGGGATTTGGGGCGTTCGGCTTGCTAGGCTGCCGAGACTTTGTTTTTGCCATCCTGTCGGGTGTTAAAGTGTTTGTAGGTAAGAACTAGTCTAGCCCAATGGGCCTTGTTCAAGAAGGCCAATATCAAGTATTGGCAAATTGAAAAATAAGATGCGAGGGCTCCGTTTGGATACGGCTTGCGATCACAATCAAGACAGAGTTTGAGGAAATATATGTATGGATTATGGCCTGTCTTGGCATGTTTACAAATAGGGAGATGCCAAGCACATTATCACAATGTATGGTACGGCGGGTCTCAAAGTTGATCGTTAGAAAAACGACAAGTCCTCAATGGCTTTCCGGCTTGATATTCTTAGTTAAAAAGTTATTTAAGCATTTTTAGGATCTGCTGTATCATCCTAGAGTAATTTACCCCAATATACAGTTGGTATAGCCATGTTGTATAATCGTATAATTTCCCAGATATTGCGCGTATGGTATGTATGACCCACGAGCAAAACAACAAAATTGAATACTATCTCAACAACCACAGATGCCAATTAGGTGAAATTAAGGGCAAGTACTAATATATATATATATAGACTTAGATAATACAAAATAGAACTATCATTTTGTATGACCTCCATTTGCAGCATAGCCCTGGCTTACCCTCTTATGTATACTTGTACTATCAACTCAGGTATTAAAGGTCTCTTGCAATTGGAAACACGCCATAGTTTATACTGCATGCAATCTTTATGTACCTAAAAACACGAATAGAAATGATTCAAAAAAAAAAAAAAGGTCTCTTGGAGAATACTCTCGTATTGCTCTATAGTAGCCCTCCATAACTCAGCTATATCATGAGGTTTTATCTCCTTCTTATACCATTGTTTTCTCAATCTAGACTTTAATACATTCCATACATTCTCAATACGATTAAGATCTGTTAAACAGGGGAGGTGGTCCAAGAATCGTCTCCCAAACTCTCTTTTTTATACTTCATCGCTAGCACACACTGTCTATGAGTTTTAAGACCATTTCCCACCAATAAGAAATAAGAAACATTGATTTTTATACTTAACTAGCAAGAAGCCAAATAGTCAGCAACAATTTCTTTTGCATATTGTGCCCCATTGAACGAGGCCCTACTCAAGCGGACTTCTATCTAGCGAAGGACTCCCTTAAAGTTATTAAGTATCTTGACTTGATTCTATCCTCTACCATTATTCAAGTTCTCTTTGATATTTTCCATCGAGTTTATCATCTCGTTTCAAATAAACATCAAGTCAACGGTTGTGTACCTACGGGACAACCCCATTACAGCTGAATCATGTTTCAAGCCCTTGTTTTTTTTTTTGCTGTTGTTGACCTGTTCTGTAGAAGGAGATAAAATACATGTACCTATAAGATAGAAGGGCTGCAATATGCCCAATACAATCGGTTCAGGGGGAATGTTTCAATCACAAATATGACAAACAGAACGATGAAAATATGGTTTGTTATAAAATGTGACCAACTGATCGGGAAAATATACATCATAAAAGCCAATACTGAAGAAGCCACTTACGCCACACCATTTTACGTGGAAGAAATATGGATTGCAGGGATGTACTAAAACGCTCTTTACGTTCTTTTAAGTTTGCTATCTGCCAAAGAAAATCCGTTCTCCCTTCATCCTGCTCTATTTGTTATAGCTAGGTGGACACGCTTTTCAGGGTCTTCAGGAACAGGTACATACTACCGCAAAAACTCGAAAAATTGGCTGTGCATATGAGATCAAAATTACTATTAGAAGACATGATCTACACACTTCAACCAATCGTTCACGGGGCAATCCCTGGTCGAGTTTTTGCGGTAGTATTGGAAAATCCACAGCTTGAAGATGACAATCAAGGGCATCAAAACCCGGATTCTTAAAACAGTATCTGTCACTGTTCGTTGACCTCGTTGCTGGGCGGTGACATTTTCCCATCCAACATGGTAGCTAGTCGAAAGCGTTAACTGGATAAGGACCCGTTCGTTTGACACAAAAAATCCTCCAGAGGTGGCTTTTTTTGTACATAGATCAAATCCATGCTGTGTCAACTGAATGGGCTCTAAGCAAACACATATATATTGCTGCCTAGTAGCAAACGCTACCAAAACTTAGAATTCTACTCTCACGGCCGGATTGAAGCTGCTCAAACAAAAGGGTAATTGATCTGAACACTGCAAGACAGTGCACTATTACTGGCTGCTACACCACTCGCCACACTCCTTTGGGCAGCTTCAAGCCGGCCGCGGGAGTATATGAGGCTCTACCGTGCTGAGTAATCGTCAAGGGTTAGGGAATGCCAGCACAGGATTAACTGTGTCAGTTTCTCTTCTTTCTCTTCCTCCACTCGTTCTTCACACGTAGTCTCACAGCCCATCACTTAACTTCCCGGTAACCCTCGTTGCTGATCTGTTCTTTCCTAAAGCGGTCTTTCCGTTGTTCTGCATTGTTGAGCTGAGCCTTCTTCTTCTTCTCACTCACCTCTTCCTTCCCTTTCTCCCTTCCTTCCTTCTCTCTTCTACCTCAACAACACCCCCATCTTCATTCAACTGAATCCCATCCATCTCAGAAATTAAACAACCGTATATCACTTTCTATAAACGACTATCTAATCAATTCGACAACACAACATGTCTGGCGAAGAAGATCTTATCGACTACTCCGATGACGAGGTTCTTGATACAAAAGACGACGCAGCCACAACCGCTGTCAGGGGTGATGTTGTTGCTAAAAAGTCAGATGCGACTGCTTCCGCAGCCGCTGGAACCGGAGCCACTGCTGCCGACAAGAAAGGTTCTTATGTCGGAATTCATTCGACTGGTTTCCGAGATTTCCTTCTTAAGCCCGAACTACTCAGAGCTATCGTCGACTGCGGTTTCGAACATCCGTCCGAGGGTCAGTTCTTTCTCCTCCCTGATTGAAAACAAATATATCCTCTCTTGTCATCTCTGTCCTCAATCTACGCGTCTTATCGTCGTCTTGGGTGGTCTCGTCATCTATCTCCATGGTCGTTCTTCCGTCTCGCTTAGGCCGCTTAGGCGCTGGAGTTAAAGGCGAAACATCAAAAAAAAAAACTTTTTTTTTTGGTGTATGGCTTCTGGTTTCAAGGGTTGCAAAAAAAATATGTTTCTCCTGGCAGGAAGCCCTACGACATCGTCACGTCATCATTGCCTTTTCAAATTGACTCTGCTTGGTGTATCGCGACGATCGAGGGTGGGAAGCATGGAGAGAACATGAAAGAGGGGGAAACTTTTGAATCCGCAAAAGGCCGGCATATGAGCGAGACGTGGAGACGGATGAGATAGATAGACGTGGCTACCCATATACACTCATGCGCGACTTTGCTTGATCCCAATCATCATTGTTTACAAAATCGGTCGAGAATGCGCGAGTTAACATAAACATTCGGTTCCTTCCTACAGTCCAGCAAGTCTGCATTCCTCAATCGATTCTCGGGACAGACGTTCTTTGCCAGGCCAAATCCGGTCTTGGTAAGACCGCGGTTTTCGTCCTGACAACTCTTCAACAGGTCGATCCTGTCCCCGGAGAAGTCTCAGTCCTTGTTATGTGTCACACTCGTGAATTGGCATATCAGATAAAGAACGAGTACGCGCGTTTCAGTAAATACATGCCCGATGTCCGCACTGCTGTCTTTTACGGAGGTACCCCAATGCAAAAGGACGTGGAAGTATTGAAGAACAAGGATCAACATCCTCACATCATCGTTGCGACCCCTGGTCGGTTGAACGCGTTAGTTCGTGACAAGCATCTGAGACTGGGGAGTGTAAAGGTGTTTGTGTTGGATGAATGCGACAAGATGTTAGAACAGATTGGTATGTTTGGTTTTGGACATCCTTTTTGATTTCCTTCAATCTACCCTAGCTGACCTAAACTAGACATGCGCCGCGATGTGCAGGAAATTTTTCGCGCCACACCTCAGCAGAAACAAGTTATGATGTTTTCTGCCACCCTATCCCAGGAGATCCGCCCAATTTGCAAGAAGTTCATGCAATCTCCTCTCGAAATCTATGTAGATGACGAGACCAAGCTTACCCTCCACGGTCTCCAGCAATACTACGTGAAACTTGATGAGAAGGAGAAGAACAGGAAGCTTAACGAGCTTTTGGATCAACTCGAGTTCAACCAAGTCATCATCTTTGTTAAGAGTACTCTTAGAGCAAATGAGCTCAACAGACTATTGACGGAATGCAACTTCCCTAGTATTGCTGTGCACAGTGGAATGGCACAAGAGGACCGGTATTTCTCCCTGGAGCTCTTTGTATTGATTAATGCTAACTTTCGATTCTTCAGTATTGCGCGATACAAGCAATTTAAGGAGTTCAACAAGAGAATTTGCGTCGCCACAGACGTTTTTGGTCGTGGAATTGATATTGAGCGTATCAATCTTGCTATCAATTACGATCTTCCTTCCGATCCTGACTCCTACTTGCACCGTGTTGGTCGTGCCGGCCGTTTCGGAACCAAGGGTTTAAGTATTTCATTTGTGAGCTCCAAGGAAGATGCCGAAGTCCTTGACAAGATTATGGAGAGGTTCGAGGTCAGCTTGGATCCGTTCCCGGAGGGTGGAATTGATGCCAGCTCGTAAGTACTCATTCAGGTTTAGAGTGCCAGGATACATGTGCTAACGATACCGTAGTTACATGAACACTTAAATTGTGAGATCGATTTTTATACGGTTTTGCATGTGTTCGAGTAAGCCTTTTGGAACCCGGGAGGGGTTTAAAAGTTTATTGGGGAAGCAGTGATATTCGTTGGGTAATGAAATATGGATATCCTTGGGGCAGAAAAAAATTAACATGCGAAGTAAAACTCCTTGCAAATTATTATTAGTCTGAAAAGGAAAAGATTCTGGCTGGGAGCAAGAAGTTCTTGTTTTACGAATAGCTTCTGTTTTCATGACTTTAGGGGAAAGAGTGGCGCTTCTTATTATGTTTTTCCATTTTCTGTTGCTTGTTGAGTGCTTTGTGTTTTCTACTCTCCTCCCGGGGGTTTATCTTCAGTAGTTATGTTTTCTGTCTTCTTGCTATGAAATACAATAAGGTCAACGCGACACAACGATCTCCACATGCATTGTAGTATTCCATGGGTGTTGCCAAGTTTTCTAGTAGTGACGAATGATATTTGGTGATTGGCCACGAAACTAGTAAACTATGCACACCATACCTGTTTGCTCCATCTCCCCCGGCACCACAATTTTGCCAAAGGTTCGCCGCACCATCCATCTTCCAATAGTTACCTTCAATTAATCACTTGACATCCGATGTCTAACTATTCGCTCCATGTTGTTGTTAACCCCAACTGCCTACGGGTGACTGAGCAACTCCCATCACCCCTCAAGAGCCGTAGCGAAGAGTTGTGTGTGCTCCCATTATTCTCTCAATTTAGTCTCGGTTTTCTGACTAGCTGAGGATAAATAGGCCGCACTTCAATGTTGTTGTCGACGTGCAGAAAGTCAAAGACTTGATTGATGCCGGAGCAACAGCAATAAAATTGCGCGCAGACTCCACCACCGACACAAGCGACTACACAAAGCTAGCTAAAGGAATTTACGATGTCGCGAAGCAGCACAATGTCCCATTGATCATTCACGACCGGGTTGACGTTGCGGTGTCATCGGGAGCAGATGGTGTAGAAGTAGGGAAAGGGTGCCTTGGTAAACTATCCTTTGTGCTTAAGATGAACAAGTACTGAGTATGGCCTTAGACTACTTGAGTGCTAGGAAAATTATGGGGTCTGATGCGTTGATCGGCGTGTCAATCAGCAATAAACGACAAGCCCTGCTTGCGTCGAAAGTAAAAACAACATATCAAGTTATTGGACCTGTGTATGAGCCTCTCCTTACAGTAGAATCTCTTCAAGTAAGCCCGCTGGGGACAGCGGGGGCTAGGGATATCCTGGAGACTGCTGTAGGCTTCAATCCAGATGCACAGTTTTTACTCGCAGGGGGCATTACACCGGAGAATGTCCGGCGGATCATAACCCAATCAAAAATACTATTCAGAGAGGCTGATGGTGTTGTGTTGGGGTTTGATCCTACGTGAGTTATAGTTACATATCTCTTTTTTTGTGCCTATAGAGCTGACGGCGAGAAAGTTTGGGTCACAAGGCAATGGTAGCTAGAATTGCGGAAACCAAAAGGAACATGAGCACCATGCAGAAAGGTCTCTGTGCGGGCTTGGCCGACCGCAAACTTGGTCACGAGGAGCCGGAGTTACCTGAGGCAAAGAAACTCTCTTCAAAAGTGGCTTCTGTTATTGCACGCATCGTGGAGAAGCGCCCTACTTTCAGATGCATTGTCCCTGATGAGAGCAAAGCTTTGACCAAGCAAGTCAGTGCTATTATGTAAGTTCAATCACATTTCATAGAGCATCTCATTCAAAAACTAACCAAAATTTCCTACCCTCGAGTGGATCCACCCCGGAGTACTCTCTTGAATTCGAGGAAATGAAGCATCGCTGTGAAAATCTTCAACAGCCCCAAAGCTGCCTTATTAGTATGGGGACTTCCTCAACAGCGGGGTACATTGTCGCTCTCAAGCTCTATAATCTCAAAGCTTTCCCCGTTATCCTTGAGCCCAGAATCGACGAAGCCAGTGCCTATAGAAATGCGGCTGCTGAGAGTTTGATAGCATCCGGGCATTTTTCTCTGATCAAAGGGACAGTCGAAGAGATCATTCGCCTCTCGGACATGTACAAAGGGCGTGCTGAGGAATGTGGCAAGGTTTGCCAGGAAAAAATTGTCGACATTATTTCAAAAGAGTGCAGGCTGCTTGCTTCAAGGGAGAATTGCCTCGTGCTTTCTACGGGGCGTGCCTACGTGCTTTCGGACGGTATCCGCACCGTCCATGTCAAGAATGGTTCAGGTCTCTTGGATACAATCGTAGGTTTTATGCAAATCCCACATTCTAATCATAGGTCTATTGACGATTCCGATGTAGGGCAGCGACGCTTTGGGCCCTGTTTTGGCCGCTTGTTTGGCTGCTGAGCCCAACGATGCATTCGTTGCAGTTCTTTCGGGTCTTCTCTTGTTCAATATTGCTAGTGACCAGGCAACATCCTCTATCAACACAAAGGGTCCAGGAACCTTCCTGCTCGCGTTGATGGATGAGATTTGGAAACTCTCACAGCAGTCACTCCAGGGAGATAGTAGCTGGGCTGACAAAGCTATCTATGAGAGAATCGAGTAAAAGTGGTGTTGGGTGTGTTAGTTCTCTAATTAGCTATGTTGAGTCGGAGGAAAAGTTAGTTGGGTTCTGTTTGTTGAGTGTCTAAAACGTCTCGGGGACTAAACAATGGAATTGGCTGCAAAATGTGTTTAATCTAATAGAACCAGGGGTTTTGTTCTTAGAGAACTATTACTCAAGCAAGATACAAGGAAATGAATTAGATTTGCAATCCGTTGGTGAATGGTATTCTTTCAAGTAAACAGTATTTCAGTGGCTTTTGATTTCAGAGCGACTGATATACAAGTGGTTTTTAAAGCACTTATAGATTGCCGTTTTGATATAAGCTATAAGTCTCTCATAGTTTCGTTGATACTACATGCAGTCACTGTATTTTCTATCACTTACACCTCGAGCGGTGAAAAGGGTCTATACGTGAATTGAATACATGTATGTATGTACATGTAGTTTAGGCTACTGAACCCCTAAAGTTAACTTAGAGAGAGGTACCGGGGTAAAGGTAAGCCCTGCTACCGTTGTTGCAAGTTTGTAGTGACGGGTGAATCTTGGGGTATTGGTATATATTTAATTTAATAAATTAGGTGTGTTTACGCAAGCATTTTTGTGACCCGTCCCGTTTCCTGGGAAAACAATCGGAATGTTTTGAAAACTGTCTTTGAAGGAGGGGGTGGAGGCTTGCATTCCGGCTCTCTTGAGCTGGAATGCCCAGAAAAAAGGGGACTGTTACAGAGCTGCCATGCTAATGCTTCCCATGCCCATCCAGGTTCGTTAGTTTTCATGGGTATCCCACATATAGTCTCTTGGTATTCACATTTTTTTTATTTAAAAAAAAAAAAAAAAAAAATTGACAAGTTCTGAAAATACATTTGTAGTGTGCTTTCATGATTTGGTCTGTTCTGGCGTTCTAATTTGATTCTAAAACCGAAGAATTAAGCCCCAGCCTATTTACCACACGCCTGTCGTTCCCACTTAATTATAGTGCTTGGTAAAGCCGCTAAAACACATTCAGAGAATGCATCCACCGCCGCCACCATAGCTGCTCATGTAGTTTCATCTGATCTGGGGGATACGTGCTGCCGTGTCGATTCAGTCTACCCGCTCTCAGATAATAGTAGTGTGTTCTGCTGCCCGATGTGCGAGAAACCTCGGAATGTAGGTTTCTCCAATGAAACTATTGTATAGATATTGGTCGGAGTGGAAGTTGTTGTTTTGTCCTATTTATGTTGGTATTGGTGAGTTGATGGGAATATGTATCACAGCTCAGCACTCGATCTTGGCTGTCTTGGCATTGGTAAGGGTCCATTTATGATTCGTAACTAGGTAGGCGTCACGGTCGGTGGGCGTCCGCCATCGGACTAGGACAGTGGCGGAGATCCTCCTGGATATTACCGTGTTTTTTTTACCTTTGGTCCGAAAAAGTGCATAGAGGCCTGAATCTGCGCCCGGCGGTGGGGGGGGGGGGGGGAATCACCAAATGAATTAATCAAAGTTAGATGTCATGTTTGTGTTTGGGGAGGAGGTCCCTTGGCGCGGCGCTGCTGATTGGTGGTGGCTTTGCCAATCGGACGCTTGGTGGGCGAACGGTGAGTAAGTATATGGAGTTGTCATGATAGGACTGGTGGGGAAGTCCGCTGTTTATGGTTGGCGGTTATGACTGGACCGTCTTGATAACATCCTTTTAGGGTGTAATGGTGGATTGACTGCTTCCGCGGTATCGGTACGCAGGAGAAATGGCGTTGGGGAGACCAAAGTATTTGTGTATGTGTGCAAGTAGGTATCCGCGTAGGAATTGAGGCGTCTGTCTGGATTGTATACGTGTAGAAGCCCCCCCCCCCAAAAAAAAAAAAAAAAAAAAACATCACTAGTATGGGGGGTGTCATGGCTCAGTCACTGTGTCAAAGTTCCGTGACTGAACTGGTTCTACCTGGGATATAGGGTCCAGTCCAGTCCAGTTAAGAAATATCATAACCCAGCGAGGGAGAGAAGAGGGGATATCAGCGTTGGCAATTTGGTATCCAACACATGTAGGTATGTATAGTTCTTGGGCATGAGTCACCGGGCTTGAAGCAAAACACACCAAAAACTGGCCAAAAACGGGCGCCTTCCCAAACCCTCAATTCTCTATCGATTACCATAGAGCTTTCAGTACAGAAAGAAACACTATAAAGGAGCATATGTTCTGAGCTGTAGCCCTTTTAAATTAAAACATGTGGAGAGTTATGGGGCCTTGGATTTGCAAATATTAAGATCCGATCGGATTTTGCCAAGATGCCATACAAAACTCGAGGTCTTGGCATGACTTTTGAAACACAAGGCTCTCCCCACAATGCTATACAGTGTTGAATTAAGAGCTTCTAGATGATTTTTTTTTTCCTAATTGGTTAGTTTGCATTCTATCGATTGGCATAAGTTATACCCTAAAATTGCGGGTGCTGGGGCTAGTTGAAAAAGACTGATTTCGCCGTATCTTGGTGTGTTTGGGGCGCCCTGTCCGATGATTTCTGTCAACGAGCTGTACATACATATCCCCGACTCATAGCAAGGTCTCCGGGAGGGATCCCGTATCACCTAGAATTGGCCGGCGCTACGCCAAAAATCAAGAATAGCAAGCCGAGGAGGCGCTTGAGTGAGATTGTGGCAAGCTAGTGGAAGCGGTTATGAGAGACTGCCTTTTCCCGGCCGTGAGCAAGTGGGTTTGTCGGGAAGGAAGATATAGAAGCTTACCTTCTCGGCACATTGTCCCATGAAAGACTGCCAGTAAAGATCCTGCTGTCTCTGGAATATGTACTTTTTCTTTTTTCTTTTTCTCGGCCCGGGCGGTTCTCATTGCTGGAATGGCGGATTAATCCATCTAGTGATAACTACATGTATGTAGATTTTGGGATTGGTCCGTCCTATTAGTTTTCGGAATGCGCGGATCATAACATATCACTCGATACGCTGGTCGCCCAAGACCATCAAATCTTAAGCTAGCCACGGTTCTATTAAAATTCACAGCTCTACCAAAGGTTACATCTACTAATCTACAAAACACACTAAACACGACGAGGAAAGGTCTATTAACTATATACATTCCCCCCTCGAGGGGGGCCTAAAACTCCACATCCCCCTTCTTCACTTTCCCCTCCGCACCCCCCTCCCCTTCCTCCATCGGCGGCAAACTATACGCCCCAATCTCAAACCTCCTCCTCGTGACCACAAACGCCAGGTCCTCCCCAACCCCACTCAAGGCGGCCCCCACGCCACCCCCCTTCTCCCCCAGCACCGGCAGCTTCCACAGCTTCACCAGTCCCTGCGGCGCGCCCTCCTCCTTTGACGGACTCGGGAACGGCGTCAGCTCGACGATGCAGTCGGACAGTATCTCTGCCCAGCGGACGAGCCCGCTAGCGCGCGGGTACAGCTCGAGCGGGAGGGAGGCCATGAGCGTGAGGGAGGGGTGGGTGCGGAGGAGGGATCGGAGTGTATGTAGGAAGGGGAGGAGGTGGGAGGGGGCGGAGGCGGAGGGGGGGTAGAGGAGGGGGGAGAGGAGACTGGGGAGGAGGATTCGGTGGGGATGGGGCGAGTGGGTGGTGATGGCGGTGAGGAGGGGGCTGAGGATATGTGCAAAGGGGGAGCTGCTGGTGGGCGCAGGTGGGGGGATGATGGTGAGTTTGGCTGAGGCGGGGAGGTCGAGGCGTTTGGTGAGGTCGTAGGAGTGGCAGAAGGGCGTGGCGGCGGTCTCTGGGGCACCGCTAGCTACGGGCTGTGATTGGGCTGTAGGGTGTTGTAGTTAATAAGTATTATATAGCTGTAGAAACGGTCATTTCCGTAGGGCACAAACCTCGACTCCCCCCAATCCCACTTCCAAACTCCCCGAGGCGCTCATACCGCCATGCAATCTTCATCTTCCCACTACCACTGCCACCAGTACTCCCTGAGCTTGAGCTCGCCTCCGCAGCACCCGTCACCGCGGGCAGATCCCTCGCCCACGACGGCGGCGCCCCAATCACAGTCACTGCATGTCCCTGCACAATCCCCTCCGCGGCATAGTAGCGCAGTAGCGCACCTCCAAAGTCCGTAGTGCCGGGCTCCTCAATAAGCACCGAGCAGCCCAGCGGCAGTCCAGCATGACCGGCGAGTAGCGAGTCGAAGGAAGGCGTACCGGTCGAGGTTGTGGGCTGGCCGTTGATTGGGGAGGGACGGACGCCTGGTGGTGGAGGTTTGGGGGCGGAGACGACCGGGGGGTTGCTACTGAGGGGTGCAGGCCCGCGGTTGATCACAATGTTACGTTTGCGGAAACTCATTGTTGGGTGTGGTCAGTTGATTGTTCGTGATGGAGATGTGAGTGGTAATGATCGGTTTGGTGGAATTGGTGACACTGGCGGGGTGAGGCTCTGCGGTGGTTGGGGGGGGGGGGGGAGGAGGGGCGACTAGCTGTTTTTGGGCTTGGGGAGGCTAGCTGGATGGGGGAGTAGTGTCATGCAGGAAGACTACGCTGCAGGAATTAGCGCGGTATTATTCTTCCTTTGCCTCTTTGTGCTCAACTCTCTACACCTACAATCTCTACGCCCAAAATCTCCACCACAACCCCATAAACACCACACTCACTCAATACTCACAATCAATTCACCATGTCGTAAGACTCTCCCCCCACCCCTTCTTTACTCCCCAAAGTGATCCTCCCCAGCTAACCCCCCCCCTCCCCTCCCCCAGCGCCGACTCACTCCTCCTCGACTCAACATTCACCATCACAGCCGTCGACCAAAAGAAATACGACCGCGTCGCGCGCGTCTTTGGCGAGCGCGAGGATCTCAAGTTCACACTCGACATCCACAGCGAGCTGTACCCACTGACGGCCGGCGAGACCATCCAGCTGTCGATCGCGTCGACGCTCTCGCTCGATGGCTCAAAGGACGATTCCGCAAACTCAAAGACGGGGTGGCGCGAGACGAGGAGCGGCGAGATGACGCTGGCAGATACCTACGACTATGTCATGCACGGAAAGGTATATAGGTTTGAGGAGGGGAATGGGGAGTTTATGTAAGTGTTTCCCTGATGTTGGGGGGGTATGTGGGTGGGGGCTAATGGGGCGGAAATGTAGAAAGGTGTATGCGTCGTTTGGAGGACTACTACTCCATATTGAGGGTCCCCATAAGAGGTTGACCTCCCTGAGGCATGAGTACATTTACCTCCTGATCAAGAAATAGATTGGAGGTGGATGGGGTGCTTGGGAGGGAGGATTAATTCCAGGTAGATGGCAGCACCCCACGCGATCTAGGGGGAATAAAATGGCGTTTTGTTTTACCGGCTTGTGTTTGGTGACCTGTGCATGCATGGTGCATTCTTGACGATTGTAGATTTTGTGGGTTTATAATCATCATCAGGGCTTGTCTCGATGGCTTTCATCACTGAGAATCACTCGGATTGTGGGTACTGTATCGAGGGAGGGTCGCAGAGGCGATTAGAGGACTCTAGCACATGTGACTGTCTGTGTAAATGAAATTGTGGCGAGAACCGAAATGGAATGTGGTCTATACCTAGCTCAAGCCAATGAGCTAGTATTCTTTAAATCCCGTACCTGACCTCGGCAGCGAGACATCTTGACCATATACACCCCCATTAATTGTTTCTTGCTACAACAAGTATCCATGGTTTCCACAAGTATACTATTACAAGAGAGTGGGGTATCTCGTCCCTTGCCATAACTAGATAGTTTTTCCCCCCTTACGTTTCAAAGAGATTACAGTCGTAATCCCTACATATATGCACAAAGATACTGCATCACTTTGAACAATCGTGCATCTTGACTTGGCTACATGCACGCCTACCACGTCGGGAATTCAAAGCGCCTGTGGATCCTCGAGCAAATCTCGATATAATCCCTTTCGTTCTCCGGCGTGAGGATCCCGTGGCGGATGAAAAAGTCAATCAGGACTGTTGGTCATTGTTAGTCCTGTCCGAGTCAATGTGAAGGGGAAAAGGGACCTACCAACGGCACAATTGGGCTTGAATCTGCCTTTCGCCAGTTCATCCTTGACCTACACCCCCACAAAATCAAAAATCAGTACCTCCCACCATCCATCTACCCTACAGCCACGCACTCACCTCGTCCACCCCCATCAAGCTGAACCCGATAACCTCGTCATCGCCCGGCCTCGGCACAACGTCCTCCCCCACCTCCATATCATATACAAACTCGACCTCTGGCTGCAGCAACCCAGACTCTCCACCGGCGCTCTTCTGTCTCTCATAAAAGTAAGATATCGCGCCCACAGGCTTAGCACACGTGCGCACCAGCTCCTCCGAGAAGCTAGCCTCCTCCTCACTCTCCTTCAGCAGCGTCTCCCACGCGCTCATCCCCGCCACTATACCCCCCGCCACGGTATTATCCAGCATGCCGCCGTACGTCGGCTTTTCCGGGTTCCTCGTGGGTACCCAGATTCGAAGCGGGGAGGGGGTATATGTCGTCATGTGGACGCCGTAGGTTACTACGCCAAAGAGGGCGCAGCCGGAGCGCTCCATGCTTAGGTAGTGCTGTCGGGGTGGGCTGAAGACGGCGTAGAGCTCGTTGCGCCAGCCGGAGAGGACGGAGAAGGTCTTTGAGGTGCGCCAGGAGGAGAGCGTGGCGTTCATGTTGGCGCTGCGCTCCTCGGGGGTGGATCCGTGGAGGGTGACGGTGGAGCCGGTGATGGTCCAGTGTGTGCCTGAGAGGGCGGTGTTGGAGAGGGCGGAGACGACAAAGGGGTGAAGGTACCCGAGGATGTGGGTGTTGTGGGTAAAGACTGAGAGGGTGGAGAGACGCTCGGCGTGTAGGGAGGGGTGAATGGCGGCGTTGGGGAAGCTGTGGGGTATTTGGGTTAGTATTATTGATATTGGGGATGAGGGGGCACCTACCTTACCTGTCGACGAGATTGACGAGGTCGAGGTTGGAGTAGCGTTTTCCGGCCATGGTAGATAATTTGTAGTTTGTTTAATTTTATTTTTTATTCTTATTCTGGATTATTTTGGGGGTGGGGGGGGGGGGTTGAGTATTGACGGTCGTGGTCGTGATATCAGGGCCCGATGTTACTAACGGGCGGTCGGGGTATCAATCATCGAATGACCCACTTTTTCGCTTATCGATAAGACCCCCCCTCCCCCGCCCCCACTCTCACGATATATCAAAACCATTTCCTCATCACAACAGACCCTCAAACAAACTCAATACCATCCCATCCCATCCCACTCAATCAACAATGCCCACAAAACCACCCCACCAAACACTCACCGCCTCCATCCTAACCGTATCCACCACCGCCTCCCAAGACCCCACAACCGACACCTGCGGGCCCCTCCTCCAATCCCTCCTCACAGAAAACAGCACAGAGAGCCTCACATGGGAAGTCAAGCACACCAAGATTGTGGGGGACGATGTGGACGCGATCCGCGGGGCGGTGGGGGCGTGGGCGGACGAGGGGGTGAATCTGGTGGTTACGACGGGGGGGACGGGGTTTGCGGTTGAGGATTGTACGCCCGAGGCGGTGCGGCCGATGCTGGAGAAGGAGGCGGTGGGGTTGGTGTAGGTTTTCTTTTCCTTTCTTTTCCTTTTATTTGCTGGGTTGGTTTGGTGGGCTAATGTTGGTGTGTGTGGTAGGCATGCGATGCTTTCGAGCTCGCTCAAGATTACGCCTTGTAGGTTCACTCTGCGCTCTATTCTGCTCTACGGCTGGCTAGAATCTATGCCCTATATAAAGCTATATACCCTATAAAAAGCTATATACCCTATATAGCTATATACCCTATAAAAAGCTATATACCCTATAAAAAGCTATATACCCTATAGAGCTATATACCCTATAGAGCTATATACCCTATAGAGCTAGATACCCTATATAGCTATATACCCTATAAAGCTACAAAGCTCTATGAAGCTCCTCAATAGCTACACTTTCCGGGGAAGAGGAGGTCCAAAGCCTAGGCAGAGCAGCATTGGCATTATACTGGCAAGGTGGGAGATTTACAGACCGACCTTGCCAATATAGCGCCATTGCCGTCTCCTCACCTCTTGTGCTTCAACCTTTCCCCTCCCCCCCCGGAAAATAGCAGCTATAAAAAAAAAAGCCCCCAAAGAAGCTCCATCAGCTAATCCCCCGCTTTCCTCAAACACAGTCGCAATGATGGCCCGCCCAGTCGCCGGTGTCCGCAAATCCACCCTCATCGTAACTCTTCCCGGCTCCCCAAAGGGCGCGGCCGAGAACCTCTCCGCAATAATCCAGCTCCTCCCACACGCCTGCATCCAAGCCTGCGGATCCACCAGTTCCCGCGTCCTCCATTCCGGCGGCACAAAGGCGCTCGAAGCCCGGGCTGGCCTGCCGCCGCTGAACCAACCTAGACAACCCGCCGCCGGCGCCCACCATACGTGCAGTCATGGCCACCACGCCCCAAAACCGCATACAGCCAATGCCCTCAATGGTCCTGTGACGGGGCGCCATAGATCGTCGCCTTATCCGATGCTGTCGGTCGCGGAGGCGACGGAGCTGATAGCGGCAAATACGGCGGTCATGGAGGTGGTCACGTACCCGGTGGGGCCGGGCCTGGTGGGCCATGTGCTCGCCGAGGATGTGACGGCCGCGGAGGAGGTTCCGGCGTTCAGGGCGAGTATTGTGGACGGGTATGCGCTCGTCCATACCGATGGCCCGGGGACATACCCGGTGATGTCCGTATCGCATGCAGCGCCGGGAACAGCGCAGCCGTTGCTTCCGGGACAGTTGGCGAGGATCACGACTGGCGCTCCGTTGCCAGAGGGCGCGACAGCCGTCGTGATGGTCGAGGACACCGTACTGGTCCGCAGCACGGACGACGGCGCAGAGGAGCTCGAAGTACAGGTCCTGGCGACCCTGGGAAAGGGCGAGAATGTGAGGGAGATTGGCAGCGATGTGGAAAAGGGGAGCGTAGTCCTCGCAAAGGGCACTGTGGTCTCCTCCGTCGGCGGCGAGATCGGGGTGTTGGCCAGCGTGGGCAGGGCGGAGGTGCGCGTGTTTAGAAAGCCGGTGGTGGCGGTCATGAGTACTGGGGATGAGGTCGTGAACCATGATGCCCCGGGAGGGTTGTCGGCGGGTCAGATAAGGGATAGTAATCGCCCTTCACTCCTTGCCGCCATCGCCGCGGCGGGGTTCACCCCGGTGGATGCGGGAATAGCGCCGGATTCCCCGGCCGCACTAGAAGATGCGTTGCGCGCCGCCCTCGAGCGCGCGGACGTCGTCGTCACGAGCGGCGGCGTGAGTATGGGCGAGAAGGACCTACTAAAGGCAACGATCGAGCAGGCACTCGGCGGAAACGTGCATTTCGGGAGGGTGGCGATGAAGCCGGGGAAGCCGACGACGTTCGCGACCGTCGGCAACGCAAATGCGCAGTCGGGGATTAAGCAGTTCTTTGCGCTCCCGGGAAACCCGGCGAGCGCGATTGTGACGGCGCATTTGTTTGTGGTGCCGGCGTTGAGGAGGGCGGCGGGGTGGGCGAGGCCTCAGTGGCCGGTGGTTAGGGCGCGCTTGGGGGCTGAGGTCGGCGTGGATGAGAGGAGGGTGGAGTATCATAGGGTTAGGGTGGTGGTGGGGGAGGGGGGGGTGTTGGTGGCGTGGAGTACGGGCGGACAGAGGAGTAGTAGGGTGGGGAGTGCGGGGGGGGCGAACGGCGTGGTGGTGGTGCCGGATAGGGGGAGTGTGGGGGTGGATGTGTTGGGGGTGGGGACGGAGGTGGAGGCGGTGCTGTGGGGGGCTATTGGGATGGAGTAGGGGGGGGGGAATAAAAAAGAGGTTTGGTAAAGATGTTTTCCTGCCTTTGTGAGTTGCCCAAAATAATTGATGGTAAAATCAACATTTACTGCACAGAATCTTTCCATAAAAACCCACGATATCTATACCGAGTGACACCCCATGACCCACCAGCTAAACTGCCCAGACCCACACCTTATGAAAAGAGCAGTACTGCTCTGTATAAATCCCATACTTACTGTCTTGGCACTTGTGCTGGGCTAGAAGTTGGTGAAATAGTCGAGCGATAGCTTGTGATCTGGACTTGGCCCATAATGTGTAGGGTATAGTGTGCGAGGATGGCAAAAGGAAAGGGGCTGTCTATATATACACAAGGCTCTGGCATCAAGTGAACGGAGTACATGAGGTGTTGAGGATCCGTTCACTCGGTAAATGCCAGTTGGTACGTTGTGTATGTATATCCTTCAGACAGCTACAACTAGATATCTCTATCGAGACCAAAAAAAAAAAAAAAAAAGAAAGAAAAAAAAAACCGCAGCCACAGCGCTATCTGTCCATATCCGCACCAAATAAAAAAAACAGGCTCATAGTACTGCGGTGATTAGTCTAGAATACCGGACATATATCATTGTTGAACACACCATATTTTAGGGGTATGGTGGTGAATCCATAATACTACCCCCCCTTTTTTTTTGGTACTGCAGTCTAGTATTCCATCTAAAAATAAAGGGGGGGGGGGGGACCAAAGGGGACTGAGTCGTAGTAAGTAGATAGCACATACAAACAACCGGATCGAATCGAATAGTGGCGGCGTTACCAAAACAAGAAACTATCCCTTCATCTGTCAATAAAATGCTGCCCCCCCCCCCCCTTCCCCAAGAAGAAAATAAATCCAGTGTGGCTTTACCAACAGATCCTGTTATCTCCCTTATCAAATAGTAGATCTCCCATAAAAATTTAATTACTCTATTATAGGGGGGCAGCAATTGACAGACAAAGGGATACCTCCTCCCCTGCACTCCTCGGCCCACACACACAAGACACGTGATCCCACACCCCAGACACGCAGTCTTGAAAGATGCATCACATCCCACCCTCCCGAGTACATACGTGTAGGTACAGAAGCAGCCATCTACCGAGACCCTTTTATCACATGTATGTACATACGTTTTGTCTCTTGCCACCCCCCCCCCACCCAAGTTACGTTTCACCGCCGCAAAGCAAAGCAAAGCAAAGCAAAGCAAAGCAGGGACACAGAGTCATGTGGTACTTGGCAGTATCTAGAAAGGTTGTTGATATCGGGATCAAATCAAGAGGGAGGGAGGGAGATCCAATTGGTGCCAGACACGTCCTCGCACCCATGTTTTACTCTACTCCCCTTGCTTGCGGCCTGGCTTTGGGTGCGGGTATGTGGGAGAAATAACATCTAGTATGTAATGTACGGTTTTAAAGGGGGGGGGCTCCTTCATCTCTATCAACTATTGTAGTTTTGAGTCTGTTGTTTATCGGTATGTATCCCACAGAGCACCCTGGCGATTATAAGCTTGAGTTGGTAAACTGGTAGTAGTACATGTAGTTATTGCAAGCCACAATAGCCCCTACCCCCCCCGGGCAAAAGCAGGGCCAGGAAATACTCGTGAATATATGCATATCTCAGACTGCAAAACCCATTGCGTGCGTACATATAAAACATTGATAAGCCAACCCAAATACTCACCAACCCTACAAAAACCTATAGACCGATCATTACCAGCCTAACTCACAACCACCCTCTTGGCGTCAACGCACCACAACCACAACGTCATAACCATCCCCCCACCAAACCACCCCCCACCAAACCAAACCAAACCAACCCACCAACCCACCACCACAAACCACAATGTTCCGCTTCGTGCGTGAGCCCTCACCCACCCCCCCACCACCCCCATAGACCCCACTAACTCCCCCCAGCACAAAACCCTCGACGTCCTAACGCTCTTCCACTCTCCAAAGTCCGCATCCTCCAAGCGGGCCCTCGACCTTCTCAAAGCAGCATCAACAAGCGCCAACGAGAACGCCGGCAAAAAAGCCGTCTTTGAGCTAGAAGTTGTCGATGCGCCAACAGTCCCGACGCCCTCGCAGCTACGGAGTATCCTCGAATTCGCGGGCAAGAACCGGGTTGGCGAGGTTGTGAGGGGCGCCGTGTCGGAGAGGGAGGCCATGAAGGTGCTGGAAGAGGGTGGTGAGGGTGTCAGTGATAGAGTGCTGCGGCCGTTGTTGGTGGATTGGAATAATGGGAGGACTGGTATGTTTTTCTTCTTCTTTGGCTAGAGTGTTTATGGGTCGCTGTGTCGGGCTAATTGCATCTAGTGCTTGGGGCCGATGAGAGCGCCATTAAAAATCTTGTAGATACTCTACCAAAGTAGAGAAAAGCATCGTGGACTGAAACGTTGCTGAATGGAATCAGTCACAGTTACTATTCCCTCCCCTTTTTTTGTATGTATATCTTGTATTGCCCTGACCTTCAATACAGTTTTATGTCGAGGGAAAGGATGCTTATGAGCATCATCTATTATGTACTTTACAGTAGTGGAACAAACAGACCCATTTCGTGCAGGCAAAAAAAAAAAAAAAAAAAAAAAAAACCTAAAACTCATATCCAAACTAGAAGATATGTACGCTACACCACCTCCATTATCCATATCGTGACAAAAATTAAACCGGTTCGCCGTCATAACACTTTAAACACCTAAACTCCAAAAGAAGAAAAAGAAGAAAAGAAAAAAAGAAAAAAAGAAAAAAAGAAAAAAAGAAAAGAGGGAAAGCATAACGCATACAAAGTAAGTGGACACAGTCGAGAATCCAAATCACCAATTCATCTTCCTGTTTCTATTGATAAATGGGCTCGGGACATCGTCCAGGGTAGCGATCCCAGAATTTGGCTGGGGGACCCCGGAATTTGCGATGGCAATTTTGACTAGGCTCACCGCTTGTGGACTAATAGGTGCTGACTTGAGCGCCTCAGCATTTATTTCACACAAATCTTGTACCTTTGGCTGGTTCTGGGGAGCCCTGACACTTGTCATTCTAGTCGCTCCCGCCAGCCTGCGGTGACTAGCGCTTGATGCTCTCTTCGTGGCACTATGCTTCCTTGTTGGGGACGGATCCCCGTCAAAAGAGGTGTCGGGGGTGTAGCAGTCCATGCGGCTATCAGAAGAGGTGGGAAAACGTTTATCCCTACTAGGCGCGTTGGTGATGTCGGGTATCGAAGGGCTGAATGATCGAGGACGCAGCCGGTCTATTGGCGTAAAATCCAGAGACATACGAGGCGGGGCTCGATCGAGTATGCCTTCCACAAACACCTTAGAAGGCTTTCGCGGGCTACTATCACATATGGATGGAGAACACATATCGACATCCAGGGGTGATGCAGGGACAACTACGCGGGAAAAGTCGTGTATCGGACTTTCAGGGGAGCGAAGGCTGTCTCCATACCCTGAATCATCTGCACTAGACAGTATCGAGGCTGCCATGGGCCTTGGCACGAGATCCATCTCTTTGATCATGCTCATGGCCGCCTTCTCTACTGCGCTATGCCAGGCATTGTGCCGGTTTTGATGAGCCTCCACCTCCCTTTTATGAATATCCTCAAGCCGCATAGAAACTCTCCTCTCAATCTCTACAGCGGCCTTTCTCTCCCACTCTTGGTGAAGTTCGGCGTCTAATGCGCCATACCGTTCCTGTATTGCTTTGTACGCCAATTCCTGCTCCATAGTGAATTGTACATCTCTACGTCTCAACTCTTCTTCCTTCATCCTCAAAGCCTTCTCCTCTAATCTTAGAACCTCTTCTTTTGACCTCAGAATATCCTCTTTTCTCTTGAAGGATCTGCACATGTCCAAAGCCTCAATTTCACGACGATTGAGCTTTACATAAGGCAATTGCAATAGATGCGAGGTGTCTGGTCTCTTTGATGGGTCGCGCTGAAGACACATGTCAATAACCCTACGAAGATCCGGTGAATACTGGTTGGGAATGGGCGAGTAGCGACCATCTTTTATCTTGGTGCCAAGACCGTGTAGACTCTGCGCGTTGAATGGGGGGGAAAGCTTGCAAAGCTCGTATACAATGCAACCGAGGGCCCAGATATCCGATTTATGCGTGTAGGTATCTTCGCTAATGAGTTCTGGCGACATGTAAAAGGGGGTCCCGACATAGGTGGTAGCCAGCTGTTGCTCAGGCGCTAACATTTTCGAAAGCCCAAAATCCCCCAACTTCACAGCATGATCCATATCGAGAAAGACTATCTAATGTCAGCCCTGAGAATCAGAAAGATAAAAGAGTAAGGTAGCTACTATTTTCCGGTTTAAGATCTCTATGCAGAATCCTCACCGTCTCACTTGTCGCTGGCGGCACTGGCTGATTGTCCGCGGCGTAAATATCACCCAAGTCCGGAGGGTTCACCCCGTTGTGACAGCGGTATAATGCGAGTACGACCTGCGTAAATATCATCCAGATGAAATGTTCCGGGACCATACTGCGCTCCACCTTGCACCTCTTGATAATCGTCGACAGGTCTCCATTCCCACAGTATTCCATATAGAGGTGTATCGATTGGTCCTTCTTGATATGGTCACGATGGAAGTATTCGACGATATTGCGGTGTTTAAGACGCGCCAAGATTTCAAACTCAGCGACCAGCTGGTTCTTCTCCTTGTCGGTCATCTTTACATACGAGATCTCTTTCCGAACCAGCACCTAAGACATTGGAGCATTAGGTAGGTCTGTAATAGAACTGAAGCTTGTAATGGGGATGGATCTGTACCAGGCCGTCAGCACGACGTCTAACCTTACGAATCTGACCAAAGGCGCCCTGGCCGATCAATTCCAGCACTTCATAAGTATCTGTAGAGGCCATCTTAGCGTCACGATAGCTGCGGCTGTAAGGCGATAAATGAAATAAATAAAGGGCAAGTGAATGACAAAATTGCGCAAGGATATATATATATATATAAGAGTGGCCGGATCCCTTTTGATCTAAAAGCTGGTTAGTGGGCGGAGAGCGTTGGTCGTAAGGTGTTGTTTGATTGTTGGATCTTTCAGATGCTGAGGTATGTAAAGTACATGTAGGTACATAGGACGGTCTTTATGTGCTGGTAGCCAACAGGCGCTGACTGAAAACAAAAAAAAACGTGGCACTGTTGCTGGGGAAACCTCGAGCCTCAGGTTCGAAACAATTGTTTTGTCATCAGGGCTAGGGTTTGTGTATTGTGTGTGTGGCTGCAACCGAGTGATCTCGGGAGTGAAAAAGCATTGGTGGTAGAGCAGGCACAGGGGTTATGACTACGCAGCATTTCATCTTCACATATACGGTTACGCTGTTTGCATATTATCCCCCTACAGTTCATTCTGCCCTTTTTGACCTTTCCTTACCAGCGCTTCTGTGCTAAGATTTGATTCCTTTCTAGCACAGACAGCCATGCCCCCAAATACTGCATACCTAATTAATGGTAAAGCATAAAAACACAGACCTATACGCCTCGCGAACTCCATCCTGCTGACAAGGGACAAACCGAAATCGGCAGCATAAAAGAAAGAAACATAGAAAGATTAAGGAGTAATATTACAGCTTCTGGGGTAGATCTTGTCACCTCATCACTTCTTGTCCTCCTAAGGGGTTGTCAGCTTTGGATTGTCATAATATTTATTGGGACGGGATTAATTCTCACTGTCATCGGATGACTGCTGCTTGCGTCGCTATTAGTGCTGTCACGCGAGATACTGATTAATCCAACGTTACGCTGATCGTTCAGATAGGGGTGTACTTACGCGCTAGTATTGCCCTTTCTCCGTCTCCTCGGCTTGATAAAGACGCCACCTTCATCGTCCTTCCGCCTTACGGGCGGCCTTTGGGATGGTTGTGGCCTTTGGGGTGGTGGCTTTGGAGGTAATGGATGCGGCTAATTGCTCTATTAGCATCGAGAAAGCTCTGTAAAGAGTTATAAACTTACTCCATTTACAGCAGGCGCCGGGGGAGGTTCGGTATTAGGCGTCCGTTTGTTAGCCCCATCGGCGGTTGAATCAAAGGAGTGTTTTCTCTTTGGGGGCTGTATGGGTTTTGGCGGCTGCATGGGCTTTGGTGGCTCTGATGAAGTCTTGATTGGGGGTATTCGGACATCATGGGTATTATTGGTTTGTGTTGGCCCCCGAAAACTGTGCGGACCGCTCTGATGAGCGCGGCCTTGTGCGCAGCTTCCCTGCGCATGACCGGGCTTCCCGCATGTGGTACAGATACCTCGAGGGAGATTTGGGCCTGGTGGATAGCCACTCGGTCCCTGAGGATATTTACTCGGCCCTGGACGTTGGTTAGGTTGATGTCGTGATAACTGCACCGGCGGCTCATCAATATCCATAGGGTCATGGTGGGCATGTGCGGCCGGTGCAACATTCCAAGGTGCCTGATTTGGACCATTCCTACCTGGAACAGCTTGTTGTCTTGCAACACCCTTACCTCCTCCCCTAGTGGTATTCAAGAACAGAGATTTATGGGCTTCTGTAAATACCCCCCTACTCCTGGCATCCTGAACTAACGCGCCCCATAACCTATTCTTAATCAAGGAATTTGCATTTCCCAAAACATAGAGCGAGGATTTTGCTCTAGTCAAACCGACATTCATACGGCGAATGTCGCTCAGGAAACCAATACCGCCCTCGTGGGAAGCTCTTACACAAGAGAAAATAATAATATCGCGCTCTCTTCCCTGAAATGCGTCTGTTGTGTTAAAATCAATGGTATCCAAAATCCGGTCACCATACCGACCCTGAAATCTCCTCTTTAATTCAACGAGCTGTTGTTTGTATGGTGTTATTATTCCGACTTTCCCATCGAAATCCACTTCCGGAAAGTCGGTTGTTAAACGATCAAAAAGGGCAGAAGCCATGTCAACTTCCATCTGATTGACAAGAGATGTCCGACCGCCGGCAGATTCTCGGCCCTGTACGTTGAAGAACCGATATGGACCGAAGAGGCTACTGTCGTGCCACATTTCCGTTCTCAGCTCATTCATTCCTGGCCCATCTTCAAGCTCGGAATCATAAAATTGTTTTGACGGGAAAGCGCTAATCATAGGGTGCATTCGATACTGAATGCTGAGGAGATGTACGTTCTTTGGATAATTTTCTTGCATGCGAACGAACAAGCTTTTCTCATAAGAAAATTTTGCAGCTTCGCGCGATAGGACGGTAGGGGGCTGCGGAAAAATTAAACATCAGCCCAATAAGCTTAAGACTTCCTGGGCAGGAACTAACTGACCAATTGTTTTGGATCTCCAACGAGAATGCACTTTTCGCACCCGAACTTGAGTGGGATGAGTGCACTCAGCTCCACCGACTGGGCCGCTTCGTCAATTATTACCGTCTCGAAATCAACGTTCACATTGCGCAACATGTCATGTCCACTCCCGCTCAAAGTTGCACAAATGATCTGCGCCTCATCCATGATTTCCTGTTGCACACGGCGTCGTAGCACCTCAGCATTTCGGCTACTCTCCTTTTTTTGATCTCTCTTTAGATCGAGAGCTCTCCTCTGTTCACGAATCGCGGCGCTGAGCTTATCAATTTCAACCTGCAAGCCCACAGGCGGCTCCGCCTGTTTCGAACGTGCATCATCCAACTGAGCCTGTTTGGCGGCGCGTTCTTCCATAAGCTGCGTGTGCTTTTTCCTCAATTCCTCCATATCCGTATTTTTACCCTTAGAACTCTCTGTTGTCGGTGCCATTCTACGCTCAATCAGCTCTTCAAGTGTGACGTCTCTTACGGTAAAATTAATCGCGTCGGATCTCCCGATACGAACGATTGTTGGGATTATGACTTCCCCCTTTGTAGTTCGCACCCCTTGTTTAAATCGAATTACCAGTTCATCGACTGCCGCGTTGCTGGGTGCGCAAACCAAGATCTTTTTTGGAGCTGTTTTCAAATTAACTGGCTTACTCTGAACTCCAGGGACTGCTATTGCTGTTGCCCCAGCGGTCCCTGGTGTCAACAGAGCTCCAACAATCCCGATAACTGTTTTAGTTTTCCCTGTACCTGGCGGACTGTACGCTAGTTTAGAATGGGACTTTCAACATAGAGATGCAATCACATACCCCTGAATCAATGTAAAACCAGTGTTCTTTATGGCAGAAATGATAGCACGTGCCTGTGGCTCATTTACGGTGTAGAGATTTTTCGTACGCTTGATTTGCACTTCCGTAGGTTCCTCGATTTCAGTAGGTTTAGCATTAATGATCTCATATTCAAGATCATAATATTGCAAACACATCATGGCCGAATACTCTCTCTCGAGGGGAACCAATCTAAGAATAATTTAGTAGTGGAAAGGTTGTATAAGCCGATGGAATAGAGTATACCCCATAATTTTTATGGCATAAAGGGTACCCCCGTTACGCATATACGTCTGCATCATTAAAGCTGGAGGATCACATCGAAGTTGAACCTCAGATACGGGCGCGCCAGTGAATTTCCTATTGATACTGTGCACCCTGGCAAGACAATGAGGTTTTTCAGCAGAAGATAAAGGCTTTTTATCGACAGACAATAGGATAATGTCCGATTCTTGCCATCGATTGCGGTCGTCCATACCGGCAACAGTGGTTTCAAGTTCCACGAAGTTATCTGCTCGCATTCTCGAAACCAGTTTCACTTCTAGACTGGGGAGATTTGAAGGGATCTCCTCTTTTGATTTCTGGAAGCTTACCCAAGCCTCGAGCAGCAGAAGTGGTTCGAAAGTTTTGCGGTAGGCCTCATATGAAGGAAAAGATTTCGCAACAGATATATAGTCCTGTTTACTCAGACCAGGAGGGAAAGGTTCTTCGTGAAATGCCTCCCACTGAAGTATTTGTTTGTAAAGAGGTGACAAATCTGGCGCAACACGAGCCCGGTTATCCTTTACTCGGCGAGTCGGCCCCCCCGAGGCCCGGCTTGCTTGGGCCCTTGGTCTAATTGAGCTGCCCAAATTTGGATCATGCACAAGCTTTGTAGACCTTTGAAGAGCGGTGCCGAGTTTGAATAAAGAACTCCCGCCTTCATCTCCCGAGGAGTCATCTTCCGAGGAATCTTCAATAACAGCGGTAGCATTTCGCTTAGCTTTCTCTGCTGCCAATGCTGCTTTTCTAGCAGCATCGGCGGCTTTTGCGGCTTTCCGTTTTGCGAGAAAATCATCTGAAATGGCCCCACGAGTCGCATCTTTGGTAGTTCCTACTCTGAGTGCGCCAGTCTTCGATTGTGTAACAGGCGGCTTTACAGGCGGCTTATAAGACCTAGCAGCATCGGCAGGACGGACTGTCGTGGTTGGAAATTGGAGTTGAGTCTGCTTGTGAACAGTTTTCTTTCGGGATGCCTCGTCCGCCACCTGGATCATTTCACTATCGGAGATTCCGTCATAATCATCGTCTGAAATTTCGACCACGGCTGTTTCCTTGGCTACAAATCATAAAAATTAGCAATAACTCACAGATAACTTAACCCAAATGGAAAACATACCGTCCTCGGGAATAAAGTCAGGACGAATCCTGGTTACAGCGACAGAGAGCTCCGCCTTTTGTACTTCACTAAGATTCGTTATAGGAATTGCCGATGGGTCGTATTCCGGTTGTATTTGGGGGTAGATGTACTTTCTCATTGTAGTGAAATAATCATCTCCAATTTCCACCCCCTGTTGGTCCAAAAGTTTCAATATCTTACACATCAAGGCTTGACAAGTACTCAAAAGATGTGGATCCTGTATAGTCAAGATAACAGCGAGAGGATGAAGCGACCTTGAGGCGTCCTGAAGAAGCTTCACCCCCCAACTGATATCTCTATTGGCACCTGGCCTGACATCAAGCTCAGACATGTTGGCCCTCAATGCCTGTTCAAATGTCCAGTATCGATCAAAAAGGTTGTCCGCATAGTCCATGGCATCACGAGTAAACTCGATCATGATACCTCTTTCGACGAAAAAGGCCCACCTTCTGACCCTTTTAAAAACATTTCCAAGCCATCTCCATTGTAAATCCCAATATATCCTTAATGCCGTTTTCTGCCATCCTTCAAGGTTCTGCTCTACGATAACACCATCATACCGATCACATAGGACATCTAGAACCCGTGAACTAAAGTCGATCATCTTGGGCATCAGGGAAAATGTCGTCAATTTTTGTAGTTGCCGTCCAAGATCCGAGAGCGCCGTTATCGTCACACGAAAATCGGCCTTCAGCATAGCTCGAAGAGCTTCGTTCTTATCTTCTACGCCATAGGCTTGAAGAAGACTATCTTCCGCTGCAATAGATACTTTATCTACCGAAGAAATTATACCAGTAAAGAAGGTGAGTTGTGCGCTATCAAGGGAGACAATTTGGTTGATATTATGGGGCGTGAAGCGACTTAAAGCGTGGAAAAATTCGTGCAGCCGTCCTTGTAAATTGATTATCACTTCGTTGAATTTTATCTTTCTTTCCTTCAAATCATCTTGTTCCGAGTTACTGATATAAACCTTCTCAAACAAAACCAGCTCTTGCAAAACCGTTAGTATCTGACGACCAAACTCGATATTGTCTCTGGGAAATCTTTCGCAAACATTGCTCCAAAGCTGGTCCCTGATCGTTGTCTCTGTAACTGGTAATTCTGGCTTCTTCTTTGTAAGACTAGCATAATCTGTCATTACAACCTTGATATCTAGTTTCAAGGCTGATATTAGGGCCTCTATGGCGGCATCCCGGGCCATTTTCATGTGCGATCCCATACGAGCGTCCTCATACTCCACCGAAGCGGTAGCGACTTGGATTACTATGTTAAGGTGTTCATTAAACAATTCATTTGCCTGTCGTAGAATAATTCGGTCGGCCTCGCCCTCAAGCGTGCTTGATTGGGAATGGACGCCACTAAGTGTTAAGCTTAAAACTTTCATTCCTTCCTTCCAGCAGATACCCCGGGATAGGGGTGGCAAGCTGTGCTCCTTGAAAAGCTGTCGAAGTAGCGGTGTAGCGCTAGTAGGTCGCTGAAGGGGCCGTATACTAGCAATAAATGACGACATCCATCTGGTCAAGTTCATGATTTGCAATTCACCATCCTCGTTCTGAGGAATATTTCGAAGAAGACTGGAATACTTATCCTCGGCAAGCAAAATATCTGCAAACGTCGAAGAGGTAAGAGGTGAAACAACATCCCAGATTTCACCACCTAATTTCGCCATCAGGGATTCGTAAAATCGGAGCAGCGAATGTAGATATGGAGCTCGGAGCGATATATGATTCATCGCCAACTTAATCGGGTCATGTTTTGCTCCACAGATAGTTTTTGTGATAACCTCCTTACTGACATTTCTTACAACTGTGGCCATTCCAGCCCAAAACGGCATCAGCCTTTCCGGGAAAAGCTCCGTTTCCGCTTTCCGAACGGACTCCTCCAATGCTTCCAACATATGTGACTCAAATTGTTGAGGCTTGAAATTGTGACCAATAAGCTTCCATGAGTGTTCAACCACAGATCGGAAAGGTTCCTCTTGGTTATAAAGAAAGGTGATGAGTCCCCTCGCAGGTCCTTCTACTGTCACCTTTCCGGTATTGCATATCTCGGTGAAATAGGCCTTGAGCTCTTCATTCTTAAGTACTTCTGGACTACAAAAGCACTCGTAGACCACATTGCGCTGGGCTCTGCTCGACTGAAACCTCTCGTACCAAGTGTCCACTGATGGAGCTTCCTTAATATCCCGGGCAATATCCTTGAGGGCCGGCAATATGCGTTCAATATCCCAATCCTCGAGAAAGCCAAAAAACAAATCAAGGTTTTCTTTGTCATGCTCTCTAAGAATAATCAGAACACGATAGTCACTACAAAAAATGGGCCTCTTACTCTAGCAACTGGTGGTAAAATCTACGCTTTAGAAAGTAGAACTGTGCCATGCAATCAGCGCACCGCGCCAACTGAGCAGCGACTCTCCCTTTCAGCCAGCTCTGGTTGGTCTCCTGGTCGGCGTATGAGAGTAGCATAAGTGCGTGCAAAGTGGATTCCTGACGGGATATTTCGTCTTCATTGCAGTCTACTTGCTTTCCATCAGGCCCGGGCTCGATCTTCTCGCAAAGCCAATGAACTTCCTCCGGTAAGTTTGCCACTACACTGTAAAGATGTCAGTACTATGAGGTTAAGGCAATATTTCAACGGTGACTGACTGGAGACCATTGGTCACTGCGCTGCCGTCAGACATTGTGCCGCTGTCGCTGAGGCCGGAGGACCTTCAAGATAGGCCCTCTTGATACGGTAGTAATAACTTGAAAGAATGTAATAGAGTTAGGGAAGGATCTGGGAGAAAATGAAGACCAAAGAAACAGAGCAATAAGTCCAGAGTTGTCTTTGGGGATCCAGAGCTGGAGAACGTGGGAGGCTGCAGGACGCGATTTCTTGGCGTAATTTATCAGGGTCTTAGTCATGCAGAGACGCGCCGAAGCCCTAAACCCTACTAAAGAGACACTCTCCTCTGCTTCTGTAAGGAGGAGCGCAACCTCCATTATAAATACATGTAATAAGGTATGCCCTCAGATAAAGTTTGTTATTGCAATATTTGTGGATAAAAAGTAAACAATCGACCCCGCACAAACCAATATTTAGTTTTACATAAGATATGGGCCAAAATGTGATAGTGGGCCCCTCATATTTACTCTCCGATAAATAATGCAATGAAGTCATACCATATATTCGGAGCTTGTTACAACAATTCCTTCTATAAAAGTGCCCGTTCTAAACTAAAATATCCTCTTTAGCCTTTCGATGCCCTCTTTAGAGAAAAGACCGGATATATAGTGGTAGGTAAAAAGTTATATATGGAGCGTTGTTGGAGTACGGTTAGATGTTCCATTACTTTTAACCCACTGCTATACACGATTGCTTCAACAGGATATGGTATGTCAGAACAGCGCTGTAAGCAGGATGCCGCACTGATGAAATAATTTACCCTCTCTAGATTTACTCAAATTTAATAGCGAGTGATATTGAGTGACTCATAATGCTGAGTGATAATAAGTGACGCAAAACCGGCGCACGGAGCTTTCAGGTATGTAAAGGGGCCCTAGCGGGCTGAATTCTTACTATACTTCAGACCAATGGGAATTGACACTGATATCTTGTATTTATGGCAACAGAAATTGCTAATGCTCAAGAAAGAAAAAACCCATTTATCACTGGTTCTGGACATGTATCGTACACACAAGGTCAGAGAACCAGTTGTGATTTTTGTACTTTCCATTACCCAACCGTGAACCAGCAAAGGAAAGAACTCCATTTTAGAACAAATAGAAAAGAAAGTTTTGGTTTCCCGCCCTCCAAGATTCATGGATTTGATTTTAATTTACTTTATGTATACCCCCAAATCTATTCCTCAATGTTGCCCCGTTCGGAGACGTAGAGACCGTCCAAGAACTGAAAACCGGTTAGCGCAATTCTACCAGTAGGACCAATGTAGGCTAGTGCATTTGTTTACCTTTCGGATATCCTTATTTCTGACCCTGCAGATCTGCTGGATGTCCGCAGCGGACTGAGAAACGTTCTCAAGAGAGTTACCAGTGAGAACAATCTCGTCTTTGACATTGGGGCTGGTCTCAACAGTGACACCTGGAAGCATTGTTACGCGACGGATGATCTTCTCTCCCAAGAAGTTACTGTTGGTATCCGGTCAGTTTGGGGTTCGAGTAAAACGGCGGAGTTTCCACAGCAATAGCATATTCTCAGAATGACAATCGATGGTTACCCATCTAGCTATCCCCAAGCTTCTGCTTATTGCTTCTTTCTTTAAAATATATCAGGACATGTAACCCACCGGATCTCAACGTGTCCCAAACCAGTCTCCTTGTTCTCCTCAATGTTGACGTTGATGGGGAAATGCGCGTAGACATAACGCATCTTGTACTTGTATCCCTTGGTGACACCGATGACCATGTTGGCGATCAAGGATTTGACGGTACGGAGGGCAGCAACATTCTTGCGGGTTCCGTGGTGCAAGGAGATGTTGATCACGTTGGGGACGGGGCTCTGGACGAATGAGACCGAAAGGTGCTTAAGGTCCTTGGTGAGCTCACCACGGGGTCCAGTGACGGTAACGATACGGGACCTGATCTTAACGGACACTGTAAATGACATTTTGTCAGCGCTCCTGTCCCTTCAGGCCTACAATCCGCAGATTTCCCTTGAATCTATCTGCGCCATAGATCCTTTTTAAATCCTGCCAAAACCTCCGCTTGCCGAGCATTCCACCTCAGTTCCCTAAACCCAATAATCTTGCATTCCCCTCTTATTTCCCTTAAACCCAGCAAGCTCTCCTTGAGACCCTAGCCTTCTCCGGACCCATGGTGCAATTTACGGAATTTAAGAGAAAAACTCACCGCCGTCAGGAATGGTAAGAGTCTCTCCGCTGTGAATGTATTTCATCTTGTCAGTCGGATTTGGCGGTGAATTGGGGTGGTCGAATTATCGTTTCGTCGTTCGTCGTTGGAGGGGCGTTGCTGTTGCGAGTTGCGTTAATTCACAAATTCCCCTGTGGGTTCCGCGATAATGTGGGGGCACTAATCCGGTTCGGAAAAGCAGTGACTGTGTAACACTAGGGCTCAGCCCCATCTAAAACCACAACGGATCATGAAATCTCACCCGTGACCAATAAATAACCAGGAACATCATGTTTTCCGGAGCGTTTTTTTTTTTTTTTTTTTTTTTTTTTAATTCATTATGTGTATGCAAATGTTTTCTAAAGCAATTCAGCGGTAACACTCTAGTTTTTTATCGACCATTTATGAAAGCTTTTCGATTTTTTTTTCAAACCATCCAGATCGGTGGAATTTCCAAAATTATTCGGTAACGGATTACAGAGATACACCAAGATCTCCCTCTTGAACTTGGCCCGTATCGCGTCCGGAAAATTCCTAGAAGAAAGGCAAACACCTAGCGGGTCAAAGCTGATACAAAGTTGTTTAGTGTTGTAAAGGAGCCGTCTAGTACCACCAGATATGAAAAATATCGTTGGAGACACGGCAGCTAGTGATCGCAAACCCATAGTGTATCAATGAACAGCCCCCCCCTTTAGATTTTCGGAAGTGTTCCGGCTACGGTACTGTCTCAAAAAGATTATCTGTGGAATTAGGGTATTGCGGATCTTCAGCGGTTGGGGCCCTTTGTAGATATGCTGAAGTATTATGAGTGGATTGAAGCCCCGCCTGGGCACATGCGTATCTCGGACTACGATCCAGTTGAATGCAATTCATGTACTTAGTTGCATGAGTGACTTCCGTCAACGCGCAGATATGTAACACATATCGGCAGTAACACAAGCGAAGCCCAAGGGGTATCGCATCGCTGTATATCCATTCCCAATATTGTCTGTATTAAAGAGTATTTTGATTCGGCCTGGGATACGTAGGATATTAAAATTTAACATCCATTTTCAGATCACGCGGGGTTATGGAGACTATTCAGAGTCTGCAAAAAAGACTCGACAGATTTAACGAGAAATGATTTATAATCAGCGAAGTTTATCTAGGTTACCTTGCCTTTACGCATTTGCATGTGTCCTTGTATTATTAGGTGAAACAAACTTACAGCACCGAGGATCATTGGATGCCAACGTCTATTCCAGCTGCTAAAGCTCCGCACCCCGCTGTTCTATTACAATCGACGAGATATGTATATTCTTACATTAGAACCCTATTACATATCTGTCATAAATTTAGATTAGCAAAGATCCTTGAAGTCTATTTTTTAGGCTAAATACATACATGGTCGGGATTTGGTATACTTAGGCGTAGTCTTCGTAGAGTTGCCGGATAATGCGCGGCTTCATCTTCCGAACTAGTGTCATTGTCGGTAATGAAGTTGTGAAGCAGTGAGTTGCATTGGCACTTCGAGTGATATTGCGTGATGATAAGGAACGCATAGATTGAAATGTTTTTAATCAAGACCAGCCAGGGTCTCACTGCTGCAACCGTAGATCGAGGGTCCCTTGAACTATTCTACCAAGATATATGCACGCACTGGGGTTGTCTCCCACGAGGTCCCGTCCTTAAAAAACCCCCACTGCTGTCCCGTCCCTGGGTTTTGGTAGGTTTTATTTGTTTGTTCCGAAGGAATATATGTCCCCCCCCCCCCCACCCTTTTTCAAAACCCTTCCTGGCCAAACAAACCAGAAATTCGCTTATTGATCTGTGTGCCGAAATGTATCACTACGACAACCCGGCGTTCAGTAGAAAGGGAGCGAGCTTCAGGTATCACGCTGTATCCCGAGAAACATGTACGTTGGAAGCAGTGCAACACGCGGATAGGTGGCAATTCGGCAAGTAGAGCTGCAGAAAAGAGGCAACCTCTTGCGCAGGCGGTTGAGACAGAAGGATCATATTGTCTATCAAGAAAACATTTGGATGCCGTTGCTATTATGTGATAGCCCTAACCCCCGTAATGCGGCGCAAGCGCTTGGACCATTGTAGGCCTGTCATCTTTGTCCTGGCTGATATCGCAGTCAATCATCATGACACCTTGCATGACGGAAGGAGGCACGCCGTATTAACAAGGTGAAGGCGTGGGATGAGTCCTAGACCTCGACAGCCGGATGATATCAACCGCCTAGTTCCGATCGACGTCAGCCATCTTTCTGCACAGAGATGCACCCTACCCTCAAAAAAAGAGGGGTCGGTATTGGGAAATTCGAAAGAATACGATACAATTGTTTGTTGATGGAGTCTAGAATGTATGGGTTTTGGTCTAGAGTGGATGGGTTTTGGCCTAGAATTTTTTTGTACGTACCCAGCTAGCCCTGTAAACTTTGACGCTCCGTCAAGATAGTAAACGCCCGGTCATGATATCAATCACACGGACACTGTCACTACATAAGTTGTTTGGTGGGGCAGAATGCTCTGTCTTACACAACTAGGAGGACAGATAGGCGCTCTATCTTGTTGATGATCGATGAGACAAGTAACGACGCTTGTCGGCACAGCCTGCAAGATGATTTGTGTGTAAGATACATGTAATTGGGCTGGAAAACGATGCTGCAGGAAGCAAGGGATGTCAAAAAACTAATGAATGGCCCTACATAACAACTGCTGCCGGAGCCGCACCTATATCCGACAACCAGGTATGCTTTGGGCTTAGGGGTCATCGTTGGGATTAATACAATGAAGGTACATACGGTGCCGGGGAAGAATTTTCGGGAAAGCTCTAGAGAAAGGTTACAGGACCCCATATGATGCTAATAGGGTTCCAGATAGATAAAACAACAACTCTGTAGCCCTCGGAATCTTGATTCTCGTTCTCCAGCTCGAGCTTGTATGTCCTGATCGAGATTCTCAAATCTGATGATGCTGCAAGAAACCGCCATGCAACAGCGTCCGTCATTAACTTAACGAAAACCGGCCAGTTGCAACTTAATAGGAAAAGCTATTCTAGCCTCCGATAGTTATGTATGCAACAGAATAAACACTGCCCATACGAATGAAGTTCTTCGCAAACATTCCAGTCTTGGTCCGCCTTTGTGGGTTTTTAGTAACTAATCCAAGACAGAGATGTGCATAACATATACTTGCTGTTAAGCCAAAGCTAGTTGCTTCGTTTCTTTTTCTTTTTCTTTCTTTTTCCTGTAGTTTTTACACACATGTACCTTCCGAGACCTAGATCACGATCGTATGTAGTAGGTGTTTGGCTTCCGAATAATTACACGTGGAGAAAGAAAAAAAAAATTGTATAGCTATAAGTAGCTACATGTAGGTACAACTGTAAAGTAGGTTATGGACTCGGGGGTAGTTGGTGGTGTCATCTGACTGCTAGTACGAATAGAGTACCCCCCCGTGGTGGTAAATAGGGGACAGGGTAGTGAGGGAGAGCCTTGCCTCCCGGCAAGGATTCTGAAATGATTGTTCTAGCCCGACTTGTAAGAATTAGGGCTGTTGGCAACGATGATTGGAGAAGCGACGGGTAAGGGTTACTTGATAGCGGTTCGCGCCGTTCGGACAGTTAACTGCAATTGTGCACTCCTTTGAGTAGTCCTACACAGAGTAGTACTTTACAAGCCAAGCGAGTGAGTGAGTGACAGTGACATGCTACAGAAATGGTAACTGGCCCAGCCGCGGAAGGATGTTAAGGCCGACGCTGTTATTGAGAGTTCGTGGTCATGGTCTGGCCGCCTGCCTGGTAGGGCAGAAGGGTAAGGAGTTAAAGACCCACCTATCTGGTTTGGTCTAGGTACGTACAGTACCTGTATACTTAGCTAGGGGGAATGAGTCCAGCAGCCTTGGAGATCCAGGGAAGCCTTAGGGGAAAGTTGCCGAAACATTGGACAAGTCTAAAAAAAAAAAAGTCGCTCCCCCCTGTGGCGACATCGATATCGCCTTCAGGGGGGGCCCGGTTAGTATATTCGTCAACAATGTTCGCAAGAATAGCGGGATGTCTATTCGAAGCTGCAAAGCTGCCGTTCCAATGATCCAGAAATGACCCATAATAGATAGGGATCATTCTGGACGAAGACTTTGAGCGATAAGGGTTGCACAAGTTGTTCGGAAGAGGAAGAAATTGCTCCATCAAGTGGGCGTTCACAAGTTTTCAGTATTATGCCGTAGGAAATTCCAAGCTAGAAGGCAACAGCAGTTTGCCCGTGCGCGCATCCGTGACGCACAGATCGTCGACAAGCGAGCAAGTAAGGCATCAAGGGAACTGAGTTTGAGAAAATACTTATGTATAGGAGTATTTACTCTAATCTACATATGTATATATGTACATGTATGTATGTATGTATGTATGTATGTATGTATGTATGTATGTATGTATGTATGTATGTATGTATGTATGTAGGTACTCGCAAATAGTTCAGGCCATACGTGGGATTCAAGGGTTATCTAGATTTGTCTTCCTCTAATACGAACAGTAATTGGCCCGAAGGTACCCCGTAGTTACGTAGGTGCATAAACTAACTGAGAAATACAATGTAAATGCAGACTCTGATCGAAGTTTTGAAAAAGACGGGGACTTGGAAACTACATGTATCTAGGGTACATATGTAGCTGCATGCAGTAGTAGACGGCGATGGTGGTATTTGGGGGGGAGGGGTAGGTAAAGAGTATTTGGAAGACGTTTTAGAGGCAAACTCAAGCTTCACATTGACCTAGGTGCTATGCACGTATGTAGGTACTATCCTAATAGTATATCTGTTTAGATTTTCCTTTGGGATCCCCAATTTATCTCACCTCATCCTTCAACGCTGGGACGCCGTGTGGTGCTCTTACTGGGCTGGATTGAAGAGACCCTTGCTTACCCCCCCCCCCCCCGCATTCATTAATTGGACATATGAAAGTAGTACCGACCTCTGGACGTTTTGAGCCCCTCACCTGTCGTTCCTTTTTTTGTTCTACTGCGGACCTTACAGTGTGGCAGGAGCCACACTGTTATAACGTTACCAATCGTTGAAAGGGAAGAAAAAGGCAACCATCTGTGGAAAGCAAGTTTGGCTGTGTTTATCATAACAGCTTTCTATAAATCTAGCCCCTCGGGGAATGTCTCACTGTGAACTCGCTTCCGTCCTCTCCGCCCCTCCGACATCTAAAGGTTATATATCTAATCTCGCTCGCTCGGAGAGAATTGCGTGAGACCATTGATAGTTTTCAGACCCTATTCTGTTTTTTAACATATTTCCTGGCTGCATCACATACCTAATTCTCATTGCACACCCAAGATCGAACCCTTTACCGTACTTACATTTCACTTGTGCTGCTGCGCTTTGGTCGCTGCACGGTGCCCTGCCGATCCCTGTTTACGAAAGATACCTATAGGGAGATTCTTATACATACCGGGCGCTGGGTGCTCTCCTTTTATCTCGTGAGCTTTCGACATCTTCAGTCAGTTAGTTACGTTTACCGGTTTTCGTGACGGCGAGAAACGTCGGGTTGTGATCTCAAGTTAGTTGCAACTCCCTGAGCCGTTACTTTTGCAGTCAGAATAGTTAGCTGACAGTTTCTATAGTAAACGAGGTTTAGCGGCAACTCGCGGGCTTTTTGAATACTCGAAAAAAAAAATGTATAAAACGGCAGAAAGTACAAAGCTACCTGAGTGTGTGGACTGCTCTATACGCGACAAAAGTTATGTGGGCGACACTCAACCGCACCGCAGTCCCTCAAAGTCCCCCCAGTATCGATTATTCGCAGTCGGCTATGGCCAGGACTACGGCCAGAACATGCAGAACATACAAAATCTTCAGAACATCCAGGACATGCATAACATGCAGAGCAATCAGAAAACCCGTTCACGTTCTGAGACGTCGTTTTCGGACAATATCTCAATGACAACTACTCGGAGTACTGCCACACAGGATCTGGCGGATTTTCTAAAGACGTCCAGTCCTGATGATTTTAAGAGATATCTCTCATCGTCTTCTGAAGATCTTAGTACTGGCGCTGGTTCCCGAGGGGGAAGTTTTCGGTTCCTGAGGTCGCCGGCGTATGGGAATTCGCCCACAAGAGCAAATACTGCACCCCCTACAGTTGTCACTCCCAGCAAAAATGTTGTTTCAAAAACCACCTCCAAAGGAAAACCGTATCTTCAGATTCATGTGGATTATGGTGAGACTTACTTCGATTCACACGCCACGAGTGTAAGTCAACAAACAAGTTTCTCTTCTGAAACATCTTCGGATTGTAATCGGAACAGCATGACAACTAGCCTCAGTACTGGTGCATATACCATACCTAGCCCTCGAGAATCATGTGCGGGTGAGCGAAGTCTCAGTCCTACGATACCTAAGAATGCTCAAGAATCAAAGCTTTCACTGGATGTAGCAACTATGGGTAGGTATCAGCAGTTTCTTGATTCTGAAACCGAAATCAAAACTGGCGGTGATAGTGTGAGATCAGTGCCACGCTCGTACTCCAGTGATCTTGTTACTATGGGAATGGCGGAAATGAGGGAGTTTCAGAAGCGGGGGCGACTGAGGTCACCGCCCCGAAGTCCTTCGGAGACTTGCTCTGCAAGTGTTTTAGAGTCCACGAGAAGTTCCCCACCACGCCGTCGCTCTCGATCAGAAGCTGCAGGAGCTGTTCGTCCAGGATCGCAAGTCATTTCAGCACGCTCGTCAATGGCTTCCGTGGTTTTTGAAGATGTGACCGACACTGAATTTGAAACCACAGCAAGCAGTAGTACTCATGTTCAACGTAAGAAGAGCCGAAAAACACCGCCCATGCCAGGCCCACCACCGAACAGGAGTTTGCCTTCTCTCCCAGAGAACCACAGCGCCCTAAGACCAGATAAAATAGAGGAGTGGCGACGAAGTTCCACAGAGGAGCGGCGCCCAACCTCTACACGAACACGAACTTCACGTATGTCAATTACAAGCACAACAACAACCTGCCAATCCGATGATGCAGAGTCTATCAGAAGTGACAGAAAGACTCGCGAAGAGCGAGTTAAGGCGCGCAAGGCGAAAGATATTCAAAGGATGAGGGAAAGAAGTAAGATCCGGCTGAGTAGCGAATCGAGTGAAACATATGATTTAAATAGGAGGAGACCTACAACCGGACAAAGCACTTTTAGCGACAGCACTGATAGAAGATCTTCGATTGCTCTTACAGAGCACCAGGCTTCCTCTTACAACAGTCTCCCAAACAGCCCTTCGAATAACAAAACACACTCCCGCTATGTGAAAGGGTTTGAGTCCGAAACATTGGAGAACGCATCGACACCACCGACACCAACTGTCACAGTCTCAACGCATGTTTCTGCTAGGGAGATGGAGATGGAGGCACGAATACTCGCTGTCGAGCGGAAAAATAAGATGCTAGAGCAGGCTTTGATGGCGGTTATTCGGAGTACAGTGAAAGGGCAAACACAACGAAAAACAGAATTATTCAAGGCGAATGATATGGAGGAGTTGTTGGATGAGCTGAATCTTGAAGAACTTCCAACTGGTTTGACGGACGGTCAATTGGTTTGATGATCGAATAATCATTATGGTCTGATTGGTGACATATTCTACGGATAAGGTGTTGGTGGTATTTGTTCCGCTTGCGTTGGGTTTGCCTTGGCTTTTTATGAGGAACGTTGGTGGTTTTGCAATTATCTCCACAGTTGACGATATTGCTTGATTCCTAAGCACAACTGGAGATTTCTATTGGTTTTATTATTTGTAACATTTTTTCTCGCCAACTTTTTATTCTTGAGATTCTTTCTTGTACAATTCTTATCACTATACCCATGGTTTGGCTTATTGCTAAACAATTTTTTCTATAAGTTTCTTATCTCGTCTATTTTGATAATGCGCAACTGCATAGCGATTATTGTTGATCACTCCTATTGAAAGCACTATCACCCACTCATTATACCTAACAAACAGTTGTTCCTTAATTTCTATTTGCTCTTTTGTCACGGGTGGCTTTATCGTATTTTCTTTCTTTTCCTTTTGGCTAGGACTTTATTTGGGGTGGGGGGGGGGTTGTTTCAATTTATCAAAAAAATGGGATGATGGTTTAGGGGAGCCGGTTTCTTACTTCTGGTTTCTGGGGGTTTTGGACACCTGCCCTCTTTTTTTTCTTTTTCTTTTTTTCTTTTTAGATCACACGCTCTTTCTACAATCTTAAGTCTTTGTGCATATATCTTATTTATTCATACTGTACGGCTCGACAGTTGTTTGCCACTAGTAGCTAGTGATTTGGTGATTATAGCTCAGTGAATACATATTTCAAACACACTTAGTTAAAGAATTAGCCATGGAATAGTCGTGATATATATGTCAATTGGAAATTTCGTTATAGGAATCATTTTGACACCGTCTGATCTGCAGGGTAGCTTGAAACGGGGGGTGGCGGGGATGATTAAAATGAAGGTGATATATGCGAATTATAAAGTTGATCAACGGGGCTGAGCCGGCTAGCGACCTCAAAACGGGTCGATGGGTTTTATTCAGCCAGCTTTACTTGAAAACCGAGGTGAAGATGACTTTGGCGTTGGCTGATCATTGACTCTACAAAATTTTGTCCAATCCGTATTGAGCAGCTGCTAACCGTTACTGCGCGGAGGTATGGACACTGCACAGCACATACATTATATTATACGACACCTGTAGGGCCCGCTTCGAAGATTCTGACGTTATAACCACAACCCTCACCAAGTGTGATTTGGAGCCTGTAGGGCAATTTGTGGGAACCATGATTTGGTTTGCCAAACAGTATTTTTATGGAATTGGTAGCATAAATTCTTTCTAGGGCTTGCCGATTTCAATATAGATTGTAGTGGATCTAAAACAGAATTGCGTTGAAATAGAAAAGTGCCGCAAAAGCTCGAAAAATTGGCTAGAGATTATCTCCCTTAGTGGTTGGTTGAAGGGTGTAGATCATGTCTGCTGATAATAGTTTTGATCTCATGCACAGCCAATTTTTGGTAGAATTACACAAATTATGGTTTGGGGTCGGCCTTAGAAAAGATGTATCTAAACACGAAACTTTTGCCTAAGCCCTAAGTCTTGGCGGGTTTGACCCCTAAATTATTGTTCCGGGTGGTTGCTAAACGGGCCCTAACCTCGGGAGCCACAAGTATTTTGCTTTTATTATATAATTATACTCAGCCACCAGAAAAGTTAGTTTAGAGATTGGGCAAGTTTTCTTCATTAAGTGGGTTCAGCTTGTCCAGAGTTTATTAATTGCTGAATTTGAATAAAGGGAATAAAGGAACAAATATTCCTCGGCGGCTGCGACTGTACTGGCTACACAAGTCTCGGAATTGCTTATGCGCACAGCTTTTTCTGTATTGCCCTCGGCCTCCCAAGTACCAATCATCGTCTGTTCAAGACCTCTCTTTTTTATGCGGTTATCACTAGCTCAGATGTGTTGATTATGTACCTGCATTCAAACCTAGCTGAAGACCTTGCAGGAACCCGTGTGTAATTATTAGGAGATCTGCAACTTCAGGACCAATAGTTAAATATAACGTGACGGTTCGATGCATAAAGTGCTGAAAACAGGTCCAGTTTTTACTTTCCACTACAATTGAGGGATATACAGTATCTGGTAGAATTATATTGCAGAAGTGGGTTCTCCGTGACCGACAGCCCCATTGGCCCTTGTAAAAATCTTTGCAATAATCCTACCGGATACTGTAGTTGTATTCGAAAGTAGGGAAGGTATATATAGTGATATGATCTCGGAGCTAGAAAATACGTTTTATGTTATTTAATTATCTATGGCGATTAATTTATAAATTTACCTAGTTTCTGATGTATATATCTATATATTTTGATCAATTACACTTGACTGTTAATTTTTGATATTACATATGTATATAGGCAGTGAACAAACTTAGGATAGGTCTTTTCGTCCATTCAGCTCGCCGTATTTTTATCCCCTAGAATTATATATAGTTGGATGTAAAATAATTATAATCGTTACGTCTCCGAGATATATCAATTTCACATTATATAATGCATAAGTATGTACTTTATTCGCTAGAGGGTAGGTGTAACAGGATCGTATTCAAAATGGCCAAGTATAAACTCAACATACAGTATTATGATAATCGCAGTCTCTAATTCCCAACTTAATAGGTATTCGATTCTAGCTAAATGGATATCCTATATTATATATACCGGAATACTGGTCGCCATAAATTCTTAGCTATCTTTCATAACTAGAATTAGAAGAAAGTACGGCCCTTATGATCGTGATCTCTTCTCTTTTTTTTTTACCGTTCGTCTTGCTAAAATTTTGACCTCAATGTCTTTTTCTTCATAGGAATGTTCACAATAGATATATAACTAAATTCATGTACTGTGTCCATGAAGGTTATGTATGATCGGTACCTACACGGGCGGTCGGTTCATTGTCATATTAATTGAGTTGCGGTATTATAAAGAATGATCGGCCACTAGAAACACCGGGGGGACATGCGGACAAGTATACCATTCAGGAAAGCATAAGAATTTTAATTACGCCGGCGATAATAAAAGCATAGTTATTAATTATTTATATTTATATGTTGATCCTTCTTGATCCAGAATTAAAAGGGGTATGTCTCTGTCGTACGAACTTGTCCATCGATATTTGCCTCCCAAAGATCACCTAAAGCTCAGCATTAGCTAAATATAAGATCGATCAATGAACAATCTGAAGTCCGAACCAATACTTCATGTGTCCAGCTAGCTGCATTCAATGTTGACTTCGGGTCGATCCCACGGGAAACCCATGGTCGGTTTTGAAATCACCACTGTGGATATACTACGGGTGTAGGGGGTAAGTCTGCTGAGAGTGAGACCTGTTGCAACCACGGCCACTATCAACAGACTTACCCCTACACCCATAGTAAAATGTAAGTTCATAAGTCGTGCATCGAATACACCAAAAAAGGCCAAAACTGCCCTTTTCAATAGCTATGCAATCACACAAGTAAGATACATAACTCATGAGAATAAATCATATACAACCTTATCACTAAAATTTCATTTGAATGGGTCTATATCCTCAAAAGCAAAATTATTGTAGCATCAATGGTAGAACATCTTCTTTGGTGACCTCGAAAATTAATTACGTACGCCAAGACCCCAAATTTGTATGAAATCTTGGCAAATCAAACTTATAGGTACAACTTCCCATATTTTTATTCAATAGCCCCCCCCCTGGAAAGATGTAGTTACTTATTGAAGAACCCCTATCTCTAAAGTTTGGTAAATCTTGGGGTAGAATTCGGGGTGTGGGGGGCTGCTGGCTTTGGCCATTTTTGGCGTGTTTTGGTGGTTTTATGGTGGTTTGTGACTAGAACTTCATATACATACATACATGTACTTGTATATATTCGAGACTTCCCGGCTAGGTCGAATTTACTACCTAGCAAGCAAGATTTAGATAAGCTGGGAGCCGAAATTCCGCGGCTGGGGAAGCGAAGCGGTAATAATCAACAACGTTAATAATAATATATAGTACGTGATCGTGAGGAAAACTGTGCGAGCCGAGTGATATTTTATGATTGACAACGTGACTATTTTTCCGGCGAGTAGACCGTACTATCTCTTACGTCAAAGTAATTGGAAAAGAAAAGGATAACTCATATACGTAGCGAAGATCTTGATCTAAAGGTTCTACGAGGCATGATCCTGTTATAGATTTGTGTATTCGGTCGCTTTATCTATATATCTATAAGGGAAATTTAGGCGGGGAATGTTTATTGTACTATTATCTGGATGAGATTTTATAATCCACGAACTGCTAACTTCAAATTTCTTCAATGTTTTAAGCACATTATTCAATCTCGAAAGAATCAGGGACTGGAGCTACATGTAGTACTGTCGTTACTAACTACATGTATCAAGGGAATCTTGATCTAAAGATACATGTATCTAACGTATATGTGTAGTTTTGTACTTGATAAATGTCCGTTTATACTTTGGGCGCCGTGGGTGAGGTGTATCATGGTCAATATATCCAGTTTTATTTTAGTGATTTTGGTGGGGTTTGTAATTAGTTCGTGAAGGGCGCTAGTAAATAGATGTATGCAGATAGTGCAGTGTGCCAGATACATATAAGAGGTAATATGTGCTCACTTCGACCGGCATATCCTCGTCTAGAGTTTTACAGTATTAAACTGCTTCGGTGGTGGGGGCTCCTGACGAAGACATAACCCATCATAATTATTACATGTAATGGTTGCTGTCCTAGAGTACTACTGCCGCGTCTTTGGCCGGTCCTCTGTGAAGTAGTCAATCTACATCCTTTTCTCCATCCTCTCTAACTTCAATTCATCTCGCAATCATCTAAATTCCATTATAATGTTTTACTCTCACGAGGTCTTAACTCAGCGTAAGTACGGCGTAGCCACAATCTGGTAAGAATCGTCCCATTTATCTATCAAAGGCCGCCAATATTCCTATACTAACATCTTCCGCTAGGCTTGTCGCTACCATTGGCTCCAAGTCAGGGCTCAGAAAAGTTCATCGCAAAGACATTTTATCAGTGAATGTTCCAAAGGCCTGTGAAACTGTTATTCAGCCAGATGCACCTCTTGCTCTTCGTCTTCAGTCCAATCTTCTCTACGGAATTTCCAGGTATATGGTGAAAATAAAGCAGTTCAGAAGTAACCCTAGCTAACTGATATAGGGTGTACTCGGGACAGTGCGACTACTTGATGAACGATGCGTCAATGGCTCATATGAACATCAAGCGCCTCATTAGGGCCACTGCTGTTAAAAATCTGGATTTGGTTGGCGGGAGGAGCAAGTATGAGGAGCCCCGATGCTGGTATCTAAATTCGACACTAACACTAATCCATATTGAAGACCCGATCAACTAGTTCTTCATGATGATCCAGCTTTCTTACCCGATGTTAATCTTACGATGCTTCCTGATGACCTTGACTTTGTCCTCGACGAGAGGGGTAATATGATTACCCTTGATGAGAGCGCAGCAATTTCTTCATTAAATTACGAGCGAGGTGATTCGGTACACTCCCTCGGACAGGCCGGCTTTCAAACTGGGTCAATTCCACCAGGAAGTTCTAGACATAGTTTGATGATTCCCACTTCAGATACAGTAGCGGGTGACTATGGATTCTTGCCAGGGGAATCTTCACTCATCGGGGATGGCGATGAAGGAGACAGGTTTCTCGAAGATGTTGGTTTCGAATTCGATGCCAATGGCGAAATGAGGGAAATTGAAACGCCAAATATCCCCAAAGCGAAAGATATTCTTGCCAGTGGTAAAGACGGAAAGGAAAGGGATAGGGCTTTCAGTGTTGATAGAGGAGGTCGTCTTAATAGCGAAGATATTGCACAGCAAGTTCTTCTTGAACATACTGAGGCTCGGGCCGAAGATCTCAGCGGAAGTAACATGGTAACTCCCACAGTTAGAAATATTCGGAAAACATAACTGCTAATAAGTATGATAGCTTGATGGTGACGCGAGCGTATATGCCCCACCAGATGATGATATCTTCGATATCACTGCCGAACCATTCCCTCCTACTGGTTCGGGGGAACCTTCAAAGGAACCTTCAAAAGAGGGTTCTGCTAGCACTGTAATTGCTGAGGAGAGCGCGCCTCTTCTTAGAAAACGTGCTGCCAAAAGGGTCGCTCCTATTGTTGATAATGCCACAGAGATCCGTAGTGCAGAGATGAAAGAATGGCGTGAAAATTATCTCAAAAACATGGACGCTGCCATTAAGAAGACAAAGGCCTTGAGGGATTCTAGAAAGGCGAAGGGGAACGCTAAAGTTATGTTGTTTGATATTGGGTTCTTCGGAGAACTTAAAAATCCGGTTCTTAGGCAACTGTTCTCTACAAAGGCCCTTTTGGAAGGCCTTAACGCAAGTTTTCAAGGCAGAAAGCGCAAGGGTACAGAAGATTCCGACGATAACGAAAGAAGAGTCAGAGCGAGGGTCTCCGGAGGTCCTGAAAAAGAGATGGGGCTGGCTCCAAATTCTATTGATGAATATGACCTTCCCATGGAAGCTGGTGACAATGAGATCGAAGTCGGTCGTGAAGGCCTAGAGGTTGGAAATGACGATATTAGACCTTCTAGCCAAGCCACCCTTCCATGGAACTTAATGTCAGAACGTAGATCACGTACTGGATCCGTGATGAGTGAAGGACGTCTTCCCTCTGTCGGTGGTTTTCCATCTAGCTCTATGGGCGGCAGCCAAGCGGATTTCCATAGCAGAAGGGGCTCCAAACTCAGCACTATCAAGGGTGGATTGGAGCGGCTCAGTATCATTGGATCGCCAATCGGTGAGCGCGATGAAGAAATGGAGGAGGGCCTCGACCGTGAACCCCCACTAGAGGAGGAAATGGATTTTGAGTATTTTGGTGCTGGTATGATGTTCTAAAGATAATATGACTTTCCACTAGTACTAATTGGCATTTATGTGTAGGGGCAAACGTTGATACACAGACTGCCCAGGATAGCCAATGGCTCGCCGCCACCGTAGAACATGAATCTACAAACTTCTTTGAGTACAGACTCCGTTACTGTTTATTTTAGTAAGTTACGTGGGATTTTAACATATTTTTAGGTTTGTTAAGGCAGAGCAAGAAAAGGTGAATCAAACCGCCGAGTATAACGACGAGGAGCCAGTCAGCTTCATCACCTTTGAGCAATTGCTTAGTCCTGCCCAGAATGGGAGGATCGTGGCTGCACAAGCCTTCCATCATACACTTTTGCTAGCCACCAAAGGGCTTGTCTGTGTCACCCAAGAAGAGCCCTATGGAACTATCCAGATAAGCATCTTGGAGTTCTAACATGTTGGAGTTGACCTGGTTGTTTGATGGTAGCAACCACTCCAATGCGTCGGATTTGGGCTAAAGGTTAAGTAAGCAGGTCATCATTAGTATTTCTTCCCTGTTAACTGTGTCGATCATATCAAATATCTTATGGGGAACAAGTGCGGAATTATGTATTCTTTACTGCACATAGCAATTTTTAGGTGGCATTAACAATAGTTGCAAGTATTTTATTAGCACGCGCGGCAGGATAAAAGGGATATAATTCCTGATGATCACGGCATGATCGTCCAGAGCCAAAGCAGTTAGAACAATAAAAAGAAGTATCTCACAGACCGCCCTATTCCTAAGCCAGAAACCTGATCATCATAAAAATGCAAAATCCGTCATACAAACAACCTGGACTCCCCCCTCTACCTGTGCATCCTAAGCCAATTGAGAAAAAAAAATATAAAAAGAATAAGGGAAAAGAGGCATAGAAGATGAGATTACAAGAGTAAGGTAATAACTGAAAAATACCATAGAAAAGGGTGAAAAAAAAAAAATATAAAATTGAAACAAGACTGAGACTTCTTACTTCCCAATTCGTTTTTCAAGTGAATCCACCCTCACACGGAAACCTTTCACAATCTCCCCGATCCTCTTGATCTTGAGAAACTCGTTCTGCAATTCGTCGCATTGGCGCAGTATATCTCGCAGCGTCTCAATCTCAACCGTTGCACGATCAACCACAGTCGACGCCCGTCTATGAGATGCTTGTGTGGAACGCAGGGTCTGTGCTGATAACTGTCATCCGGGTAAATTGTCAGTTATTTGCTCTCAGCCCATTCTTTTAGATTTGCCTAGCCAATAGCCTTCTTGCAGCAGTGAATCTGGGCAGAGGTAGAGATGATATAAAAGGGAGAGGATAAACCCACATTCTCCACCCGTTGCGAAATACTTGCCAGCAAGTTATCAAAATGGGTACTTAACGCCGCAAGCGCGGCTGGATCCAGCGAGATTCCGCCGTTGCTACCGCCGCTGCTCCCGGAGGCGGAGGAAGACGGTGGAGTTGGGCGGAGATGTCGCTGCTGAGTAGCAATGTACGAGAGGTCCTCGCGCGAAATGTGCAGGGACGGGTCGGTTGTCAGTGGGGGGTTCATGGAGGTTACATGGAGGGGCGATTTGTTGAGATGCTCGCCCGTCAGGATGGGGAGAGAGCTTCGTTCAACTCCTCCTGCTCCTCCTGCTCCTCCGCCCTGCTCCTCCGGTCCGATGGGGTGTGGCGGCCGAGGGTGGGGGGGTGAAGTGGTGGAATTGGGCAGACTTTCTTTTGGGCTAACGAGAGCCTGATCCCAGTATGTGTGTGTGTGTGTGTGTGTGTGTGTGTGTGTGTGTGTGTGTGTGTATACGAGACCGAGGGTGTGAAGGATGTGTCGATGTGATCGTAATCGTTGTAATGGTTGTAATGGTGGTGGTGGTGGGTGGATGGTTGTGGTGATGTTTGTTTTTTTGACGTCAGTACAGATAGGAACTGGAGTCTATTGTATGTAGGTGTAGAGGTGACTTGACCTCGACAGACCTGATAGCCTGATAGAAGAGAAGAGGTTGGCAAGCAAGGCTACCTATCCCAAACTGTCAGTTTCGAGTAACTTGTCTGAGTAAAAGTTATGCGGAGCTTTGACCATTCAAGATACCCGCTTGGGTAGTTATGTGACGCGTTACCGAGACTGGGATCGTCCACCGAATAAATACGCTGGGCACCTTCTACCACTTGGAGTACATTGTACAGTGTCCAATATCATCACCGGCTTCCTATCCAGTGCTCTTTTCCGTGCCTCCACACCCCCCAGCAAATGAACCCCCAATCCCATTTCATGTCGTGGTGGTGGTAAGTGGTAGTGGTTGCCACTCTACTGGTTTGAAGGCGTATATTATCAATGTACCCTACTTGCCTACATGTACCTTGGGCTGGGAGAGATACATGCTGCTGCTACTTTCCTGGGATGTATCAAGCTAGAAGGACAGGATAAGTAGTCTGCCACACCCCATATCTGAATCTTATCGTTCATTCATTAAACTTTTATCTTTCCTTTTTCTTCCCCTCCCCCGGACACTGGACCCCAGCTATCTATGTCATGTATGTCTGGCCAGAGTACAGGAGTAACAGCCGTTTTTTTTTCCCACCTTGGATTCTCATTGGCTGTCCCAAACCTTCGTTTCGCGCCCTCGCTGCTCGCTGCGAGGGAAAAGTCGTTTTTCTCCGATCATGTCTGTCGCGCGGACTGCAGGCTTGCTGCGCATGCAGTGTGCCACAAAAACGGATGCGGAGAAGCTGACTTGAAACAAGACCGATACCCGTCGTTTGGCGACATATACCTAGGCTTATTGAGAGTCGTAGATGCCATCTCTTCTCTCTTCCTCCTTCCCTTCCGCACGCGGCGGTGGATGTGAGGGGGGGGATGGGCTTTATTCTGGGTTTACTCCGAGTGGCTAGACTGTTGGAGTGTTGTTATATTTGCGTTTGAGTGCTTTGGATGTTTATCCCTTATAGCTTAAGCTGTCAATGCTGACCCCCCTATAATAAAGGAATTACATTTGTATGGGAGATCTACTATTTGATAAGGGAGATAACAGGATCTGTTAGTAAAACCACACAAAATTTGCTTCTTCTTGGGGGGTCAGCATTTTACTGACAGACTAAGGGATAAACACGGATGTGTTGTGCTATCCATGTAGTAGCTGCTAATGGCGGGGGCCAATTAGTACATACATCGGGCTTCCAGGCCTTACGGCGCAATATATTCTTGTTCTTCTCGCGGCAGAAGTTATTTGTTGGTTATTTTTCGTTTTTGGACGAGCTGATCCTATCCTGGACAAATTTTTAGAGATACCTCGACCCGCAGTTCAGAATAAGACATGTTGTATGTCGATCCCGGAGTCTTTACTGGAGGGAGTTGATCGATTGATGCATTCCCGTTGGAGCTCTAGAACAGGAGGCCCTCATAATTGCTTTCCCGTTCGAGGCCTCGTATGATCACATATATAGCTATATCAAGTGATATAACATCTTAAGCCCGATGCTTCTCGCCGATGTCTTTCCTTCGGCTCAGGCCGAAATGTCTTTCCTTAATCTCGCGCCGTTAGCTGGCGCCACCGTATGTACTATAGCGCTAATATAATGCGGCTTCTGGGATCTTTCCTCACCAATGCCTTTACCGGCTCTGGTGGAACCTCGATGTATTGTTGTACTCTATATGAGGAGCAAACATTTATAAGGTCAACGATCGATTAAAATGAAACAAGTGTGACTAACAACCGTTTGGAAAGGGTGCCGAGAATTCCCGCTGTGAGGATAATCTCGAACTTTGCCGTTCGGATATTAGTATAGCGGTCTCAGTCGGGTATCTATTGACTACATTCACATGTATGAACATATATTCTATGCGTCACAAAACATACATGCACGTGTGTAATCATTGTAAATGCTCTTAATGGGAAGGTTCTAAGAACACTCCTTGGCGGTACATTTAGCATTGGGTGCAGATTCCCGCTCTTAGTAATGACAATAGCCCCAGTTCTTACAGTACCATTTTAGGTTATTGAAGGTCAGGTGGAGACTTTATCTGATCAAGGTTTTACCAAGCATAGGATATGGATTTTTTTTTTTTTATATCTTATTTCTAGAGATAGTTATCTTGGCGACTTTGGGGCTTTATTATCAATATCCAGTTGATTATATTGGTATCTGCCAAGGATTTTGTTTAATATTTGATGTTTACCACTCAATATAAAGTAGTATGTAGGTACATAGTAGAAATAAGTACTCATAAAAAATAAGTACTCATAATTGGAACCAAAGAAAAATATAGGACAAAATCATACAAGGTGAAGGAGATTTCCATATTGAAATTTTTAATCCATGAAAAGCTTTTCTTTAAATATAAACCCCACAATCCTCTATAATTCCCTCTTAACCCGGGGCCTCAACCTATCTCTCCACACCTCGGCATGCAGACCCTCGGGCGCCGCCTTTCTCGCTCTAACTCTACTCCTGGTAACATCCCGACCATCCACCATCCTAAGTTTATACTCCTCCCTCTTCGGCCCCTTCAGCAGCCTCCGGATTTGCCTTGCCAGCTCCAAATGAAATACCAGTCTCTTATCTACATAGCAGCGTATATAAGCCTCTCTATGTGCACGAAGGAGCCATGGTGATTCGTTGATGCGGTGTTTGTAGAGGCGGCCCTTGTTGAGGGACGATATGTCACTAAGATGCCTATAATGGCACTCGATGGTATGTCGGCGGATGGCAAACCAGTTTACGATATAATTTTTGACGACGTGGGGATAGAGGGCCTTTTTATCCGCTGGAGGGTTGGCCAGAGGGTGCTTAATTGCAATCATGGTTTTGTGAGATTGTGTATACGCCTTTGTTGAAATCTGGCAGTTGAAGTTTATGCAGATACCCCGAGCAGTGATACTACAACTAGCAGGAAACGCGGCGATTGTTTAGCTGATATCGAGGTTGCCATGCATAAATACTATTGGCCTTAGGAAGGGATTCAATCTAAAGAGTAGCGCCACGGTAATCCTCGCTATGAAAGCGCCCGTAGAATATTTTTAGATATCCAACAATAAAGCCAGGTTTGATGCGATTGTATTTGCTATTTACCCCCCAAACCTTGCTTAGGTCAGTGAAGAAAGTGACGAGTGATACTCCATGATCGATAATCAAAGTATGACTCGCAACATTATCATGAGTAACTATACTTCAAATTTAGTTTGACAGAAATAGGTGGAATATAATGTGGATACTCTGCTCACGATGTAACGGTATATATTGTACTTGAACACTAGGTTCGGTTAATGAGCCGAAGCTGAAATAGGTGTCATTAGGGAGTGGTATAATTAAATCGATATAGTGCTAGAATTTGCGATTAGAGTTGAATTCAAGCTACTGTTATAGCACAGAATTTATAACTATTACATGGCCACGTAATGTTGTCCACAATCAAACTGAGATATATGGCCGAGCTACTAACATTAGCCTGGATTATACTTATCAAATCGACCTACACAGACTTAGATTATTAAACACTCAATCAACGGCACTGTATTGATAATACGCGTCGCACCACTGAGTAACGCGAGGATATTTTGAGGCCCAGCTGGATTTTACGCTTTTAACTTTCTTCTAATCCTTCTAACCCTTCGAACAGCCTTTTAAGTATCACGTAAACACACCATTCGTCACAGGCACTACCACTCCAGGCTTTATCACTATTACACTCGCCAAAACACTAGGCCTATTGGTTTTTCATATATTATCTACAGTCGCTTTGCAGGGCTAGTACATAGGACACCAATAGACATAAGAGTTTGACGAGCACACACTGGGCTAGGCCCTCCAACTCCGACCATGCTCGAACTATAGTTTTGCGTACTTTACAACCGGCCGGCCGTGGGCACCGCTTGTGGCGGTAACGTCAAATTTACCAGGCCTGTCATGACTTATTACGGGGCTTTGAAGATGTTCACGGGCCGCCGTCTATTGTACAGCCGTGTCTCAAAAGTTCTCGAAGCCCCCGACACCATAGCAACGAGACCACAAAGATGCCGATACCTCAACAATCACATATCGAATTGACTTGAAATTGAAAATATACAATAAATAGATAGTAGAGAACATGAGAAAGCTACCATTATGTGTGTCCTCCACCTGCTTCATAACACTGATATACCCTTCTTGGCATACTATCAACCCAAGCATTAAAAGTCTCTTGAGGAATATTCTCCCACTCTTCAATGGCAGCTTCCCACAACTCATTTACACTATGGGTTCTTTCTTTCCTTTTTATATTCGGTTCTTTGATGTCATCATTGGGTTCATAGTTGCGGGGTTCGTAGTTGTGGTTCGTGGTTGCGATGGGGCTTCGAGAATTTCTGAGACACGGGTGTATTATTGCGTAACCGAACCGGTTGAATCATGAAATATCAATCGAGCGCCAAGCCCCTGCCGATATCACCTGACCTTCGGGTGGGCAATATGTGCTCCAGTAACCTGATTGGTGCCGATCCTCCATCAGCCAATCATACAAATGGATAAAGACACTGCACAAAGTCTCTACCTACTGTACCTACTCACTTTGCCGACATTAAATTGCCGCTTACAGTACTCATAAAATTCGCTGAGCTATGAGGAAATATTATGTAAGCGGCCATTAAACAAAGACAGATTGAGGCGTACAATACTCCAGAGATGGCGGACTAGATAAATTGAAGTGTGTAATGCTTGCTGGTTTTACTATATGATATTTGTGTTTAGTAAACATTGATTTATATTTGCGTAGGTCGGCACTATTGATCGAGTAATGATTAATAGGGTTATCTGACCTTACTCCACGCGGTATTAAAAATATTTACTGCATGACTTTCAGCACTCACCGAAACAGTCAGGAAAGGATCTTCGTTGTAATCGCTTTCTATGCCATCATATTCAACTGTTCGGGCGAGGGGGGTGTTCTAGTGGCTAGGGAAGCCGTCTATATGTTATGTTGTGCTGGGGCACGGGCCCTTATCTGCAAACACATTAATCACATAATGTCACTCGGTATAAACTTCGGTCGATTTGGAAATCTTTAAGGACTGGCTTTCTACTTAACGTTGATCACAGAAAGAATAAAAGAAAAAGCCCAACAAGATTAAAGGAGTAAAAAAAAAATTAAGGGAAAAAAAACCTTTTATGTCAAAACTTTTCAAAAGAAGAAAACCTGTAAGAAATGCCCCTTACACCTAGTATACTAAGATAAATACCTATCAAAGCAAGCAAAAAATCCAACGATACCTAGTATAAGAAACACTTTAATTACTACATGTCTTTATGCCACTTACACGACCTCCTCATGATCATTGACATTGAGCTCATCAAACTCATCTAACAACTCGTCCATCCCGATCTCAGGCAATCCCTCCTCGTCGTCATCGTCAGTCTCCTCGACCTCCATCTCATTTCCGGTCTTCTCCACACCCTCCATTCTTGTGCCGCTCGGTGGATTCTTCCTAGTGTTCTTGTACAGCGCTAGTGTTCCTCTAAGCTCCACGTCCTCCTCAACATCCCGCAAAAACATTTCATAATCTCTCTCTGCACGCTCTTGGTCCTGCTTCCTGGGCAACATCTCAGATTCCTCTTTTGCCATACGCTGCAGTTTCCAGGCACGGGACTTGTTCTTCTTTTTGCGAGGGTAGCTCTTCTTAACAAGTATAACCTCGGGGATCCTGTCTGGTGAATTGCGCTCTAACTCCTCAAAGTGTTCATTGTTAAGATTCGCGCCTGTGAGGTGGTACCCAAGCGCAGTGTCCCCGGGGTGTAGAATACCGCCGAGGTGGGTGCGTACGAGGTAGGTGATGTTATTTGATGCCATGTCGGAGGCGCGGGCTACAGTAACGTCCGAAAGGACGTGCTTTCCGTGTGTAGCACCCAAAGGTTCAATGTCGAGAACAATAAACTCGACTAGTGAGGATACATCGGCGAGAGAGCTGAAGGGAGCCCGCCAGTATATGTTTGTGGTTATGTCTGTGATTTGGAGAGTGTTTGGGTCGAGGAGGTGAATACTGTTTCCGACACGGTTACAGAGGAGGAGTGGGGGAATGCTTCCGAGAGTACGAGCCATCTTCATTGGGATACAAACGAGATCGTCTTTACAAATTGGTACAATTTCAATTGAGTATGTAAATTTGTAGGACTTTGTGGAGGTGTGGATATCTGTTGAGATGAGTTCAGACGACTTTTGCGAGCGTACAGGGGCTACAGCGGCAAGAAAATCGACCATTTTTGTGGCGTGATTTCGCTGCGAGTAGAAAAAGTCCAAACCATCCTTGGCTTCACGGATATTTACAGTGTCGCGATGGGCGTTGTGCTTTAGGATCAACTGCTCGAGGTAAAGAAAAGTACGCTTATGTGGGACTTTCTGTCGGACTTGTACACAAGCTCTCCATGTATTTGCTATACCGCCACAATCAGTAATTGCTCATAACCAACCCCCACACTACAACCTCTACCACCATTACAACTAACCTGTATATGACTTTGCGCAATCTGGGCACTGATGGTATGCCACCACATACTCAACCTCAAAGCTTTGTTGCAAAATCGTGGACTCGAACGCCTCTTGCTGTACCGTGATCTTGACCTTGATTCTCTTCGAGTGGGGTTCCGTCCATATAAAGCTCGCGTCGATGATTCGGACCTTCGTAAGACCTCTCAGTCTGCGGAGACATAGTGCAAGCAGTTCTCTACTTTCGAGCGCGGCAGCGACCCAGTGATTGGGGGGCTGTAGCCAGCGGTCACAACCACGACAGAAGTGGATAGTGGCTTCGCGCTGGATTCCGGAGGAGATGTCGACGTTGAGTTTGATACAATCATAGCACATGGCAACACCAGTGCTGCCGTCTATAGGTGCACCACATGTTGCGCAAAGAATTCTAGAGTGGCAATATTAGCTATTTGGGACTTGTGAGCATGGAGAGGGCGTTACCAACGTTGCGATGGGTGCTTTCTGGCCTGCGAAGGGCTGCATTGGTACGGAGTCATCGTCGATTTCCATTGTGTATTATCAATGCAGTTTTCTCTGTACTGTTTTTGCTAGTATTGTGTGGCGATGAAGTTTGTGTGGGAGGGTTGCGCCGGGTATTAGTGGGGGAGAGAGAGGCAAAGAACTTTTTTTTTAATTTTTATAATTTGTGGTACCCCGCGAATTTTATCTAATCTCTTGGGGCGAGCTAGGGCGAAGATAAGATTGCTAATCGGATGCTTGTTAAGCAGAGTGACGCATATGGATGGCGCATGCATCTACCTAGTTAGTGTGCTACTGCTATAGGTGCTGGTAGGTTCTTTAACAAAGGTCCAGCAGCTTCTAAAATTCTCTATATAATATACAAACGCGCGTATACTATTATGGTGGGTAAACACAAATTTATGTTTCAATTATGGCATTAACAGCTCTCAGCCACCACGTCGAAGAACAGCCCCTCCGCCGCCACCCGCCACCGACCCTGTAAAGAAAGCAGGCGCCTCCAAGGTCGCAAAGGCGCTCGGACTAGATGCCAGTGAAGAAGCCGAGATTCAGGAGGCATGGGATATGTTTGTAGATGCTGATGGGTCTGAAGAGGTGGGTGAACCGGTAGTCGTTACTGCGGATGTCCGAAGGGTCATGTTGTTAGTTTATGTGTTTACTCAGGGACTATGGAAGAATATTAACGGGAAGCTATAGGGCGCTAGGCCTTGATTCCTCTAGGGAAGAAATGAAGGAAATACTAGAGGTGTTGGACCCAGAACAAGAGGGGTTTGTCACATATGGCATGTTCTTGGAGGTTGCGGCGCTAAAGATGAAGCGTAGGTTTTATTCTTAATCTATAAAGATTGGTGGTTATTAACATGGCTACAGACAGAGACCATAGGCTCGAAGTCCAGCGCGCATTTGACCTTTTCAAAGGCGGTACTGGAGACGAAAGCCCAATCACAATAACGGACTTGCGAAGGGTCGCGGGCGAACTCAAAGAAAATGTATCTGATCAGCAGCTAAGAGATATGCTGGACGAGGCATGTAGTAAAGACGTAGGCAGTGGGGTTAATCTGTAAGTTGAATTTACACTCGCGACATATGAGGGGCAAATGATTGAATTCATAGCTGATATTAGGTGTCTATTACATAGGAGAGATTTTGAGGCTATTATGAAGAGAGCAGGAGCACTATAATCCCGGACTGATTGGGGTCTCGATTTGTTGAGGTATTCTGGAATTTATGTCACTTTAATATAGCTATAGGTAATTAAACTGTGAATATTCGCTGCATCATTATTTTTTCAGCTATAAAGTGCTATTCTAACCCCTACCTTCTTCGCATCTTTCATGATTGTGATTGCGGTGAAATCAGAACAACAGAGTCTCCTACAACCCATCTGTCAGTAACTACAAAATGATAGAATATAGAGGGTTGTAACCAACCCCGAACAAATAGCATTTCTGAGTTGTTTTTAATTGTCTAAAAAAAAAAAAAAAAAAAGACTAAATCAGCCCATATTCATCGTTCACTAGTCTTATGATTGGCCGTAGCGCACACCTTAACACTATCATCGTCCTCGTCATCATTCACCATGTATATGGTCTCCTCGGCTTCGCCGAGAACAAGGTTGCAGTGCGAATCATAAGCCTACCCAGAACCCACAAGGTTAGCTCCTTACTCATATCACTCCGCTCCAGAGGCAGGGCCGTACGTGTAGTCTCCCCCGTAGCTCCCGGTCTCCTCGCAACTTAACGAAAACGTGTTCGTCAAGTGACAAACGGACAAGGTCAAGAGGCTCCTGGATCGGGTTGCTGTCGTCGGCGTCAGACATGATGTTCTTGGTTCGGGTATAGGTATGGGTAACAGGTAAATCTTGATCTTCTCGGTGGTGGTGGGGCAGGCAAGCAGCCCCGGAATGGTAAGGTGTTTTGAGGCTCGTGAGCTGCTGACATAAGCCAGGCTGGTGACAACGGCATTGTCACACAGCCTGTTCTAGGTTGTTCAGAATCGCGACTTCTTGTCGTCTCGTGAGCTAGATACTGACACTTCATAACTAATTCTACAACTAAATCTACCGTCCTAGAAACCATGTTGTGCGCAAGTAAGCTATCCCAACTCAATTCAATCCCAAAACTTAATGAAATATGATTAACAATCTCTCCTAGTCTCTGGAGAAGCGCCGTCTGTCCCAGTCGCGTCGACAAAGTCCGGCACTGTCTTTGAAAAACGTTTAATCGAAGCTTACATCGCAGAACACGGCAAGGATCCTGTCACCGGTGAAGATTTGACTACTTCGGACCTTGTCGAGCTGAAATGTAAATCATATACCCCCTTCAAACTTGGCAAAGACCTTACTTATACATACTTAATAGCGTCACGAATTGTCCGTCCGCGCCCACCAACACTTACCAGTATTCCATCTCTTCTAGCAACTTTTCAAAACGAATGGGACGCCCTTGCACTTGAGACACACACGCTGCGGCAACAGCTGACCCAGACGAGGCAGGAGCTCTCAACAGCGCTGTATCAACATGATGCTGCAACAAGGGTTATTGCAAGGTTGTTGAAGGAAAGAGATGAGGCTAGAGATGCTTTGAGCAAGATCAGTATCGGAGCTGGGAGTGGACCGGCGGCGCCAGCAGTATCTGGTGGCGCTGACGCGATGGAAGTTGATAATGCAGGAGTGGTCCCCCAAAGTGTTCAAGATCTAGTGGAAGAGACAGCAAAAGCGTATTCTTTCCTTTCTGGCATTGTTCACAGCGAAGGATTAGCTAATGATTGTGCAGTAAATCCGGCGGAAGGAGAAAACGAGCTGTCCCCGCAGACTGGGCAACAGCAGAGTCAGTATCCGGCTTCTCGACCTTGTTTGTCTCAGAGCCGTTGTACCCTGGGTGCAACTCTATCGACCTTGACGCATCTGGCGAGCTCGCACTTCTTGGCGGCTCTGATGGAGTGGCGGGGATATACTCGATTCCTCAGCAGTCGTTGTTGAGCCCATTAAAAAGTGATGATGGGGCAGTCGTGGATGCGCTATGGGCTGGCAAGAGCGCCATTACAGGACACTCTTCGGGTGTAGTAAAGGTGTGGGATGAGACGGGCAATGGAGGTACGACAATGCGGACTCATGCTGGTGAAGTCAAGGCGTTGGCATTGCATCCCAGTGAGCGTATTCTTGGGAGTGTGGGCGCGGATAAGAGCTGGGTATTGTATGATATTGAAGTGGGCAAGAAGGTCGTGCAGATCTACGGCGAGCCTGGTATGTTATTAAGTTTTTGCGATGCTCGATATATTTATAAGGTGCTCTGCTAACTGAGTGCAGAGCTAACATCCGCACACTTCCACCCCGATGGTCGGCTCTTCGCAACTGGTACTGGTAGCGCCGTCAACATTTACGATGTACGAACTGCCACGCTTGGCGCCACATTCGGACCCCTTGCCGGCCCTGTTTCCTCCCTCCATTTCTCGGAAAATGGATACTGGCTCGCTCTCTCTGTGAAGAACCAGTCATCAATTGAGATCTGGGATCTTCGTGAACTGACACAGACAAAGGCAATTGATGTGGGGACCCGTGTCGACAACGTCCGCTGGGATTACACTGGGCAGTTTATTGCCACAGCGGGACCAAGTGGGGTTAGCGTGCAGCAATACCAGAAGAAGGGTAAAACTTGGAGTGAACCTTTGAGAGTCGGCGTGCCTGCTGTGGCCACGGCATGGGGACCAAGAGCGGAAAGCCTGGTCACGGTTAATAAGGAGGGTATTATTACGGTTTTGGGGGCGAAATAAATTTAACATTTTTATAGCTGGCGGTAGCAAAAGTGGCTTCTTTTTTTTCATCATTCTTTCTTATTCTGTATTGTTATTAGCTTCTTCCAAGTCTTAGATAATTTGAAGGATCATGGAATGTGTTGTTGTCGTTTAGATCTTTGAATGTGATTCATTCATGGAAATGGGCGGCAATATCCGGTTATTGCGTAAACGCAAAATACTTTACTTTTGAGGGTCGCCGGTTTGGGCCACGATAGATAAACCAGGAAAGATGGCTTGTAACTTTATTGCAGGCGATAATTTGAATTATTATTATTCATGGATATCTACTTTTATCCAATATCCAGCTTCTCCGCAATGGGGTATCGCAACATCCTATATAGTACACCCTCGCTATAAGGATACCTTCAGGACCAAGGGTATGTATCCCTATAGCGAATTATCCTTACGCGGAGTGAGAGGATGCTAGCAGACTGGCACTTGCGGACAGGCAAATTGTATCTTTATAACGAGAATATCACTATATCGAATATCCTTATATCGAGAATCTGCTGTATATATGGTGGAGGAGGCTTTGTAGGGGTAGGATGTCAATCCTGCGCACACCTCTCACTTTTGGCCTGCCAAACAGAATAAAAGTCTGTTGCTTAGACTGTGAAAAGGATGGTTTATGCATGGTTGACACGCTGCCCGTACAGAGCTTCTTCCACTACTTTTGTGTAGGGACCTTGAACAAACTGGCACAGATATAACATGCTATAACTTCGACTATTTATACTTAGTTCCAACAACCGTATACAGACGTTAATCAACAATAAGGCAACCCTTAGCCATTATAAGTATGAGGTTGCCAAAAAAAAAAAAAAGCTGTTTTCAGCACCATGACTCAATCTCAATACTGTATTAGAACAATTAGCTCGCAAAAAGCTGCCATTCACCCCCCATTTCAGTACTCTAGCGTCTGATTTTCTTTTGAGTTTGCAATTATCTCCGAGTAGGGTGATACTAATAGCATACTCTTGTTTTTTTGTGTCCAGACACGAAACGAAACGAGAGAATGATTGTCAAGGTTTGTGTGCTGGTCTCGAGACTTCAAAAGGCAATTGCTCCCTCTCATGCTGTGCACGCGGTTACTAAGCCAATAGAAGTATCGCAGCCAAAAATTTTAATCCGATATTTCCTCTATGGAGCGGTGGTAAACCGGTGTTTCCATTCTAAAAGCAATGGTGAGATCTATGGTCTCGTGTTCGTCATAATTCGTATCGTTATCCACAGGTGTGTAGTTAGTTGTTGAATTGCTTCCCATCAATATATAATAATTGACATGGCTCAATTATCCCGTCAGAAAAAGACGTGTCCATGAAGCCGCTTTTCATGTGTTATTTGTAGCTCCCCACCGGCCGGTCGTTTCCCCATCACAACACTATGGCCGGTCCCACCAAACAAACCCCGTAATCCCCCACGAAGCTGCAAACCCCAGCCCCCTACATAATAAATAAATAATATACTTGCGCCTTACCAAGATTGAAATTTGAATCTACTCTACATGTCTTCTTCCCCTTCCAGGGTCCAGATCGGACGTAGGTACAGGCCACGTTTGCGGCTGCACGACATTGATATTTTTTTATTATTATTGTAATTTCGGCCTGCCATTGGCCCGTTGGTTGTTAGGGTTGCGGAGGGTGAGGGGAAAAAAGAAAATGCGATTCATGGAAGGGATGTAGATCTAGTGGATCGGTGGGAGGGTGTTGTCGATATCGGGTGCTCTCCTTGCCTTCTTGCTTGCTTGTGTCTTGAGGTAAGAGTTCGATCCTCAGCTGGAGGGAGAGATTAGGGATGGGGATGAAGAGATGTTGAGTTAGCCAGATGGATCGTGGTTTAGTGGTTTAGGTCATTTTTGTTTTGTGAAATGCGTAGTATCTAAGTATTTTTTTTTTTTTTTTTTTTTTTTTTTTATTTTTTTTTTTCCTTTTTGGTCTTTGCCTGCCTAGACTATTAACCATTTGGGAGTGAGGTTGTTTAGGCCCGTGGTGTAGTGTAGGGCAGGTGTGCAAAGATAGTTAGTTACTTAGCGTGGATCAGGTACTCTGTTGACTAGAATGTCGCAGAGTGGTAGCATTAGTAGAGAGGCTCTACAGGATGGGCTGCGAGGATCATCCAGCGTAAATGGAATTGGGCAGATTGATTGTGATGCAGAACAAATACGTGTATATGTGAGTATGACCAAAAGGGTTCTCACGGCATTATCATCACACGACTTACTATCTATAAAAGCGCTCAAGATTTTTCTTCCCCCCTGCTATGGTGTTATTGGGGTTGTTTAGTGGTTTAAGCATATTGATAGGTTTCTGAAGAGCTGGCTGCAGAACGACGTGGGCCGAGATCTTCGGGGAGGATTTGCCTTGGCAGCCTGAAAAGAAGAGAGAGAGAAAAAGTAAAGAGGGGGAAGAAGAAGAAAAGAAAAAAAAGGGCGGTAGTAGCGTGTGAGAGGAGTGTGTGAGAGTGTGTGAAGGGGAGAACGAAGGAAGGGCTGGCTGGCTGGCTGGCGGTCTTGCTTATGGACTAGGAACGAAAGGAAGGGGACATAGGGGATCCATAACCACAATTCAGATCTTCTCGAGGGTCTCTCCTTACTAAGTCTTGTAAATGCGTGTGCGCGCGCTCACCAGCCGAGTCGTCAGCCATCTCTTAGACTGACAGATTGACTGAGGTTGAACAACAACGAACGAACGACATCCCTCCTTTCTATCTTGCTAATCGTCTGTCCCTTCCAACACCTGCCCCCCCTCCACCTTTCTTCCCCCCCCCCCCCACCAAAAAAACTAAAGCTTTTGCCCCTCCTCTTCCTCTTCTCTTTTTACTCTTCGTAACTTACCCTCCTGTCCTTCACGCCCTCAAACCCTCTTCACCCCCCACTCACCACCCTATCTCTCAAAAGCTCATCCGCTGATACAACAGAAGGTACTCTTTCTCTGTATCTTCTGGAAAATTACGGTCCTTTACTACGGTTATCTAGGCTTTTTCCTTGAATCCCCCAACATGTCGGATCAAGGTTATCGCTTGCCTCGCTCTCATTACTACGATAGCGATGGGCCGGGACCCAGTCGGCCTTCAAAGGTTCGTCCTGCTTCTATTTCTCTCTTGCCGTGCCAGTCACTGCTGTGGTATAATATTAAATCAATTTTTCTTCTTGCTGCTTCTAGCGCCCACGGGATCCGATGAGTATGGCAAGATTGAACAACGCATCCACCTCATCCTCTCCCATCGCCGCCGCTGCCCCCGGACCAAGTTTGATTCTGCCAACAAGGAACGGAACCTGGAGTAATAACACCAACAACAATATCAGCGGGAATAACAACAACAATAGTAGCAATAATGGTAGTGGAGGGGGCAGCGGAAGTGGGAATGTGAGCCGAGTATCTCCCACCCGCTCGTCCTCGTCCTCTCAGACCCTCCCTAATGGCTCCACTGTGATCGACCTCACCAGCTCGCCCCCTCCCCCGCAACAGGAAATGTTCGGGAATAGAGGTAGAGGCCGCTCAAATGGAAGTCGCGGACCATCGAACAGTGGTAATAACAGTGGTGTAGAAGTAATCGACGTTGATGCACTTCCGGATAGTCCGGCTTTGCCACATCATTGGCCGGGTAGTAATGCGCCCGAGTTTAGATTTTCCCGGAGCCCAGCGGGCAGATTTTTAGGTGGTGGGCCTCACTTCGCTACTCGTACACTGCAACAGCACCGTATCCAAAACCATGGGTCTGGCTCCCGGCCAGTGCCTGTGGAGCCAAACCTCATATACCCTCGCATCGATCATTCAGATGCTAATGCTCCTGCTTTCCCAGTTTTCGCAGAGGAAATGGAGGGTCCTGTAATAGGCCACGGCGGAAGGATCGGCCAGGGAGTGCCAGAAGTTGGTGTGAATTTGGGGTTTAGCAACTTTTTACCACATTTCAGGGCAGGAGGACCTGGGCACGGAGGGCAACAAGGGGGGCGCGGAGGGGTGAATGTCATGGCAAGCCTTTGGACTACGTTTGGGGGGGGGGCAGGGGCAAACTTTTGGGGCAATGGGTTTCAAACGCCAGTGTTGGACTACAGCCAGAGGGCGCCAGGAATTATCGATAGAGACGCCTCGCCGGTTGTTGATGCTGCCAGGGCAAGAAATATAGACTATAAGTCTCCGCTGCCAGCTAGGGAAGGATACACCAGGAGTCCAAAGGAGGACGATATCATTGTTTGTTCAAGCTGTTCGTCAGAATTGGGAGTACCTGGCGAAGGACCGTTTTCGCAGGAGGTTTGGGCCTCCAAATGTGGACACGTAAGTTTCGGTCTTAATATGCCTTATATCCTTATGCTTTGGTCTAATGTTTTAAAACAGAGCTACTGTGGCACATGCGTTTTCGCATTCCGAACTCCACATCAATCAAAATCGACGAAGAAGACAGTAAGACCAAAAGCAAAAACCTGCTCAGTGGGCTGCAAGGTCAACTTGGCGACCAAAACAGCAATGTTCAAGATTCACTTGTGATCTATGTTGACGATTCAATTGTGATTACGGTGTCGTCTATAGACTGGCGAGCCGAGTATATTTTTCCATCAACATTTTTTTTTTCGTAACTTTAATTGGGAAATGGGAGGCTATTTACTTGCTGCTTTGGGTGTCAACAATACACTGCATTACTTTCTCCTTCTTACCTTTCTCTCCTATGTTGGTTCGGCTAGGGTGTGGCAAAAACGGGCATGCATGGGTTTTCTTACTGTCTGGTCATGGTTTTTTTTCTTTTTTCTTTTTTACTCCACATCAACTTCCACTTCCCCTATGCGGTTTAAGGGAGTATGACTACCCCCCCCCCCCCCCCCCTCTTTCGATTCCATGTAGTCACTCTGCATGCCCATATTTAGGTCCACACTCGCAGCAACTCCAGGGGATTCTCATTGTTTCGGTCTTACTTGGTTGGGTGTTTTTTTGTTGAGTTTTCCTATGTATATTTTTTTTTTTTCTGTTTTCACGTGTGAATAAATGGCTTCACTGGCGCTTTTTTTTTTTTTTACCCTTTCCTTTATCCTTGGCTATGGACTAAGATTTTATCTTGAAAGAGGAGAGCTATGGAACCTCTTAGGAGAAGAATCAATTTTTTTTTTTTTTTTTTTTTTTTCAAATGCTAATTTGGCTTGTTCTCATGATGAAATTCTATAATCCCTTCATATATTTAATTTCGAGCTGGGATAATAGGTTTTATCAACAATGTAACAATGACTGATATTTACCCGCTCCTAGTACCCAATACCACAACACCAATCCTCCCGGTGTTGGATAGCCCCCACTAATCCTTCCAATCTTGAATAGCATTTAAGGGTGCCAAGGGCATTCCCATCGTGCTGGATGCTCAAAGATTAAAAACCACATGGTGCCGATCTCTACTCTGTATTTCATCTTCAGGGACTGATTTCCTCGTGCTCAAGAAACATTAAGTTGCTTTTGATTAAAGCATTTAGTTTTTGAACAAATTAGTTTATAGAAGTTGTGCACAATGTGCGTCTTGACGCGTATGTGCAATCAAGGTTGCCTTGAACGATGAGTGTATGTGAACAGCGGTGACTGGGGCGCAAATTGTGGACCTGCATGGATGGTGTGGCGGTGGGTGAAATGGACTCCCCGGAATGTTGGGGGTGTTGGGAACACTCTATGGTACGGGCGGTGCTCGGTGGGCATGAATTAGTTTTATTTCCGCGGTGCTTATATAGTTGTTGAGGGGTTTATCCTCCCCTTCTTTTACAGTCAGGCAGTTATATCTCGCTGTTATCTATTAAATATGGGGCAGATTCTGTGGCATTTCCCCCCTCAGTTTCGGGCTTGCTAGCATAGCTGAACCATAAGAAATAAAACATCCTAGCCGGTCCAGTAGTGTCTGCTTCATGGATAATCACTCGCATAGTTTGCAGCTAGTCCGCTTTCAGCGGCATGGAGAAAAAACCTGTGGTAGATGTTCCTCGCTGGTGATATTGCCTATTGTTAAGTACTAGCCAGCGAGTCGGGTTTATCCGCTGTGTAGCTGTGGCTGGCTATAAACAGCGGCCGGGTATCCGTGGACCCGCGGGTACATACAAAACAGGGCCAGATGAAACTACTTATACTCCGTGTTGGAATCTCCTCCGCGCCTTTTTGTACTCTCGAAAGTTGAATGATGAGATGGGATCCGCGGAATGCTGATGATGCCATCCATGAGTAACTCAGTTCTTTCGTTTGTTGGGGGTTCGGTGGCAAGCTTTTTATGATCTAGAAGCATGATGATATATAGGGCTGCATCACCTGGGCTGTTGAGGCTCGTAGGATCCAGAACTTTCCGTGGTGAAGTGACTGAGCCTATTGGGTGTTTTTCAGAGACTGTTAGCGTAGCGAAAAAGGTGGGTTGTTATTACTGAAAATAGGATTGTGCGAGCCTCAACAGCCAAAGGGATAGAGTAGGGTTGCTGCGTTGCCGAGATGTAATTGTCGCTGCCCAGTTTTTGCTCTGCCGTCCATCATGGAATATCACTCGCGCTAAATAAACCCCCCGTCAAACATGCAGTGCTTACCAAGAATGTTGCCCATATTACTCGCTTGTCAGATATGTGTTTTCCCAACCGGCAAAACACGCCAAAAATCGAGGTCTTCGTCAACTCGTGAAATGTCCCATACTTTTACCGGGTTGTCAACAACCGCTTATTAGTATAATATCTGCAGGGGAGATTTGTGCTTCATTTTCTTGGCGTAATCGAAATACCGTTCACCTAAGGCGTGGCAGTAAAAGGGTCTCTTTAGATATATATAGCCCACCTTCAGGGCCCGTTTTTTTTTTTTTTTGATACGGACTAAAAGTGGACTGTAGAGTCTTTCAGGCGTCCAGAGAAAAGATGCATATTTTCGGGGTAGATAGGGGTCCTCTGCGGTTTGCTGGTTGTGCAAATACATATTTGATATGTGAGTATATATATCGGTCGGGTCCGTAAAGAACTGATTTTATTAACTTTCAGCCTATCGGTATTTGTTCCTTTCAAGTATAAGGGCTTGAGGCATCGAGGGTGCCCGATATACAGCCACTCAGCAAAGTGCTCGTGGTTCGGGTTTAGTGTGGCTTAGATTAGGAATGAAAGTACATGTTCATTGAGATATCCAAGATATCGACTCTGAATCGGTCAGTGGCGCCCAATATTGATGTTAGACCTCACTCACTGGCTTTATAAAAGTTCCTTTGGATATGTAACTAGCGCGCTCTTTTCCATTGATCTGGGGCTTCAATTTCTTAAATATAGCCCTCTTTGCAGCTACCCTGATTACCTCCACTCGGGCCGATTGTCGGTTTCAAGGCTATTTAGATAAAAGTGATTGTTTTTCTAGAATGCCGGGTTCTGTACTTTGATGCTAGGCAGGGTTTAGCTAGGGTTCCGCCATGCAGGTACTTCTTGGCGCTGGGTGTTCAAGTGCTCATGCATACTCATTGTAGGTTCTATTGCGGTTGGAGAAAAGTATACAGAGTACAGCTTGCTAATGATTAGGTAAGCGTACTATTTTACAGGTTTCTGGAGCTGGGGCTACTATTGAAATTGAGCTCCTGAACAGCATCTTTTCGTTTCTTTTCTTTTTACGCATGAAAAAGAGGGGACATATATCATTACCCCACAATACTAGTATTCACATCATACTAAACTAACCATACTAAACCAAAGACAAAAAGGTGTGCGCGTGCGATGGACCCCCTCTATACCGACCGACAATAGAACTCGACAGGATACTCATCATAGATTATCACTCGCCAAAACAACACTCCCGCGTGATCAGATACCCCCTTCTCCAAAGCACCAACCAAAAAGAGCAAGTTTCAAAAATGTACCTACACACATGTATGCCATTGGAGTCGATTGTGGATTAGGCGGAAAGGAAAAAAAAAAAAAGAAAAGAAGTGGCGCTGGTGGTGAAACATCTGCCATCCGGCTCAGCGATAGGCGCCTATGTTGTATAGCCCGCATAATAGGACGAATCGTGTTATTAATGCCCGTGACGACCGAAATTAAAAGTTTTGGCTTTAATCGACGCGCTCTGAATTAAAGTTCAGGCCGTATGCGTGAGGAAGGGACTACTGCATGTAGTAGACAGCTCTCTTAGACACAGAACACGATATATAGGCATTTGGTTAAATGGTCCCAAGGAGGGCTCCTACATGTAAGTAAGATAGAGAAACTACGTGTTACTACTGGTTAAGGGGTCTACTGAGCTCAAAACTGTTTAGGTATTTGTAATTGCAGTATCTGGCTAGAGGCTGGTGCTCAAAACTGCCCCTCATGGGCCAAAACAACGGCAGCACATATACCCCACTCTTGAAATCTTCAAGGCTGAATGAATGGTAATGGACTCCATTCTCCCTGAGAAGATGATCCCTTTGTCTATCTATTATGAAGCCATCAATATCACGGACCAAGTTTATGAACCAGCCAAGTCATCAGAAATAGCACATCATATTCAAATGTGGTTAATTAAACCCCCCACAACAAAGTGGGAGACGTGGGAAGAAGTAAAAATAAAAAAGGTAACTACATCCACCATCATCATTCCATGTCCGTTTTCCGCATTGTTACTAACTATACATAATGCATATAACTGTTTCCATCAAGGCACTTAAAGAGCCAAGTATCCAGCAAATCCCAACCCAGCAAGCGCAAGTCCGCCAACACCACCAAGACGGTTTGCAGAGTTGGTAGTCTGAACAGGGACTGAAGCGCTAGACGTGAGGTTTCCGGTGGCTGAGGCCGAGGCGACGGCACTGGTACGGAGGGTCGAGGAAGCAATGACGGTGGGGAACGACTCAACGGTTCCGCTGGATACAGGTGCCTCGGAGGAGGAAGCTGCAGTAGATGTGGCAGCGGGGGCAGAGGTGGTGGCCGCTGCAGAGGAAGAAGCTTGTGCAGAGGTGGCCGTAGAGGTAGCAGGGGCAGAGCTAGCGGCCGGGAAGGTGGTGGGGATGGTGACACCTGCGGCGGCACAAAGGGCCCCTGCAGCTGAGAGGGCCTCTGAGAGATCAAATGTTTTATTAGTATCTTATTTCCCACTAATTTTTGGGACCTGTGGGTAAGCCTACTCTGCTGGTCTGCCTCTGGGCAACTGCTCTGGATACACGTTGCTGATTCGCTGACGAAGGCAGTGTTGGAGCATGCACATTTGAAATCAGTGATTGAACAGCCAGTAGCTGCGAGACCAGTAGTAAGGCAGGTCAACTAAAATATGATAGTTAGAAAATGTTATAGATTGCAACTACCAAGGGCTTATAAAGACATACAGCGCATGACGGCAAGTCTGAAAGACTCTGTGCCGAGACAGAGGCGACAAGGCCGGCGATAGCAAGGACAAAGACAGACTTCATTTCGACTTGGATTGATCTTTTTCTTTGGGGGAAAAAGTAGAGGATTTGAATTCGAAACGCTGAACGAGAGTCGTTTTACGAAAGCGAATGTGATGAAGAGGATAAAGACTGATTTATCTTACTGCAAGAATGTAGTATAGATGAATGGTGAGAGAGAAAGAAGGAAAGGTGACTTCTGTTGAGTTCTTATACACAGTTGGATACATGTATCTGGTACTGACGGGTAGTTACATGGCTGTAGGTATCGACCAACCTCTCTAGAACCCAATACAGTTAGGTTTATTTTTTTCTTTATTTACATCCAATGATTTGATTCGATCGCGAAGAGCATACTGCATACATGTAATTTGCAGACCCTAGATTGTATCGATTCTAGCCATACATCTACCCTCGCCACACAAACTTAATACACCAGGGAGGTTGAACGAAACACGTCCATCCCATGTGAATATCCTATTCCTAGCTTCATCATGTTAGATCCATGGCACAGCGCATACATGGTGAGTATTCAAGGTACCTACTCTACACTTTACTCTATTAATTCCATGTAACATACCCAGCCTCTCAATTAAGTCCGATGTCAAGTTTACGGGCATGACAGATCATGGTTCTTTTGACAATTACCAAAGTTGGTTAACCGGCTAAAAAGCTTAACAAACGCGCAGAGTAAATCTGGGGAAGCTTGGTACGACTGTAGTGTAGCAACGGAACCCCGCAACCGCAGTTTGAAGCTTGAATACCGAGGTGGCACGTCGCTGAAAGGGGCAAGTATGCAGCTTCAATAGCATGTGAAGGTCGCTACCGGTATGTTTCCTCCCACCTAAACTCATCCCAAATCTAAAGACTTTTGAGAATTGGAAACAGTCGATGATTACAATAACATATATATGTTAAATGAACGAAAGCAGGGACAATGTTGATTGGCTTTTGCACCTTTTCAACGAAGAGCAGGCAGCAGCCCCTCAGTCGGATGTTTTAATTCCCTCAGCTGCCATCCTCTTGCTTTAACCACCAACCATTAAACCTGTGGACGCTGGCATATTTCGAAACAAAGTGCCGGCCGGAGCTCAACGCTGCCGAGCCAACCGGAAAGGAGCCTTGGGATTGTCACCGTCCTAATGGAGTAAGATGTATGCAGATCATTCGCCTGAACCAGATACCTAGCTGCCTTCTCCAGTTCTTCGCTCGCTGAAGGATAGCCACCTTTTCTGTCTCCTGGTGATTAGTGGCGCTTCAAATTGAAGAGGCTGCAAATTAGTATTATGGAAAATACCAGCTGCAGCAGGCAGGCGAGCGAGAATGTCCACTCCAACACATCACCACCGCCTTCAAATGAGCTGCCTCCTCCCATTCTACTGGCTGGGGTAAAACTCGAATCGTAGCGATTTCAAAGTTTTGGGCTGTAAACTAAATTACTTGCGTTATGAGAGGCAGTCAATTCTGTCTCTCCATATGGATAGAACACAATATTAGGCATGGGTTAAGACGGAGGAACCTCAGAGTGGCAGCTGTGATACCTCCGCACACCCCAACCCTCGTGCCTAAAGTACTGCAGTGCTTTTGTAGCAGGAATATCTTCTAAAAATATCGCAAACGTCCAATGTGTTTGCCTCCTACCCCTTTTGAGATTATCAATAGCCACTGATCCATCGCAGACCCAGATTTACAATATATAGCTAGCTAGCGGTGCAGACGTCATTTGTTTATTCACCCTGCATCCAGGGGAAGGTTTGGGCAAACGGTGATGTCCGGATTTCTGACCATGTCTAAATTAGCCTTATCCGGAGCTTGGGACTTGCATGAACTCTTGCTCCAACGGCTATGTCTCGGCATGTTCACATGCGTGACCATTGGGAGGGTGTGCCTTTTTTTAGAGTGTGATCTCGGCCACGCCGTATGTAAGTATTGGGCCCGTCTCTAAATTTCGATTGGGATGTGAAATCACAACACAGGTACTTGTTGGCATGAGGCCGAAGAAGTAATAGCTAATGTTTATCAAATCGTGATGTTACATAATTCACATGCCATTGTGATATGGATTGCTTGCAAAGAATGCCGAAAATTCTCTCAACATGGGTACTAACTATGTACGTGTTCAACGTCACAGAAACTGGTATCAAGTAAATCACACTCTAGCTCTATTAATGGACTGGTGGGCCGTAGGCTAAATATTTGCGTTACATGCAGACATGATTATTAGAGTGTTCTGTTGGTGGGCTAGCGATCCCTTCCCCATTTTACTCTCAGAGATTTATTGTATTGTATACAACGCTTGGCTTCTGAGAGGGCCAGCAAGCGAAATTAAGGCACTTTCGAAGATTTGGAGCTCTTAAACGTCATTAAAGTATGGAATCTGGGGCTCGGAGATGAAGGTGGATTCGAGTGATATCTGATGATTTACTTCATCACTACAACTCACTTCTCCATGGGATTCCTGCCATAGCTCCCATCTTCCTCACCTTTCTCCCCGCTGCAATGCCAGCCCACTTGACTGATTCTTCAACGGTCTTACGCTCCACAATTGCAATGGCAAATGCACCCACAAACGTGTCTCCGGCACCCGTGGTATCAACCACATCTTTTGCCTCCATGACCTCTGGCTTCATCCACTCGCTGTTCCCTGCACGAGTGGTGAAGTATCCCCCCTTTGCTCCCAGTGTGATCACAACACTACTCTTGACGCCTCTCTCTAAGAAGATCTGGGCCGCCGCTTCAACGTTGAGATCCTCGACCTGCTCGTCAGTCAGCAGGGCGGCCTCGGTCTCGTTGACAATCAGGTGGTCGATCTTTGCGTAGGATTCCATGGGTATGGGCACTGCGGGCGCGGGGTTAAAGATGCTCGTTATGCCAGCGGTATGAGCGAGGCTGAGCAGATGAAGAACGGTCTCTAGAGGGATCTCGAGCTGCATAAGGAGCGCAGATATGGGCGGTTGTGAGGACGTGAAATAGTTATCGGGGAAGAGATCCTTTGTCACCCGCGCATTCGCTCCGAGGTTGATGAGGATGCGGTTCTCTGCTGTGTCTTCGTCGACCTTTTATTGCTCCGGCATGTCAGCTAAAATTGCTTCCTCCTCCCCTTATACAATATAAAACCGCCTACTGCCAAATCAGGAGAGAGAAAAGAAACTCACGATGATGATCGCCGTCCCGCTCTTCTCGTCCTCCTTCACAACCACACCCTCGACATTCACCCCACTGTCGGCAAGCGCCTTCTTCATATCCCGTCCAAACTCATCGCCCCCCACACATCCCACCATCTTGACGGCTACACCCTCGCTAGATAGGCGCGCCGCGGCCACTGCCTGGTTTGCGCCCTTGCCGCCCGGCGCGGTGTTGAACGACAGTGCGGTGAGGGTCTCACCCGGGGCGGGCATACGCCGCGTCCGCGAGACGAGGTCAGTGTTGAGAGAGCCGATGATGGTGATTGCGCGGGGACTCATGGTTTGTTTGTTCGTGATAGAGAGCTTACTAGCAGTTGAGGGTGAGGTGAGGGGTGTTATAGGGGGGGTGTTGTGGATGTGTGCTCGTGATGCGTGCTCGTGGTGCGGTGACGTAGAGGCGCTGGATGGAGTGCGGCGTTCGCCGATGCTTCAGGGTCCTCTTGGGGAGGATGGCCCTAACCCTAGGGTTCTGGGTACTTTTATTTGATAGGAAGCTACTGCTACTAATTTTTATTTACAGAGGCATGGATTTTTTGGGTTTGGGGGGAGGGTTGGGTGCGGGTTGGAGCTGCTAATAATTGTTGCTAGGGTCTTAGCGGATTAGTATGTATTCAGATCATTGACTGCAGAGTACTAACGATTTGATCGACGTTTGGATATATCGAATGATAAGTGCGGTTTCAACGGATTTATAAAGGGCCCCAAATTACTACCGCCGGTAGTGTATAAGATGCTGAAAATCAGTGCGTGAGTGCTTGGGGGCTTGGCATTTCGAATTGGGCTTCGCTGTCACTAATTTGAACTCCGTTTTTAAGTAAATTGAATGGGGGGTTGTTAATTATATAGCTGAGCCATATCATGCTCATGCTAAAGTTCATGTCAATCTCCAGGCCTTAAATCCTATCTCGAATGCACAATAAAATACCAACCCGACGCTTAATGGATCAACTATCATCCCGTATTTCGATACGAATAACTTGAATTCTATATATAGATTTCTCCATGTAATGAGCTACCGCATACGACAAATTAGGCCCGCACCTAAGTTCTCGTATTACAACACCAACGACGAAACCATTCTTCACAATGTTTACAGCTCCATATCGATGATACTAGCTAGATATTGATTTGTGAGAATTTGTATCCATCATTAATTCGCTTTATCAAACATCGGCAGTATATATATGCTAGCCATGCTCTTCCGATGAGCGTCATCCTTCTTTCCCTCTATTCATTCGGTTTTTGAAAACTCAACACTAAGAATTCGTGTGGCAACCACATCACCACACCAAATATTCTCCCCCACTCAAGCTTCAAAATGCCCACCTGATACAGACCAACCCATTCCTCCCCCAACACTTATATGAGACAGCTCCTGGAACACCTCAAAGTCAAGGACCTAGATAAACAACTTCACTCAGTAGGAAAAGACCCCAATATCCCTCCTCCAAACCAATCAATTTTCTCTCAGAAGCAGTCTCAGCAAAAATTGGGAATGATACCATCTCACATCCTGACGATATCAACATCCTAATTCTGACCGATATTGACAAACAAAACATTCTCATATTTGAATACCTCATCAAGATTCGTACAAATATTGCCTCATTCGAAGAGAAAATTGTTATTCTACAGCTTTCCTACTTCCAACCCTCCACTACTACCCGCAATACAATTGAGCAGTTTGAGAAGCTGGAAAACTTTATCAAGGCGATCTCTAAGCAAACCAAACTCTCTATCCCCTAACTTCTAAAACTCTTCAAAAGGCTACATCATACCAAACCCCCAAATTATAACGGCGTGCCAAGACTTCGCGTTATTAGGTATCAAGACGGAAGCGCCAATGACTTAAGAATTTTGCCATTTGTAATCACGTTTTTCGCTTCTATGCTCACACACGGGTTAGTAATCGGTTCTCGGCGATGGATATATATATGTACCTGTCCTTGTCTCTTCCTTTCTTCTCACGCAACCTTCCTCGTTTGGGTGTTATATTGTTTGTCTTTAGTTCTCACGGTTATTATAATACTTAGTTTGGAATATATATCGTCACGCATTAGAGTTCCTCCCTACGTCCCTCGAACCCATAGTCGTTCGGAAGTCATACTAGTAGTTCCTTACGTTTCATAGTCCCGAACCTCGATTGTACTCTTTGGTTCCCTTCGTCCATAGATCATAGCCCATGACCGCAGAGGGAGTGCTCTACTGGTATCTTCGATTTCACTACTTCGTACGCGAGATCATCTATCTCCTCGTTCCTGAACTATAGAGAGCTTCCCTGCTTTACGCCAAGTAACGCCAAGACCAGAATACTAAGGTTATGCATCACAACACCAACCAAAGACAACCACCTCGCTAGCTCCTGTCCTGCTTTCGGTCAAGAACCATGACCGACCCAGTCCCCTTCAAGGCTGCTCAAGCGCCTCTCAGAATTCCTGGCCAGCTACGGCCCTCCCGGCTGACGAAGATGTCGGTCACGAAATCACTGGAGGCCACAGCCTTCATCACTGAACGCCGGAGGTCCTAACCTCCTCCCCGACTCAGACAAAGTCCCTACCCCCGACATACAGGCAAGAACCATGAGGAGGTCATTGAAGACCTCAACTCCCAACTCAAAGCCGCTATGGCCGAGAACCAAGACCTTCCTAAGAAAGAATGTCGGAGGCAAACGAAGAGACTACCCGGCCATTGGCGACCTGACCAACAGATCGAGGCCCTCGAGGAGGACCTCACTCAAGCACAATTCTCTCTGGCTCTACATCGAGAGCAATTAGCGTTCTCTGATGAGGACCTCCACCAAGTCGAGCTGGAAATCCAGCAGGTCATCGCAAAGGGCAATGTCCACATTGCTGACCTCACCAGCCGCCTCAACTCCGTTCCCCGTTCTGCTCCTGTCGCTGCCCCCTCTCCCCGTACTCCCACTGCCCCGAACAAGCCCCGCTACCTTGCCCCCCGTTCCCAAGACCATCGCACCAAGAACAACTGGAGAAAACCAGTTGAACCTAGCCTCCAGACTCCCGAGCCGGCTTTAAAAGCCATGCCCCTTTGGTAAACACTGGCAAACCAAAGGGGCTAGCGCCACCTACACCAAGTCTCACTGTCTCCGCTGTTTCCGTGTCTGAGGACAAGATGTCCGAAGATCAATTGGTCACCACCTGCTCCATCTCCCAGAATCCGGCCTCCTTCGTGCCAGCTTGGGCCCTCATTGATACGGGGGCATCAGGTTATGCATTCATCGACCAAGACTTCTGCACCCGGCACAACATCACCACGGTTCCCCTGAAGAAGCAACGCCTGCTTGAAGTCATTAATGACAGGTTGGTATCTTCAGGAAGCATCACACACATAGCCAAGCTCTGCCTGGACATCCACGGACATCGCGAGGAAGCACCCTTCTTTGTTACAAAGTTGGGCCACTACCCGATCGTTATGGGAATTCCCTGGATGCGCCACCATGATGTCACCCTCCGGCCCAAGAAAAATCATGTGGTCTTTGACTCCGTGCACTGCCTCCGTCACTGTCTCTCCTCCCTGAACCCGGTCACTGCACAAGGAATCTCGATCACCCCGCTGAACAGCCCGATTACCCATATCGCGGCTATCGGGGCGGCCCCCTTCAAGAGATTGACCCGCTACAGTGGCTCCCAGTTGTTCTGTGCATCCCTCCAGGCCATAGACGATGTGTTGGACAAGACAAAGGCCCTCGACCCAAGTGCCATAGTCCCCGCTGACCTCCACCGGTTCCTGCCCATGTTCTCCGAGTCAAATGGTTCTGTCCTCGGCCCCCACCGTCCTGAGCACCTTGATATCAAGCTCCAGGAAGGTAAGGGACCTCCTTTTGGCCCCCTGTACAACATGACCCGAGATGAATTACAGGCACTCCGCGAATACATCTCGGTGAACCTGACCAAGGGTTTTATTCGTCACTCTAAGTCCCCCGCCGGTGCCCCAGTCCTGTTTGTCAAGAAATCCGATGGCTCCCTACGTCTCTGTATCGACTACCGCAAGTTGAACGAGATCACAGTCAAGGATAGACACCCCCTCCCCCTGTTCCCCTCCCCCTGAACCAAGTAAGTAAGGCTAAGTATTATACAAAGCTGGACCTAAGGTGGGGTTACCATCAGATCAGAGTCAAGGAAGGTGACAAATGGAAAACGGCCTTCAGAACCCGCCTAGGACACTACGAATACCAGGTCATGCCCTTCGGTCTCACCAATGCCCCCGCCACGTTTCAGAGATGGATCAACAACATCCTTCGGCCCTACCTCGACGACTTTGCCACAGCCTACCTTGACGACATCCTTATCTACTCCGACAGCATGGAGCAGCACAAGGAACATGTCCAGAAGGTCCTGAAAATCCTGCAAAAGAACGGCGTCCACTTGAAACCTGAGAAGTCACGAGTTCTACGTCCAGGAAACCAAGTATCTCGGAATGATCCTAGGCCCAGAAGGCATCAAGATGGACCCCAAGAAGGTTCAGATCGTCCAGGAATAGGAAACCCCTCAGGATGTCAAAGACATCCAGACCTTCCTAGGCTTTGCGAACTTTTACCGTCGCTTCATACGAGGGTACTCCAAGGTTGTCTTCCCTCTCACGGCATTAACCAAGAAGGGTGTACAGTGGAAATGGTCCCCCTAGGCAAATCAGGCTTTTGAAAACCTCAAAACAGCCTTCATCTCGACCCTCATCCTCAGGCACTTTGACCCCGATAGAAATCATAGTTGAAACCGACGCCTCCGATTATGTTTCTGCAGCTGTCTTGTCCCAACGGGATGACGACCAGATCCTGCACCCCATCGCATTCTTCTTCAAGAAACACACTCCGGCCGAATGCAACTATGAGATCTCGACAAGGAATTGTTGGCGGTCATTCGAGCCTTTGAAGAATGGCGTCACTACCTGGAGTCAGCACAGTTCCCGATCAAAGTTCTATCCGACCACCGCAACCTGGAGTACTTTATGTCAAAGAAGATCCTGAATCGACGACAAGTCCGCTGGTCTGAATTTTTATCCCGGTTTGACTATAGGATTGTATTCAGGCCCGGCAAACAAGGAGGGAAACCCGACGCATTGACTCGAAGATCTGGAGATCTCCCTAAGGAGGGGGATGAACGACTACTGCACCAAGCTCAGGTGGTCCTGAAGCGGGAGAATGTGCAATCGAAGGATAAGTTAAGTTTGTTGACGGGTTCTTTCGCAAATGAACCTGCTGAAGGAATGTCCAAGTTGATAGGGCTATTCAAGAAGGCTTACAAGGCAGATAGTTTCCCCTCCGAGGTCCTGACGATGCTTAGCAACGGCACCAAGCACTCGAAAAAAATCTCGCTGGCCGAGTGCGCACGCAGCAGGATTGCTCCTGTATCGAAACACCATCTATGTCCCCAACCACCCCGAACTCCAGCTGTTCCTCCTACAGGAATACCATGACAAGCCTTCGGCAGGTCACCCAGGAAGAGCCAAGACCTTGGAACTCCTCAGCCGTACATACTACTGGCCAAAAATGAGGAAGTATGTGGACCAATACGTCTTGAACTGCAACACCTGCTCCCGGTCCAAGGCTACACATGTGTCAATGGATTTTGTCACTGGCCTCCCGGAAAGCAATGGGTATAACAATCCTAGTTGTAGTGGATAGATCGACCAAGATGCGCACTTTATCCCGACCACCGAAGAAGCGCCGGCCCGTGATGTGGCAACCATGTACTCGACAACGTCTGGAAACTCCACGGACTTCCCGAAACCATAGTCTCTGACCGTGGTACTCAGTTCACAGCAGAGTTCTGGAAGTCACTATGCGGACGCCTTGAGATTGCCCCCCGGTTTTCCACAGCCTTCCACCCACAGACGGATGGCCAGACGGAAAGGATCAATGCCGTCATGGAACAATACCTCCGTGCCTACGTTTCGTACCAACAGGATAACTGGACCAGGTTCCTACCAATGGCAGAGTTCGCGACGAACAACCACGTCTCGGAAACCACCAAGCTGTCGCCATTCCAGGCTAACTATGGACGACACCGCGCGACCTTCGGCCCCTGGCTCATGGTAAGACCGCGAGCGACCAAGCAAGCGGGATGGCCGAGATATGGCCAAAATATATGAATTCTCTGTGACGAAATGTTCCGGTCCTAGAAGATCCAAGAAGACGCGACAAACGCATAAACCGCACCCTGGCCCCCGCCACGCAGTTGATGAGGTATGGTTGTCAACCAAAACATCGAAACCAAGCGACCATTCAAGAAACTGGATTAGGCGTGTCGGTATCTGAGGATCAAGCGAATGGTTAGCCCTGCTTATGAGTTGGACCTCCGCCACAATGAAGGTACACCCGTCTTCCACGTTTCCCTACTGTCTCTTGCCTCAGAAAACTCCGTCCCCGGTCAGAAACAACCTCCCCCTCCCCCGGTCGAAGTCGGAGGTGAACAGGAGTGGGAAGTCGACGAACTCCTGGACTCGCGAAAGCTACGAGGACAGCTACAATACTTGGTTGACTGCGGCTACGACGGCCTCTTGGCAGCAACAGACGCCGAGCATCTGCAGAATTGGTCGAGGGGCGTCGCGACCGTTACCCATAGCCCAAACCTAGCGAGCTGGCGAGGAGACCTAATCTATAACGGCGTGCCAAGACTTCGCGTTACGTTACTAGGTTTACGCTGCGGGAAGCGTCGGCAGCTTCGATTAAGCATTCTCAGGTTTTCATTTGTAATCAGGTCTCCTTTGGGTTCTATGGGTTTCTATCACACATGTTAGTAATTGGTTCTCGGCGATGGATATATATATATGGGCCTATCCTCTTCTTGTCTCTCTTTCCTTTCTTCTCTACGCAAACTGCCTGTACTTTAGGGTGTTATATTGTTTGTCTTTAGTTCTCTACGGTTATTATAGTTGTGTTACTAGTTGGAATATATATCGTTCGCGTTACTATAGTTCCTCCCTACGTCCCTCGAACCCATAGTCGTTCGAACTCATACTAGTAGTTCCTTACGTTTATAGTCCCGAAACCTCGGTTGTCTTTTGGTTCCCTTCGTCCATAGATCATAGCCCATGACCGCAGAGCGAGTGCTCTACTGGTATCTTCGAGTCCATTACTTCGTACGCGAGATCATCTATCTCCTCGTTCCCGAACTATAGAGAGCTTCCCCGCTCCTTGCCAAGCAACGCCAAGACCTCCGTAACATTAATGGTGAAGGAAAGTGAGATAGCTGGGGTGTTAAGGCTGTTTCTAGCTAAGAGCTTGCTAAAGAGAATGAGGAGTCTGACGGTGAAGCATTTGGCTTCAACTGTTGGAGCAGGGATCGAGTGGGTGGCTCTAACGAACGATATTGTAACTAGGCAAGAGGAGCGACCTGGAGTATGCTCCATAGATACTCAACACACAAGGACGGGCTTGATACCGTCGAAGGTTCGGATTACTAGGAATTAGGAGGTCGGGCTGAATACTGACAGAAGATAAAACAAAAACCAAAAACTTATATTCAAAGTAAAACTAACGAGCAAAAAGAAGACGTTGCGTGAAGAAGAAAGGAAAGAGAGAAAGGGAAAACATCAGCGAATATATATACAGAGAAATCTTCAAACAATCAGACCCCCAAGAAACCCGTAGAAACCCCACTGATTTATCATCATACTATACCGAAGAGAAAATACAAGGAAGAGAGAAAATATACAAAGAAGAACTCATACTGCAACAACACTTTAAGCAACTGAAACCGAAATAGGAAACCCTAACAATATATTACTCATACAACCCTGCTTTGTAACTGGCTTCTGGGTAGTATCACGGCGTAGCATGAGGACACATGCAAGCGTGAAGGAAAAGAGTTTAGTTGGGTTTCCATTTGTCAGTAAAGGTTCTATGGGTTTCCGTTCGGTTATGGGATTACAGGGATTAATGAGTCACTCGCTTTGTAACGCATGTCTTATATTCTTCTATCAGATTCCATGGATAAGTAAACGAAGGAAGCACTGGGATATATATAGAGGCCTCGCCTCCCACCTGTATTAGTTTCTCTTCCTTTCCTTTTCTCTTCACGCAACCTTCTTTGTCTTTAGGAAATATTATTGTTTCGGTACTTAGGTACGCCTACGAACTACGAACTACTTCCCACCCCTGTGAATTCGAGGGGTTCCCACAGTCCCCGAACACTAAAGGTATCGAGCTCATTCCTCGGTTCCTATACGTGAACGGTTTCTGCCTCGGTCGTGTACCTTGGCTCCGCGCCTCCCTGATCGCTACGTAGGATATCGAGCAAGGCCTTAGATCCATCCGTGATAGGTAGTGGCATGGGTCTAGACCTAGTATTACGGAGGTCTTGGTGTTACTTGCCGAAGAGCGGTGAAGCTCTCTAGAGTTCGGGAACTATGGCGTAGATAACCTTGCGTATGAAGTAATGGACTATGAGATACCAGTAGAGCACTCGTTCTACGGTCATGGACTATGGACGAAGAGAACCAAGGAGCACAACCGAGGTTCGGGATCTATGGAATGTAAGGAACTATTAGTACGAGTTCCGAACGGCTATGGGTTCGAACGGCGGAGGAAGAAACTATAGCAACGCGAATGATATATATTCCAAACTAGTAACACAACTATAATAACCGTGGAGAACTAAAGACAAACAATACAACACTCTAATGAACAGGAAGGTTGCGTAGAAAAGAAAGGAAAGAGAGAGAAGGAGAGGACAGACCCATATATATATCCATCGCCGAGAACCGATTACTAACTCGTGTGACGGAAACCCATAGAACTCAAAGGAAACTTGAGTACAAATAAAAAGACAAGAATGCTTAACCGAATCACTGACACCTTCTCGTGTAGCGGTAAACCTAGTAACATAGCGCGAAGTCTTGGCACGCCGTTATACCTAGGCTGTCGATGTCGGTCTGTGATAGAAAGTATTTTTGGTAGATACTTTGGATTTTGTTGGGATTTTGATAGCGTCTGCGTAGAATTTGTGTTATGGAGGTCATGGCGTTACTTGGCGTAAAGCGGGGAAGCTCTCTATAGTTCGGGAACGAGGAGATAGATGATCTCGCGTACGAAGTAATGGACTCGAAGATACCAGTAGAGCACTCGCTCTGCGGTCATGGGCTATGATCTATGGACGAAGGGAACCAAGGAGCATACCGAGTTCGGGACTATGAAGCGTGAGGAACTACTAGTATGAGTTCGAGCGACTATGGGTTCGAGGACGTGGGGAGGAACTATAATGCTAACGCGATATATATTCCAAACTAAGTAACACAACTTAGTAGTAGAACTAAAGACAAACAATATAACACCCTAAAGAACAGGAAGGTTCGTGAAGAAAGGAAGAGAGAGAGGAGAGGCGTATATATATATCCATCGCCGAGAACCGATTACTAACCCGTGTGATGAAACCCATAGAACCCAAAGCGCGATTACAAATGGAAACCCAGAATCTTAGCTTAAGTGTGCCGACGCTTCCGCAGCGGTAAACCTAGTAACGTAACGCGAAGTCTTGGCACGCCGTTATAGATTAGGTCTCCTCAAGGCCTAGCTCTGCTAGGTTTGGGCTTGCGTGGGTAACGGTCGTGGGCGTCCCTGACCATTCGAGCATCTTCGAGGTCTGTTGAGGGCTGCCAAGAGGGTCGTCTACCAAGTATTGTAGCTGTCCTCGTAGCTTTCGCGAGTCCAGGAGTTCGTCGACTTCCCACTCCTGTTCACCTCCGACTTCGACCGGGGGAGGGGGAGGTTGTTTCTGACCGGGGACGGAGTTTTCTGAGGCAAGAGACAGTAGGGAAACGTGGAAGACGGGGTGTACCTTCATTGTGGCGGAGAGGTCCAACTCATAAGCGTAGGGGCTAACCATTCGCTTGATCCTGTATGGGCCGATACGCTTCCAATCCAGTTTCTTGAATGGTCGCTTGGTTTCGATGTTCTTGGTTGACAACCATACCTTGTCATCAACTGCGTAGCGGGGGGCCGGGGTGCGGTTTGCGTTTGCCGCGTCTTCTTGGATCTTCTAGGACCGGAACATTTCGTCGCGTAGGAATTCATATATTTTGGCCATATCTCGGGCCATCCCGTTTGCTTGGTCCTCGTTCGTGGTCTTACCATGAGCCAGGGGGCCGAAGGTCATGCGTGGGTGTCGTCCATAGTTAGCCTGGAATGGCGACAGCTTGGTTCCCGAGACGTGGTTGTTCGTTGCGAACTCTGCCATTGGTAGGAACCTGGTCCAGTCATCCTGTTGGTACGAGACGTAGGCACGGAGGTATTGTTCCATGACGGCATTGATCCTTTCCGTCTGGCCATCCGTCTGTGGGTGGAAGGCTGTGGAAAACCGGGGGGCAATCTCAAGGCGTCCGCATAGTGACTTCCAGAACTCTGCTGTGAACTGAGTACCACGGTCAGAGACTATGGTTTCGGGTAGTCCGTGGAGTTTCCAGACGTTGTCGAGGTACATGGTTGCCACATCACGGGCCGAGGCTTCTTCGGTGGTCGGGATAAAGTGCCGCATCTTGGTCAGTCTATCCACTACAACTAGGATTGCGTTATACCCATTGCTTTCCGGGAGGCCAGTGACAAAATCCATTGACACATCGGACCAGGGACCTTTTGGTACAGGGAGGGGTCGTAGGACACCTTGCAGGACATTGCGTGTAGCCTTGGACCGGGAGCAGGTGTTGCAGTTCAAGACGTATTGGTCCACATACTTCCTCATTTTTGGCCAGTAGTATGTACGGCTGAGGAGTTCCAAGGTCTTGGCTCTTCCTGGGTGACCTGCCGAAGGCTTGTCATGGTATTCCTGTAGGAGGAACAGCTGGAGTTCAGGGTGGTTGGGGACATAGATGGTGTTTCGATACAGGAGCAATCCTTGGGTACTGCGTGCGCACTCAAGGAGATTTTCTTCGAGTGCTTGGTGCGTTGCTAAGCATCGTCAGACCTCGGAGAAACTATCTGCCTTGTAAGCCTTCTTGAATAGCCCTATCAACTTGGACATTCCTTCAGCAGGTTCATTTGCGAAAGAACCCGTCAACAAACTTAACTTATCCTTCGACAGACATTCTCCCGCTTCAGGACCACCTGAGCTTGGTGCAGTAGTCGTTCATCCTCCTTAGGGAGATCTCCAGATCTTCGAGTCAATGCGTCAGGTTTCCCTCCTTGTTTGCCGGGCCTGAATACAATCCTATAGTCAAACCGGGATAAAAATTCAGACCAGCGGACTTGTCGTCGATTCAGGATCTTCTTTGACATAAAGTACTCCAGGTTGCGGTGGTCGGATAGAACTTTGATCGGGAACTGTGCTGACTCCAGGTAGTGACGCCATTCTTCAAAGGCTCGAATGACCGCCAACAATTCCTTGTCGTAGATCTCATAGTTGCATTCGGCCGGAGTGTGTTTCTTGAAGAAGAATGCGATGGGGTGCAGGATCTGGTCGTCATCCCGTTGGGACAAGACAGCGGCAGAAACATAATCGGAGGCGTCGGTTTCAACTATGATTTCCCTATCGGGGTCAAAGTGCCTGAGGATGAGGGTCGAGATGAAGGCTGTTTTGAGGTTTTCAAAAGCCTGATTTGCCTAGGGGGACCATTTCCACTGTACACCCTTCTTGGTTAATGCCGTGAGAGGGAAGACAACCTTGGAGTACCCTCGTATGAAGCGACGGTAAAAGTTCGCAAAGCCTAGGAAGGTCTGGATGTCTTTGACATCCTGAGGGGTTTCCTATTCCTGGACGATCTGAACCTTCTTGGGGTCCATCTTGATGCCTTCTGGGCCTAGGATCATTCCGAGATACTTGGTTTCCTGGACGTAGAACTCGCACTTCTCAGGTTTCAAGTGGACGCCGTTCTTTTGCAGGATTTTCAGGACCTTCTGGACATGTTCCTTGTGCTGCTCCATGCTGTCGGAGTAGATAAGGATGTCGTCAAGGTAGGCTGTGGCAAAGTCGTCGAGGTAGGGTCGAAGGATGTTGTTGATCCATCTCTGAAACGTGACGGGGGTATTGGTAAGACCGAAGGGCATGACCTGGTATTCGTAGTGTCCTAGGCGGGTTCTGAAGGCCGTTTTCCATTCGTCGCCTTCCTTGACTCTGATCTGATGGTAACCCCACCTTAGGTCCAGCTTTGTATAATACTTAACCTTACTTACTTGGTTCAGGGGGAGGGGAACAGGGGGAGGGGGTGTCTATCCTTGACTGTGATCTCGTTCAACTTGCGGTAGTCGACACAGAGACGTAGAGAGCCATCGGATTTCTTGACAAACAGGACTGGGGCACCGGCGGGGGACTTGGAGTGACGAATAAAACCCTTGGTCAGGTTCTCCGAGATGTATTCGCGGAGTGCCTGTAATTCACCTCGGGTCATGTTGTACAGGGGGCCAAAAGGAGGTCCCTTACCTTCCTGGAGTTTGATATCAAGATCGTCAGGACAGTGGGGGCCGAGAACAGAAGCATTTGATTCGGAGAACATGGGCAGGAACCGGTGGAGGTCGGCGGGGACTATTGCACTCGGGTCGAGGGCCCTTGTCTTGTCCAACACGTCATCTATTGCCTGAAGGGATGCGCAGAACAACCGGGAGCTGCGATAATTGGTTAATCTTTTGAAGGGGGCCGCCCCGATAGCCGCGATATGAATAAGCGGGCTGTCTGGTGGGGTGATCGAAATTCCTTGTGCCGTGATCGGGTTCAGGGAGGGGAGGCAGTGACGGAGGCAGTGTACTGAGTCAAAGACCACATGATTTCTCTTGGGCCGGAGGGTGACATGATGGTAGCGCATCCAGGGGATTCCCATAACGATCGGATAGTGGCCCAACTTTGTAACAAAGAAGGGTGCTTCCTCGCGATGTCCGTGGATGTCCAGGCAGAGCTTGGCTATGTGCGTGATGCTTCCTGAAGATACTAACCAGCCATCAATGACTTCCAGCAGGCGTTGCTTCTTCAGGGGAACTGTGGTGATGTTATGCTGGGTGCAGAAGTCTTGGTCGATGAATGCATAGCCCGATGCCCCCGTATCAATGAGGGCCCAGGTTGGCACGAAGGAGGCCAGGTTCTGGGAGACGGAGCAGGTGGTAACCAATTGGTCTTCGGACATCTTCTCCTCAGACACGGAGACGGCGGAGACGGTGAGACTTGGTGTAGGTGGTGCTAGCCCCTTTGGTTTCCCAGTATTTACCAAAGGGGCATGGCTTTTAAAGCCGGCTCGGGTGTCTGGGGGCTAGGTTCAACTGGTTTCCTCCAGTTGTCCTTGGTGCGGTGGTCATGGGAACGGAGGGTAAGATAGCGGGGCTTGGATTGGGCAGCGGGAGTGTGGGGAGACAGGGCAGCGACAGGGGCAGAGCGGAAGACAGAGTTGAGGCGGCTGGTGAGGTCAGCAATATGGGCATTGCCCTTTGCGATGACCTGCTGGATCTCCAGCTCGGCTTGGTGGAGATTCTCATCAGAGAATGCTAATTGCTCTCGGTGTAGAGCCAGGGAGAATTGTGCTTGGGTGAGGTCCTCCTCGAGGGCCTCGATCTGTTGGTCCAGGTCCTCAATGACCCGAGTTGTTTCTTCGTTTGCCTCCGACATTCTTTGCCAGAGGTCTTGGTTCTCAGCCATGGCGGCTTCAAGTTGGGAGCTGAGGTCTTCAATGACCTCCTCATGGTTGCACACTGTAGGTGCCGGGGGACTGGGGACTTCTTCTGGGTCGGGGAGGGAGGTTAGAACCTCCAAGCATTGAGTGATGAGGCTGTGGGCCTCAGTGATTTCGTGACCGACGTCTTCGTCAGCCGGGAGGGGGCCGTAAGTGGCCAGAAATTCTGAGAGGCGCTTGAGCAGCGCGAAGGGGACTGGGTCGGTCATGGTTGCGACCGAGCAGGACAGGAGCTAAGCGAGGTGTTGTGCTAGTTAGTGTTGGGGCCACGCAACCTTAGTGTTACGGGGTCTTGGCGTTACTTGGCGAAGAGCGGGGAAGCTCTCTATAGTTCGGGAATGAGGAGATAGATAATCTCGCGTACGAAGTAATGAACTCGAAGATACCAGTAGAGCACTTTCTGCGGTCGTCATTTAGGATCTATGTCGAAGGGAACCAAGGGACAATCGAGGTTCGGGATCTATGGAACGTAGGAACTACGAGTGTAAGTTCGAGCGACTATGGGTTCGAGGGACGGAGGAAGGAACTATAATGCTTGAGCGATATATATTCCAAACTAACGATATAACTATGATAACCGTAAGGAACTAAAGACAAACAATAGAACACCCTAAGGAACAGGAAGGTTGCGTAGAGAAGAAAGGAAAGAGAGACAAGGAGAGGACAGGCCCATATATATATATCCATCGCCGAGAACCGATTACTAACCCGTGTGATGGAAACCCATAGAATCCAAAGGAAACCTGATTACAAATGAAAACCCGAGAATGCTTAACCGAGTCACTGACACCTTCCCGTGCAGCTGTAAACCTAGTAACGTAACGCGAAGTCTTGGCACGCCGTTATATGTGAGAAGGATGGGTAGAGAACTGAGGAGCAGGAGTGGGGGCAGAGATGCGGGAGGCTGGAACTTGAGCACGCGGGACAGGGACAGAAAAGGCAGGGCGGGAGCGAACTTTTGCATCTCTGATACGATTGTCCAATTGTTGTAGTAACAGGCCGTACTCGTTCAAGGTGGTGGAGACCGCGTGGTGGATCATTGCCTGGCGGAGATCGTGGGAGAGGCCCTGAGTGAGGGAGTGCTTCTTTGCACTTTTGTTCCACTCGACATCCGCAACCAATCGCTGGAACTCCGCATAGTAGGCTGAGAAGTCCCGAGTTCCCTGGGAGAGAGTCTCCAACTTACGCTCGGCAGTGGCTACCCTGTCGGGATCTCCAAATGCAACCTCCAGGATGGTGACAAGGGCTTCTAGGTTCGCGAGTTCGATCTGCTCTCCTTGCACCAGGGGCATGACCTAGTCTAGAGCTCTGCCAGATAGGAGGTTGATGGCATATGCGAGTTGCTGCTGGGGAGCAGGGAAGCAATCGCGGTTGGCCACCATCTTGAGGCGGAGTTGGGTAATGAAGGGACGGAGTGCGGTATGGGAGCCGTCGTATTTGGGGGGGGCTGGAACTTTCTCTGAACGGGCGGCTACCAGAGCAGGGTCGGGATTAGCCGATCTCTGTGGGCCCGCCGGAGGAGGTGGAGGAGGAGGGACGAAGCCCTGATTGGTTCGGAGGAGGCGAACGAGTTCGCGTTGTTCTGCAACCAGGAGCAACTCCATTACCTCGCGTTCTAATTCGGGGATGGCAGCTGCGACATTCTCGGCGTTAGCTAGGGCTGCAAGCCTCTTTCTCTCTGAATGCGGATGTTTCCAATGGTGGTTCTTAGGTGGGTGAACAGTAGGGACGGATCTTCCGCGTACTGTTGTTGAAAGTCTTCAGTGTCAGGGCTGGCCCAATTACCCGCAGAGGTAGTCATGATCTCGGGCGTCTGAGTCGATGTAAATCGCATAGCGTAATCTAACGGACGACGTCGTGACTTAGACAGGAGGAACAACTCGAGTGCGTTTAAGTGGGACTTAGGGAACAAGGGACGGGTTTGGTACCGTCGGAGAACTTGGTGGAGCAAGGGGACGGGCTTGTTCGGAGGTTGAATACTAGGGACTAGAGGGTCAGGCAGATGTCAAGTATATTCAAACTTCTAACAAATTAGCGAAAAGAAGATGTTGCGTGAAGAAGAAAGAAAAGAAAGAGAGAGAGAAACGACACCAGCGACTATATATACAGAAGAGTCTTCACGCAACCGAACCCCGGAGAAATCCATAGAAACCCCACCGATTTATCATCACACCATTCCGAGGAGAAATTACAAGGAAGAGAGAAAATATACAGGGAAGAAACCGTGCCACAACAATACTTAGTGCAACCGAGACCCAACTAGGAAATACCGAGGATGCATCACTCATACGACCCTGCTCCGCAACTGCCTATTTGGTAATGGAACGGGCCTAGACCTAGGTTGTCGGCGACGGTCCGTGATACCTGCCGATGGTTTGTCGTGGTGTTCTTGGAGTAGTTGTAGTTGGAGTTCTTCATATTCGGGGACGTATAATTTCCGACGGTATAGAAGTAACCCTTCATCGTTTTCGGCGCGCGTTAAGATTAATTAGCTGTTTCTGAACATCTGGAGGATCTTGGGTGGCGTGCTATCAATTTGGTAAGCTTTGGCCATTAATTCCTTCACAGTGGGCATTCCTTCAGCGGGTTCGTTTGACAAAGAACCTGCTAACAAACTTATCTTAAAATCTAAATTTTTCTTCTTCAAGATCATTTGGCTTTGGTGTGCTAGGCGTTCATCCCCCTCCTTTGGTAGGTCGCCTGACCTTCTGGTGAGTGCATCTGGCTTGCCCCCTTGTTTTCCTGGTCGATACTGGATTATAAAGTCAAAACGGGATAGGAATTCTGACCAACGTGCTTGTTGTCGGTTGAGCATCTTGGTCGTCATGAAGTATTCTAGGTTGCGGTTGTCCGGTAGTACCTTGATTGGGTATTGTGCCGACTCCAAGAAGTATCTCCATTCCTCAAAGGCCCGAATGATTGCCAGTAGTTTTTTATCGTATATTTCATAATTACATTCGGCTGGTGAGTGCTTCTTGGAGAAGTACACGACGGGGTATAGTATTCCTTCGTCGTCCCGCTGTGATAAGATGGCCCCCGATACGTAGTCTGAAGCGTCCGTTTCTACTATCGCTGATCTGTCCGGGTCCCAGTGCCGTAGTATGGGTGCTGTTGTGAATGTCTAACGGACGATGTCGTGACTAGACAGGAGGAGCGACTCGGGGTACGCTTCGTGGAACTTGGGGGACAAGGGGACGGACTTGATACCGTCGGGGGTCTCGAGGTTTTGGGGACTAGGGGGTCGGGCTGACTACCGACGAGGGAGAAGAAATCGAAGTGTCAAGTGTATTCAAACTTCTAACTAACTAGCGAAAAGAAGACGTTGCGTGAAGAAGAAAGGAAATAGAGAGAGATGACATCAGCGACTATATATACAGAAGGGTCTTCACGCAACCGAACCCTGAAGAAACCCATAGACAACCCACCGATTTATCATCACACCACCCCGAGGAGAAATTACAAGGAAGAGAGAAAATATACAAGGAAGAAACCGCGCCGCAACAATACTTAGCGCAACCGAAACCCAACTAGGAAATCCCGAGGATGCATTACTCACACAACCCTGCTCCGCAACTGCCTGCTTGGTAATGGAACGGGCCTAGACCTAGGTTGTCGGCGACGGTCCGTGATAGAATGCCTTCTTGAGTTTTTGGAACGCTGCTTCGGTCTTGTCTGACCATACCCATCTAACGTTCTTTTTTGTCAATGCTGTCAGGGGGGAGACCACTCTTGAATACCCTAGAATGAAGCGTCTGTAGAAATTTGCGAAGCCTAAGAATTCCTGTACATCCTTTAAGCAACCTGGGGTCCCCCAATTCCGTATTGTGGCAACTTTCGTCATTCCATCTTGGTACCTTCAGGGGTTAGGACAAATCCTAGGTATTTTGTTTCGTGGACATGCCATTCGCATTTCTCCGGCTTGAGGTGTACCTGATTATCGCTCAGGATTTGTAATACCTCGTTGACGTGTTCCTTATGTTCTTCCAGGGTGTTGGAGTAAATTAGTATGTTGTCCAGGTATGCTGTTGCGAAGTGGTCTAGGTAAGGTCTTAGCAAATCGTTGACCCAATGTTGGAAGGCTCCGGGTGCGTTGGTCAACCCAAACAGCATGACTAAATATTCAAAGTGACCATATCGTGTCCGAAAGGCTGTTTTCCATTCATCCCCCTCTTTGATTCTGAGTTGGTGGTATCCATCGCGTAGGTCCAGTTTGGTGAAATACTTGGCCGATGACATACCCGCGAAGGTTTCTGGGGTCAGTGGTAAGGGGTGCCTGTTTTTGATTGTTCCCTTTTTAGCCTTCGATAATCCACACACAGACGTAATGATCCATCGGCCTTTTTGACAAAGAGTACTGGGACACCGGCTGGGGATACGCTGTGGCGGATCCTTCCTTTAGCGAGGTATTCGGCCAGATAGTCTCGTAGGGCTAGGAGTTCCTCCCTAGTCATCCCATACATGGGGCCGAATGGTGCTGTTTCGCCTTCTTGTAGGTTGATAGGAAGGTCGTAATTCGTTCGGTGAGGGGGAAGTGCCGACGCGTTGTTCTTGTTGAGTAGGTGTAGGAAGTGCTGGTGATCGAGTGATACCAGGTCGAGGAGGTTGCCCTTTGTTGTTGCTAGGATGTCGTCCAATGCTTTCAGAGTGGTAGAGTAGAGTTGAATCCCCCTGCGTTGCTTTTCTTTGATTAATCTTTTAAAGCTAACCATTGAAGTGTGGGTGATTGGTTTGGTGGAGGGTTCTATGGAGATCCCTCTAACTGTAACAGGTTTTTTCTCGAGGCAGCAGTGTTTTAGGCAAATAGGGGAGTCGAAGCATAGCTCGTTGGTACCTGGTCGAATGGTGATTTGGTGCCTTCGCATCCAGGGTATTTCCATTACGATAGGATAGTGCCCGAGTTGAGTTACAAAAAGGGGAAGTATCACGGATGGATCTAGGGCCTTACGTAGTATTTTACGGAGTATTCTAAAAGGCGAGAAGCCAAGGTACACGACTGAGGACAGGGGCGTCGCGGGTACAAACCGAAGGATGAGTTTAATACCTTTAATATTCGGAAACTATGGGGACCCCTTGGGTTCACCGGGGTGCAAGTAGTTCGAAGTTCGTGGAAGTACCGAAGTACCGAAACAGTAGTATTTGCTAAATGACAAAGAAGGTTGCGTGAAGAGAAAAGGAAAGGAAGAGAAACTAATACAGGTGGGAGGTGAAGACTCTATATATATCCTAGCACTTCCTTCGCTTACTCATCCATAGAATCTGATAGAAGGACATAAGAGATGCATTACAAAGCGAGTGACTCCTTAATCCCTGTAGTCACGGAACCGAACGGAAACCCATAGAACCTTTATTGACAAATGGAAACCCAGCTAAACCCTTTTCCTTCACGCTTGCATGTGTCCTCGTGGTACGCCGTGATAACTATCATGAAATTTGTTCCCAACTAAATTGACCTCCTCATCCATGAAATTCCCTTCTTTGAACTTCTAGACAAAAAAGCTCTGGACTTGATACTACAAAAGGCCATCACCCTTGCAACTGGTATCACCACCACCACAACCAGCTTCTTGATCGCAAACAACTCCATTTGCAACCATAAAAAAACCTCCTCAGTGATCGTCTCCATTCATATGGAGGACATCAACCACTTTAAATATCCAATCTCTCTTTTCTCTCACCTTCGGTACTGCCTGAAAATGTAGAAAGCCCCTCCCACTACACAATGCTGAAAATACTGCAAATTCGGTCATAACTTCAAAGGTTGCAAACAGGAACTCGCAACCTACTCAATCTACATACTTCTACACATTCGAAATGAGCACAAATGCCCCATAAACACCTGTGAGAGTCACATCAACCTCATCATCAACTGCTGTGAAGTCTCTCCCCTACGATACACCAACTGTGAAGGTCCACACCATATCTTCCTTCGTGTTCATTCTGACGCAATGCCTATCCTCAACAAACCATTATCAACTCCCTCATTGCTATAAATACCGATTTCTAAAAACACTCCCTCCATACATTTGGACAACATGTGCTCATCAGAAAGTCATAGATAGTGAACTGGCGAGACTGCTAAAACAGTAAATTTGGACCTCCTTCTTCACCTTCTCTTCGCTTCTTTTTCCCTGATTGATATTTGAGACTCCCTTCACAATGCTATACCATTCGCTAGTCCCACTGCTCAGCTGGGCCTCTCCTAACACCAGTATTGCACTGCTTCTGGTAAAAAGCCGCACTTTTCCCTGAAAATGAAGTACAGATGGCCGGACTTTTCCCTGGAAATGAAGTACAGATGACATGATACCTCTTGTCACTGTTATCACGGCGTAGCACAAAGACACAATGCAAGCGTGAAGGAAAAGGGTTTAGTTGGGTTTCCATTTGTCAGTGAACGTTCTATGGGTTTCCGTTCGGTTCTGGAGTTACAGGGATTAATGAGTCACTCGCTTTGTAACGCATCTCTCATATTCTTCTATCTGATTCTATGGATGAGTAAGCGAAGGAAGTGCTAGGATATATATAGAGGCCTCGCTTCCCACCTGTATTAGTTTCTCTTCCTTTCCTTTTCTCTTCACGCAACCTTCTTTGTCATTAGGAAATACTATTGTTTCGGTACTTAGGTACCTCTATGAGCTTCGAACTACTTGCACCCCTGTAGACTTGAGGGGCCCGCACAGTCCCCGAATACTAAAAATATTGAACCAATCCTTTGGTTCGTATACGTGAACAACCTTGGCCCCGGTCGTATACCTTGTCTCCTCGCCTCCCAGAAACACTCCGTAAGATACAATGGAAGGCCTTAGATCCATCCGTGATACTAAGGTTGCGTCTCCAACGCCAACCTACACGACTCTACGATATCATAGAATCATAGACCACCATGTCGCAAACCAGACTTCACGTGGGACGAAGATACCCATGAAGCAACACTAGCAGACATCAACAATTTCCTGACAACCTTCCCTAACTTCGGTGAAGTATCGTCGGGCACCACACAGGCCCTCCACACTCTGATGATTCGAGCGCAAAGAAGTCTGGAATGGTATGAAAGCGAACTAAAGGAAATCATCTCAGCCGGGGAAGATGCACGAAGGATCTTCGAGGAAGACATGGCCCGACTAGACTCTGACCTAGAGGAGGCCAGAGAGGAGCTGACTACTACCAGGACAGCTCTCACCAAGGCGCTAGAAGATCTCGCAGCAGCCCGGATCCCTGCTCCCCAGGAACCTGCAATTCCCCCTCCAGAAAACCCCCGCCGCCAAAACTGGTTCCTTACCGGTCGCAACCGCATAAACACCCCTCATGCAACCGCAACCAAATCTGAAAAACTTCCGGACCCAGAGAAGTTCAAAGGCGGCAGGCGAGCCCTCCCCCTCTTTCAGCACCAACTCCGTCTCAAGCTAGTTGGCAATGCGGACCGCTTCCCAGATCTACAAGACCAACTCATCTACGCTATTTCGCGACTAGAAGGGCCAGCGGTAGACCAATTCCTCCCCTACCTCACCCACACCGGCGTCAACCTCCCATCCATGGAGAGGTTCTTTGAAATATTGGAAACAACATTTGGAGACCCAGACCGTGTGGGTACAGCCCGTTACAACTTGGGGAGAATCCAACAAGGCAAGCGTCCCTTCTCAGAATACTTTGCTGAGTTTCAGAGATACGCAGCGGAAGCAGGCTACAACGAAGCTGGAAACATCGAGGCCTTGGAAACCGGACTCAATGAGGAACTCAACAGGGCCATGGTCCACGAAGTAACCCCAGAGACTGTCGAGGAATTTGCCCGGGTGCTCCAATGCCTGGACAGTAAAACACAAAAAGTCAATGCCCGCTACCGCGCCCCTGCCCCAACCTCCCGCTTCACCCCCCGTTACTGTGCAGTACCAACCGAACCTTTGCCCTGCTGCCCCAGCACCCTGCATTCTGCTGCCGCAACGCCACGCGCCTCGAGCTGGACACCTCACAAAGCAGGTGATGTCGAACCCATGGGCCTCTGCTGGCCGACGACACCCAGCATGAACGAGATGCCCGAGCCGAGGCCAGTGTTACTATTATGGAGCGACACTTAGTAAAGGACTGTCCTCAAGCACCACCCCCTCGGAATGCCGCTCCAAGGATGAGAGGAGCATTGATTAGAACTAGAAATACGGAGCAGGAAGACTCCGAGGTGGAAGAAGAGACCTCCGGCGATGAGGTGTTAAAAGATTTATCCCTGAGTGGCAGCCCCAATAAGGGATGTTTTTTTTTTTTTCTAGTTTCAGTTTTGGAGAAGGATATGGATGGGAATCAATTAGTCGTAATGTGTTCAATTTCTCAAAATAAAGATTCTTTTATCCCATCATATGCCCTCATTGATACTGGAGCGTCCGGTTACGGATTCATAGATAAATCCTTCGTAAGCCACCACAAATTAATTACTACCCCCCTCAAAATACCCCGACAAATCGATGTTATCGATGGTAGACCCATAGAATCAGGAAAGGTCACAGACACCGTCACACTAAACCTGGATATTCATAGACACCAAGAACAACTTCCTCTTTTTGTAATTCAACTCGGGCATTATCCTATCGTAATGGGAATACCCTGGATGCGAAGGCACCAAGTTACCATTCGACTAGGCACCAACGAGCTATGCTTCGACTCCCCTATTTGCCTAAGACACTGCTGCCTCAAGAAAAAACCTGTTACAGTTAGGGAAATCTCTATAGAACCCCCCACCAAACCAATCATGCACATTTCAACGGTGAGTTTTAAAACATTGATCAAAGAAAAACGACGCAGGGGAATTCAACTCTACTCTACCACTCTGAAGGCATTGGCCGATATCCTGGCAACAACAAAGGACAACCCTCTCGACCTAGTACCACTCGACCACCAACACTTCCTGCACCTACTCAACAAAAACAACGCGTCGGTACTTCCCCCTCACCGAACAAATTACGATCTTCCCATCAACCTACAAGAAGGCGAAACAGCACCATTCGGCCCCATGTATGGGATGACTAGGGAGGAACTTCAAGCCCTACGAGACTATCTGGCCGAATACCTCGCTAAAGGAAGGATCCGCCACAGCGTCTCCCCAGCCGGTGCCCCAGTACTCTTTGTCAAAAAGGCCGATGGATCATTACGTGCGTGTGGATTATCGAAGGCTAAACAAGGTAACAATCAAAAACAGGCACCCCTTACCACTGACCCCAGAAACCTTCGCGGGCATGTCATCGGCCAAGTATTTCACCAAACTGGACCTACGCGATGGATACCACCAATTCAGAATCAAAGAGGGGGACGAATGGAAAACAGCCTTTCGGACATGATATGGTCATTTTGAATATTTAGTCATGCCGTTTGGATTGACCAACGCACCTGGAGCCTTCCAACATTGGGTCAACGATATGCTAAGACCTTACCTAGACCACTTCGCAACAGCATACCTGGACGACATACTAATTTACTCCAACACCCTGGAAGAACATAAGGAACATGTCAACAAGGTATTACAAATCCTGAGCGATAATCAGGTACACCTCAAGCCGGAGAAGTGCGAATGGCATATCCACGAAACAAAATACCTAGAATTTGTCCTAACCCCTAAAGGTACCAAGATGGACAAGGAGAAAGTTTCCACAATACGGAATTGGGGAACCCCAGGTTGCTTAAAGGACGTACAGAAATTCTTAGGCTTCGCAAATTTCTACAGACGCTTCATTCTAGGGTATTCAAGAGTGGTCTCCCCCCTGACAGCATTGACAAAAAAGAACGTTAAATGAGTATGGTCAGACAAGGCCGAAGCAGCGTTCCAAAAACTCAAGAAAGCATTCACAACAGCACCCATACTACGGCACTGGGACCCGGACAGACCAGCGATAGTAGAAACGGACGCTTCAGACTACGTATCGGGGGCCATCTTATCACAACGGGACGACGAAGGAATACTGCACCCCATCGCTTACTTCTCCAAGAAACACTCACCAGCCGAATGTAACTATGAAATATACGATAAAGAACTACTGGCAATCATTCGGGCCTTTGAGGAATGGAGATACTTCTTGGAGTCGGCACAATACCCAATCAAGGTACTGACGGACCACCGCAACCTAGAATACTTCATGACGACCAAGATGCTCAACCGACGACAAGCACGTTGGTCAGAATTCCTATTCTGATTTGACTTTATAATCCAGTATCGACCAGGAAAACAAGGAGACAAGCCAGATGCACTCACCAGAAGGTCAGGCGACCTACCAAAGGAGGGGGATGAACGCCTAGCACACCAAAGCCAAACGATCTTGAAGAAGAAAAATTTAGATTTTAAGATAAGTTTGTTAGCAGGTTCTTTGTCAAACGAACCCATTGAAGGAATCTTACTGTGAAGGAATTACTTGGCCAAAACTACCAAATTGATAGCACGCCATCCAAGATCCTCGAGATGTTCAGAAACGGAACTAAGCAGAACAAAATTAATCTCTCGCCGAATCGCGCGATGAAGGGTTACTTCTATACCGTCGGAAAATATCGTCACGAATATGAAGAACTCCAACTACAACTACTCTAAGAACACGACAAACCATCGGCAGGACACCCTGGCAGAGCAAAAACCCTCGAACTGCTCAGTCGTGAGTATTACTGGCCCAACATGCGTAGGTACACAGATCGTTACGTCATGAATTGCCACGTCTGCCGAAGAAGCAAGGCAAATCGAAGCTCACCCCAGGGAGTCCTCCGACCACTACCAGTCCCCAAGGCGCCATGGACAGAGATCTCAATGAACTTTGTCACAGGGCTACTCTAACGGACGACGTCGTGACTAGACAGGAGGAGCGACTCGGGGTACGCTTCGTGGGACTTGGGGAACACGGGGACGGGCTTGATACCGTCTGAAGTTTAAGGTTTCGGGCACGGGGACGGGCTTGATACCGTCTGAGGTTTAAGGTTCTGGGGACTAGAGGGTCGGCTGACTACCGACGAGGAGGAAACCAAAGTATCAAGTATATTCAAACTTCTAACTAACTGAGCGGAAAGAAGACACTGCATGGAGAAGAAAGGAAAGTGAGAAAGAAAGACATCAGCGACTATATATACAGAAAGGTCTTGGCGCAACCGAACCCGAAGAAACCCATAGACACTCCATTTGATTTATCATCACACCAGGAGAAATGACAAGGAACAGAGAAAATATACAAGGAAGAAACCACGCCGCAACAACACTTAGCGCAACCGAAACCCAACTAGGAAATCCCGAGGGTGCATTACTCACACAACCCTGCTCCGCAACTGCCTGCTTGGTAATGGAACGGGCCTAGACCTAGGTTGTCGGCGACGGTCCGTGATAGCTACCAATGAGCAATGGGTATAATGCAATCCTCGTCGTTGTTGACCGCCTAACAAAAATGAGACACTTCATCCCCACTACAGAGGAAGCCAATGCTAGGAATGTCGCTCGAATGTACATTGAAAACATCTGGAAGCTACATGGACTACCCACGACAATAGTCTCTCGCATCATGCGGCACGTTCATGTCAGACTTTTGGAAGGCATTATCTGACGACTAGAAATATTTCCACGATACTCCACAGCCTTCCACCCTCAAACAGATGGTCAAACGGAAAGGATCAACGCGATCATGCAACAATACCTCCGTGGCTTCGTGAACTACCAACAGGATAACTGGACAGATTACCTACCCCTAGCTGAATTCGCAACGAATAATCACGTTTCCGAATCAACCAATATGTTCCCGTTCCAAGCAAACTATTGACTGAACCCCCGAATGAATTTTGGCCCGCTACGGCATGGAGCCACCATCAACGAAGACCAAGCCAGTACTCTAGCAAGAGATATGTCGCAAGTCTTTGACTTCTTGAAAGCGGAAATGTTTCGAGTTTAGAGGATTCAGGAGGAATTGGCCAACGCCCACAGGGTCCCGGCACGCTACATAACTGGAGACAGGGTATGGTTATCGACAAAGAATCTATTAAACAAGAGACCATCCAGAAGGCTGGATTGGAAGCAAATTACTCACGCCATATCGCGAGTAGTCAGCCCCTATGCCTACGAACTTAACCTCCCTGCCTCAATTAAAGTCCACCCAGTCTTCTACGTCTCACTACTATCACCAGCAGCTGAAGACCCGGTGCTCGGTCAGAGTCAACCACCTCCACCCCCAGTGGAGATCGAAGGAGAACAGGAATGGGAAGTAGACGAAGTCTTGGACTCCCGCCAACGCCGTGGAAAACTGGAATACCTGGTACGATATACCGGATACGACGAACCATCTTGGCAGCCACCAGAAGACCTGGAACATTCTCCCGAACTCGTGAGAGACTTCCACGATCGGTACCCACGAAAGCCTAAGCCTATCAGGAGCTAGGCCTCAGAGGGGGACCTAAGTATATATCACGGTGTAGCACGAAAACACAATGCAAGCGTGAAGGAAATGGGTTTAGTTGGGTTTCCATTTGTCAGCAATAGTTCTACGGGTTTCCGTTCGGTTCTGGGGTTACAGGGATTAATGAGTCACTCGCGTAGCATCTCTCATATTCTTCTATCTGATTCTATGGATGAGTAAGCGAAGGAAGTGCTAGGATATATATAGAGGCCTCGCTTCCCACCTGTATTAGTTTCTCTTCCTTTCCTTTTCTCTTCACGCAACCTTCTTTGTCATTAGGAAATACTATTGTTTCGGTACTTAGGTACCTCTACGAACTTCGAACTACTTGCACCCCTGTAGACTCGAGGGGTCCCCACAGTCCCCGAATACTAAAGGTATTGAACCTATCCTTCGGTTCGTATACGTGAACGACCCTGGCCTCGGTCGTGTACCTTGGCCCCTCGCCTCCCAGAAACACTCCGTAAGCTACAACGGAAGGCCTTAGATCTATCCGTGATAACTGTAGACAAGCTTTTTTCTTTTCCTTGGTTTTTCCTTTATTTTTTCTTTTGGCATCAGAACACATAGGTTTCGTTCGGGGAAGGGTTTCTTTACGCCATAGTTTATACTACATGTGATCTTTCTTTACCCAGAAATCAGAATAGAAATGATTAAAAAAAATAAAATCTTCCGATAACCGTAAAACCGGTGTGGAGATGTGGGGAAGGTGCTCGGCTCGGTGCTGGGGTGCTGTGGCTGATTTCTGTTCATGTAGGTACATCTTGCCGATATGTTCTCTGCTCCGCGGGTGTTGTTGTTGATGAGGTTTCGTGCGGTGTGCTCATCATGATCACCTGTGTGGCTGGAAATTATTTGGTAGGCATTTGCCCTCCCCTAGACTAGTACTATGATAGGTTCAACGTAGGAAGAACAGTTATGAAAAAAGCATAAGTCATGCCAGGGAAATTCCAGCGCTATGATCCAGAGTTAACAACGGTTAAGCTCATCTCTCAAGCTAGTCATTCTTTAATTGAGGCTACTTAATGCCCATAGGCTGCATATGTATATAGTTAGTATGATCAATTTTGTGCGCATTCCAGATCTTCTCTCAAACTGGGTACTCCTCTACCACCGCTCCCTTCATCAATACTACAACTCGTTAGAAAGACGCGCATGGCGTCCAAAGAACCGTGGAACGTGACAATTGATTGATGCAGCTTCGATCTCCGACTATCACGGCCGGCTAGCACGCTGCTATCCCAGCTTCCAGTATACTGCAGAAGTTTTGAGATCTCTACTAGCTTCGTATTAAGCAGCAGAGATATTTGCAATTAATGGTCAGAGTAGGTATCCCACTTGAATTCGCTATGAAGCGGACGTTCACCACTCTGGCTTTCATGATTGTGGTGAGTATAGTATGGGCCCTACCTTGTTTTCACTTCTTCCCCAAGACTTCTTCTGGACCGGATCTTACCGCGTATGCCTGGGGAGTCCATTCCACTGGCTGGGGGCAGCCCGGCAGGCTTTCCAGCGCTGCGGCTCACAAAGTAGGTGTCGGCTATGGCCTCGTTCACACCAACACCAATCCTTGCAGCCGCTACGGCACGTACCCGTGCCGCTAACGGCACTTGGGAAAACTTTAATCTTGCATTGAAATCCCTTCCTTTCCCCCTACAGGTCTAGCTCACAGCGTCACAGCCCATGACTCGGGATGCGCCAAGAACGGTCTAGCGGTGTGAGGCATGCGAGTGATAGTTGGTGAAGATGCGTGTTTGCTGGTGTTGTGCGGGGTTTGGGGGGGGGGGGGTTGATGCCTGTGGTGGCTTGGCTTTTGTGTGTGTCACTGCAGAAAAAATGGGAGGGAAGGATGGAGAGGATTTAGAGATGAAATGGGTTATGGAAATTGGAAGATGTGAAGGACGTGGATCGATGGGGCAAGGGGATGGCTTAAGTGGCAAACCGAGCGGGTAAAGAGGGGGCAAAGAAGAGAGGGAACAGGAGCATTAACGGGTAACAAAGAGGATATACAGGGCAGAAGAGCAAATAGAAGATAGAGTAAGGGAGGGAGGAGAGGAGGGATGAGAGAGGAGGAAGGGAGGAGAGATGAGAGAAGTGGAAGAGAGAAGCAGAGTAGAAAAGGGGAGGAGGAGAAAGAAGATGAGGGAGGTAGAATGGAGCGTGTGAATAGGATGGAGGAAAAGCAGAGAACGGAAAGCGGCAAGAATAGAGGCGAGAAAATTTTTCTCTCCTAAAGAGACCAGAAATTGCCAGTAGTAACCCACGTAACTTAACGCAAAAAGGCCCCTCCTGGCCCACAAAGGGACCAGGAGGGGCTAGCAGATGTGAAGGAGACCTAAGGCAGAAAAGGCCCTCCCCCTCTAAGGCTAAGTTGCCAAGCGAGGTGAGAGAAGGAGGAGAGCCAGCTGCTCTAGTTTTATTTTTGTCGACGTTTGGATTTGGGAAGAGTTGGAGAAGGTTGGGTTTCTTATATAGCCACTGTTTGACGGTGCCAAGACGAAATTTGGCCGACAACTAGGGCTGGGAAATGTAGGGCTATATTGATGGAATCTTATCAGATCCACAAAGTACAAGGTGATGAATGTGATTATGAGGCTACACGTGGCGTGAAGTGGGTTAAAGGTAAGATTTTATTATGGAAACATGCACTGAAGATATCATCTCATTCTCTGATGGCTATATGAGCCATGCATGGGCAAAAATGGGGATAGGGATGGTTTAAAGAATATGTGTTCTGTAAGACTAATTCCTACTATGTAGCACATTCGGAATCTGCTGGCATTTCCTCCCACTGATGAGTCAAGAGAGAAACTTCTCATTTTTGTTCTCGCGACGTCAATGCTCCCCCTGGAAAGCTCACCTCCTCAACCAGAACAGCCGCCAAGCTTCGAACTGTATGCACAAATTGGTCTCTCCATTCGTCTTTAACCAAAGTTCCGGGGTCAAGGCGACTCACAGATATCGGTATGTACCCTGATGCCCATTTAATAGATCTCTCATGAACATCTCGACCCCCAATCAGAAGGAGCCGCCAACCGGTAAACTAAAGGGCAGCCTCGAATATGAACTCGATGTCATCCTCGATATAAACCCAAGTGGTTGATGCGAACCGTTATTGCATAGCGTGTTCTGGCTGGGTGTACTACAGGGGTAGGGGTAAGTCTGTTGACAGTGGCCGTTGTTGGAACAGTTCTCACTGTCAACAGACTTACAACGACACCCGTAGTATATGGGTTTGTGGGTAGCAAGCGCACACTTGTGACAGATGTGGCGGCGTTTTAAACATGCCCTGGTCAGAGGCCGCCCCATGAGAACTACATGTATTTAAACCGTGTATTCCATCGGTATTCCACCCTTGGTCCCCAAGTTATTTCGTAGCTAGAGGTCAACAAACCCCCCAAGGGACCCACAAACATCACCGTCGGAAGTTACGGTAAACCTCCCATCCGGCCAGTTACATACACACCAGTGGATAAAGGTGCTGTGACGTCATGAATTCGTTTTATATCCAGGCATGTATACTATCTATATCGACGAGGGCGCTTACTCAGAAAGTGTGAGAGGAGAGGGCATACTTAGTCCGACCCGAAAAGGAGCTGCTGTGTGAAGACTTAACCGGGCGGAGGAGACCAGAGGTTGTCTATCCGTGGCAGAAGTGGGATATATGTACAGTGTAGCTGGCGCTATCTGGCGGATAATGAGGTTAGGGGGAAGGTGAAATTTTTTGGAATAGTCTCAGAACACTCCAATCTCTTCTCAAGGAAGTTCCACCCTCAAGTAACAACTACAACTCGGTAGTATATCAAAAGGTGAATGCACTGTTTACGTAGTGTGACATTTTATCGCCTAATGCGGGCATATCGGTACATCCGTCACATAAAAAAAAAAAGGTGTATCCGTCGCGTCATGGGCCATCACTCGGGAATGTTTCTTCACCATCCAAGTGAATGTAGGTCTAAGAGTAGAGATTTGATTAGGCTTATTATCCCCACATTACCAAGAACACACCATGTACCGCCGTGTGTGTTTATTAGACACGCTTCTGCTTTATTTCGTTCTTTGTTTGCCTACGACACCGTTAGATGGCGCTCGCCTGCAAACAAAGAGAATAAAGACAACAGAGCAATTTTTCCAAATGGTGGCACCTTGATAGAATTGATTTAGGAAATGTAAAACCTGCTAGAGCTGAAGTAATCCTATACCGGCCTTGAGAGTTCAAGAGCCGACTTTCTTTGTTGGCACCCTAGATAAGGCTGGGAACAGCCCCCTTATCCGACTCTCTTCGATCGTGCCCCACAACGGTATCTTCTCGATACCTCGTATTCATATACGTGTTGCGATAGCCAAGAATGTCCAAAAAGTCAAACAACGCTCAAGAATCTCTAGAATCATCATCTCCCTCCAGCCTCCCCAAGATACCAGAACCCCCCACTGTCACTAGGTCTGACAAACCTGCAACTGCTTATAAGTCTCAGTACAAGGAGAAGAAGACCAACAGCACCCCACAGACATCTAGTTCACGCCCTGCACGCACGACCCCAACCACAGTTGGCCCACGTCCACCCTCTGTCCGCAATAGCCGTGCCACAGCCCGCAAGCTTGAGTACCAAAGTCGCGTCAGTGATAGTAATAGCAGCGGCACATTGGTCTTTCAACTCTCCAGAGACGCATCTAAAATGTCAGCCGAGGAGATCGTTCAAGAGACTGGTGATCAAATTAAACTCGCAGACAGCACCGAGAACATATTTAACAGCGAGGGCGGGACGACCAGTCTTTTTGATGCCGCGCCAAAGAAGAAAAAAATTAAGAAGAAACACTCTAATAAGAGGGCGTTGGAGGGCAGCGTTGAGGGAAAGTCTAAAAAGAAGAAGAAGAAGGGGAGTAATAAGTGGCTAGAGAAGAACCCCGGTGAGACGCCAGAAAAGTTGTACAGTAGTTCGCCCAGTACTTTGGCGAAGACAGTGGGCGAGACACCGACAAAGTCAACTTCAAGAGGCGACGAGGCAAAGTGGATGGATCCGCCCGAGACCCCTAGCAAGAGTAGTGAACCCGACCTATTCCAGCGGGCGCAGGATAGCACCCCCACCAAGGCGCCGCAAAAGAGTAAAAAGGGAAAAGAGATAGAGGAATTGGCGACGTTCCCACTGCCAGATGGATGGTGGAACATATTGAAGATGACAAATACACAGCGAGACCTTGTGAGTATATCATTTTCAAGATGGTAGAGAATTAAATCTGTTGCTAACTGAGAAATGATCGTTTTCGTAGTATGTCAAGCTCTTTAATGATTCAGAAGGTATGGTAGAGGAAAACAGGTACCGGCTCTGGAACACTGCTCTGGATATTATATACCTTGTTGGTGAGGAGCAAGGGGCATGGGGTGATGACCCGAAGTGGGAGGAGAAACTATCGGCCTGGCGTGCGGAAATGATATTCAAACACGATTTGACAATTCTACCCCCAATCTCATGGAATCCACATCAGAGATCGATAGCCGAGCGCCCAACAGATGCGGAACGAAGGATCTATACAGACAACTTCCACAAGATGTTTAACAACACTTATTGGCGTATACCCAACCAAACGTGGGAGAAAGAGTGCCTCGATAGGTGCCGTGAGTCAAATGATATTGTATTGCAACTGAGGGGAAAATACATGGATTTCCCTTGTATGTATTAACTCGTATGCTACTGCTACTCTGTGGGGAAAGATGTGCTGACATTGAAGTGTAACATAGGGTACTGCCTTCCGCTTCCTAGCAACAAGTGGCAGAATCACCCGAACCAATACATTCCGAAACCCCCAAGACAATACTCTCAGTGGGCCGTTAGAGTAGTTGACTTCGGTCTCATGAACTTTGGAGATGCAGAGGAGGTCAGAATCCCAAACTTCCAATCTAGGGAGCGAGAGGGCTCCTTCGAGTACTATTTCCACAAAGCCTGGTTAGAAACCGCAGAACGTTATCCCCCTGGTACACTCATCGATTCCTCGGATGATGGTTATGGAGATGAAAGTATCGAGTCGCCGCTTGACGAAGGTACAGTTGATCCAATCGAGGGTGAATCAGATGAAGACGAGTATATCTTAGGCACGCCAGTATCTTCGTCACCAGAGCCGGCACCTGAAATTGTGGATGATTACTACGATGAGGATGGGGATGAAGATGAAGATGATGGCGATCTAGAAGAAGAGGAACCTAATATTGCAAAAGGTGATCAAGAACAGGGCTTGGAAGGTGTCAAAGAACAGGGCTTGGAAGGCAACGAAAACGGCAAAGAAAATAGGCAGGTAGGTATGAAGTCCAAGAGGGTAGAGGGAACCCCAACAAGTGCTGGGAAGAGATCCAAAGTCAGTAGCTGAGGTGCGTTCAGTCGTTAAAAAAATGTATGTAGCTATAGTATTCATTAGAATAATCAAAATATTCATCATTTAACATAAAGCGTAAAGCTCGGCTGCTCCTTCAATCATCAGTTTATCCCAGTTGACCAGTTCCTATTGGAAGAGCTCTGTAGGCGGCAAAACAATATTGCTGTTCATTGTGATATTTCACGTTGGGATACCTACGCCGCACCTAAATTCGTTGAGCGATCAGCCGATTATTTCAAATGGTATATTTCGTAGTGTGTGATCTGAATATTTCCACTTCCTTGTCCGGTTGCGCTGCTGATTACTGAGCTAGCCTAGCACTGCAGCTTTACTTTAGCTACATGTAGCCATAGTAGTGGTATCCTCGATAAAGCTAATTTATCAATTCAGGATACCAATACCTATGCCTGGTGCGCACGTGAAAGATCGAGATACCACAACCACCAAGACAGAAAGGTACCTATCCACTGGACGAACAGGTGGCAGGCAAGTCCGGGAATATTTTAACTATTGGGTTTTAGCCTTCTTATAGGCGCATCATACCTCTGCATCGACATGCATCTACAGGTTCACCAACCAGCAGTCTGGTACGCTCCGATACCCTGATTTTTTTTTTTTTTTTGCAGGCCAGTCATTTAAACAAGCATGTAGTTTTTTGACATGTGAAAGGTACGTATACCCACGTAAAGACATCATGTATGAGAATCGTCCGGTTTCTAATAGATCCATGGACCCAGTTGTTCTCAAAGTCATTGCACATACTAGCTCTCGACCCCCCAAGTGACCAGAGTGGGGTAGGATTTGATCTCCGAGATTTTGTGAACCACAGAGAATAATGTAGGATTCCGAATCATGGTGTATCACTCACTTCTATTTCTGCAAGCATACAAACTGACTTTGTGTAGACCCACTCCAACACCCCACCAGGCAGGACTGTTGATACTGTTGATATTAAGCTTCATTCTGGAAATCTACACGTGAGCTCTGCAACTGTACCAAAGTAGTAATCCCCCCCTTCCCCCCCCCCCTGCTGGTGCTGAATTATATGCACACAAGTGATAATCTGGGCACAATAGCCATGCCCGAGAACCCGAACTCCATTGCAACCGATCTCCATATTGGGATCCGGCCTTTGCATCCAGGCCAGCCAACGCAGCCTTAAAGCAAAGTACGATTAAAATAGCGCAGAATCCCATGATACGAAAAATCACAGGAGCCATAGTTACATAGATTTTATGTGTATTCCTTGCATGGTTAAACCGGTCCATAATAAAGTGGTCCTTATCAATTTATATTGTTGGTGAAATTTCCCACGTGAAATCCCCAACGGAATCTGAAACAACGTGGCAAAACACTTTCCAGAACACCACCCTGAAAGGAAATCTGCATTTTATGGGGGCGGGGGAGGAGGGGCCGGCACTCCCTACATAAATCTCCGGGGCCGTGGTGAATCTTAAAACTCTTTTTAACTTGCTTAGGGAACGTCTCTGTCATGACAGAAGCAACCCGTTACCAAGATGTCTGAAGTCGTCGATACAACAACCTCAGCTCTTATAACCCCGTTACATGCAGCAGCTTCAGGTCCAACGCTTCTCCCGGCTCCAGTTGCATCGCTCGTTTCGATAATATCAAAATCTACTTCGGTTTCAATCAGAGTTGGGTCATTTGTGGGGGGAGCTGCCCTTGCCGGCGCACGAATTGGGACCCTGACTGGTTTAGAGCTTGGAAGGGCCGCGATCGAGGGTATTCTCCACAGAGCAGGACATGATGTTAATTCTAGAAGAATTGTCGGCGGGAATCATGTGAATGGATGGACAGAGACTGGCGTGAGTAGTTTGCCACTGAAGCTTGCGCTTGTGTCGCAAGCCCCTTTACTGACGATCCGCATATCGTGCAGATAAATATACTCCGCTCTTCAATATCCCTAACCCAGCTTTTACTCTCAACTGGCTTTGAAATCTCGTCGACCACATTGAGCACCCTCAGTTCATTTGCCGAAACCTATGTCCTCACACTCGACTCAATCTTCGGCTCAACCGAGTCCTCACGCGCCATCTCGGCAATCGTAACGTTGATGCGTAAGGAGTTTGATGAGAACTCTGAAGGCGAGGGCCGAATAGGGGCTGCTGATCTGGTGATTGGCCTTACTTGTTTTGCGGTTTTGCAGATGAAAACAAGAGCGAGGCACGATAGCGAAATAGAGACTGAGGTTGTGTGGGAGGTTGTTGTAGATGAGGTTGGTAAGAAAGTTGAGAGCAAATTAGGGCGGAATCGAGAGTTTCCAGGGGACGATGAGTCTATAACATCATTTTTTAGTGATGAAGAAATGGATTCTGTTTCAGTATATAGCGGCCATGAAGACGAGGATGAGATTGGAAGTGGATTGCCACCCATGTTTTTTGGGAGGTTACCTCCGTAAGTGTAGATTTCCTAGACAATTGGGATATTAAAAATTACTGATATACTGCGTAGATCTGCAGATATATCCATTACGACTTCATCCACGACTACCAAAACTACAACTGTGGAAGTCATAGGAACAGAACCTCCGGATTTCACCCCACCAGAGGGAGCAATAATCATCTCCGAGAGCTCCCATCAGGATGACAATAGGCCCCGATACAAGATTGTATACGAAACCATCACAAATAAGACGGAGAACAAGCGAGTGAAAAGAGAGGATGGAGAGTTTATCGACTCGGAGGATGTATTTGTAGACGGCGGGGGGGTCGTTGAGGAGATACCATCGGATTCATCATCATCGACACTTATTGAAATCCCGCGAAGGAAACAAACTCGCCGCATCTCGTCAAAGGATAGTGAACTGCCCATGGCCTCAAAAGACTCAAAAAAACATCGATCAAAAGTCGAGCCGATCGAGGCAAACTCAAGAAAAAGGCTAGCCTCTCATGGCGGAGGAAGCTCGGAGAAGAAACGGGGTGAGAAGCACAAGCTTCGAGAGCCTGAGATTGGTAGAGAGGAAAGGCACAAAGAGAAGAAGAGGGAGAAGGAGAGAGAGAAGGAGAGAGAGAAGGAGAGGGAGAGGGAGAGGGAGAGGGAGAGGGAGAAAAGCAAGGGAAAGGCGGAGAAAAGAAGGAGTGAAACTTTGTCAGAGGCCCTGGCGCCTACTGTCAAGAGAAAGAGTGGACTGGAATCGCTCGCTGTCTCACCTAGAAGCGGTGGACGGCACACAAGAGCTGCCACAGAGCCTCCGTTTTCGCCGAATATTAGGGGCCCTAGCCGGCCCACATCTCCTGAGGCAAGGCCGTTCCATCGAAGTAGTTCACGAACAAGGGTTTTCCGCAGGGAATCGTCCATCTCCGGGAGGTCTGAGTTTCGTTCGGCTTCCGCATATTCGCAGTCCGCAAATATTGAATCATTAGATTCCTATTTGCCGCGCGGCCAGCATGTGCGAGGATCTCCTTCAGTTTACACCATTAGATCCTCTCACTCCCAAACCTCCCTTCTGCTAGAATCCTATATCCCACATCCCGATGAAGTGTTCCCGAATGCCCCCATTTGTATCAACTTTGCAAAATATATGCGGTTTGCGGCAGCCTCTTATGGCGAAAACTTTATGCGATTCTTGGGGCTTGGGTCAGCTCCAACCCTTCCATCTGCATCGGGGCACCATGCAGAGCACCATGCTTTTTCGCATCATACAGAACTCCCACTTGATACTATACTTCTGAGCTCGTTTGTAGACCCTGGAGGTGGATACGATACTGAGGGGAATGTAAATAGTGGCGTTCCACTGGTCCATTTTGTGGCCGTAGACCACCCATCGAAAGCGATTGTTGTCACCTGTAGAGGTACCCTTGGTCTCGAAGACGTACTGACAGACCTCACATGCGAGTATCACGACCTAACCCTCCGGGGGATCAAGTACAGAGTCCACAAAGGCATGCTCAACTCTGCCCTCCTACTCCTCAGGAAAAAATCAAAACTGTTGGTGGTCGTCAAAGACGCATTAGAGGAGTATGGTGAATATGGACTTGTCTTCACAGGACACTCTCTCGGAGGAGGGGTGGCAGCAATAATTGCAATGCTCCTATCCTCACCCTGCAATGGCACGTTCATAACAAGCAATGCTGCCGCTACCCTAACAGACGGTGTCCGCATTCCGGAAGGCCGCAAGATCCACTGTTATTCGTACGGTACTCCGGCGTGTGTATCTGAAGAACTTCGGCGCGCAACTCGAACTCTTATCACTACTGTCGTTCATGGAAGAGATATAGTACCTTCTCTATCATTCGGAATTATTCGTGATTTCTGGACAGTTGCAGTTGCATTCAAGGAGGACACCAAGGGTGCAAAAGCAGAGATTAGGAGGAGGATCATAGACGGTTTGAGCAGAGGAAATCTAGGGGGCTCTCTTGATCATGATGATTGGGCATTTGCGGTTATGAAGACTTTGCGAGCGGCTATGAGGGCGGAGAAGCTGGTTCCGCCTGGGGAGGTGTGGAATGTAGTGACAGAGAAGGTATATAGAGAAGGGGATGATGGACCTATAGGAGTGACAGGCAAGCTCAGAGTTAAGGCGCTCGTTATAAGAGACGTAAAGAAGAGATTCCAAGAGATTGGTTTTGGAAGTGGAATGATGTCGGATCATAGTCCGTATTGCTATGAGATGGCATTGGACGCCTTGAGAAGGGGGGTGGAGCAAGATTGAGTAGGCCTCAATATAGTGGTAAATACCCTTGGACCTTTAGACGGTCTATAGATATTTTTTTAGGGTATCTTTATATAGCGGATCTATCAATAGCTAGCACTTGTTGTTTCGCAGCGTTTGGATTATATTTTAGAAATATATCTTTCAACTCTTCCAGGTGTCTGGTTGCTTCTTTTGGAAGGTACTTTATCTTTTGGTAGAATAATTTTTTTTTTAGATGTTTTTAATTTACATTTTCTGTTTACTCGTATATAATTCAATTCAAAGTCCAGCTAGAAATCTGGGGTATTTGCCGTTTAGGCATCCAGTCGCAATCGATCTAAAACCCTAGTTAACATCTTGGGCTCCATAACTTCAACCGTGGGCAGGAGGTACAAACCTAGCAGCTCATCGATCTGGCCCAGTAATGAATCATAGATCTGGCCTACTTCAGTATTGAGGTTCGCGCCTTCATCGACCAACTCTCCTAACTGCTCAGGCTTGTCGTGTGTATCCTCCGGAGGTATTTCGCTCTCTTCATACATCTGCATGTCCTCTGTACGCATTCGGAAGCGTTCATTAAGATAATATCGAATATCATCAACAAGCTCGATCGTATCAGTCTCCTGCCGGTTCTCGATTCTTTCCGCACTCTAAGGAATGTTAATCATTCGCTCCGTTACCTAGCTCGGGATACATTACCTCCTGTATCAGATCTGCAAAGTTTGCATCATCGATAAAGAATTCCAATCGCTCCGCGATGTACTTCGCACCAAACTCCTCAAGTCTATGAACCCTAGTCAACCAGCCCGCACGAATGACATCATAGATACTGTATGGTAAGTCATCTGTGTGGCCTGCAGTGCTAATAACCTGGGCGCAGCGAGTCTTCAGTCTGTCAATGAACAATTGGTCTGCGGCAAAGAGACCATCGAGAGCTAACTCTAGTGGTATTTCCACCTTTTCAGAGTAAAAGAACGCTAATATAAGCTCAAGAACGGCGGGGGACATTTCCAACGGGATTATCTGTAAAGGTTCATCATCGCGGCTTTTTTGGCCTTCGCGGAACGGGGAACTGAACATAATTGTAAAGAATTCAGAACGGAGAATTGCTTTATGGACCGGGTAGATGACTGAGCGCTTGAGAATACAGGAGGTATTGGTATTGGCGTTGGCATCGTCTCCGTTTTCGTTTTCGGGGCTCTCAAATTCGTCTGCTTGAAGCAAGATGTCCGCAAACATCTCGTTATGTCTGTCCACGTGAACATTCTCCGGCTTTTCTTCAGGACCCAGCTCGATCTTACGTCCAATAACAAAGGTTTTAAACCATTCATCAAAGTCATCCTGCGCCTTTTTTACACTCTCACTTCTTTTCTGCCGTCTAACTCGGGGATCACCCGCAACAAGGACCAACTCCCACATATCGGGGATTTCCAAATGTCGGCTGAGCTTCTCAACTCCTAGGAGCACTTCCTGGGGTGCCGACTCCATCACCTCGCCGAGATACATATACCGTACTGCGATATCGAATGCGCGTGCATCGAATGAGTTCGCCAGCCTGATCTTAGTCTGCCGTTGTAGCTTCTTTTGGAAGTAAGGAGAGCGGGCAGCCAGCAGGAACTTATGCAGCTTGAATTCTTTTATTACTGCTGAGGAACTTGATGCCGCAAGGATTGTAACATCTGTAACATCGAATTCAGGCCGATATAGTAGTGAAGTTATTCCTGCAGCCCACGGTTGGGCAGGGTCGAGGCTTTTTGAGTACTAACCACCCAAAGCTTAATAACTAAACAGGCAAAAGATAGGGTGAGTGGAATAGGAGTGAATATACATCGTACTGTAATAACAAGTTTCGGATCCGGTCGTTCAGTGCATTGTACAGAATTCTTTCCCCTTGAAACGTATCTCGCTCACATATAGCTCCACTTTCGAGTAATAATTGCGCCACTTCGTAATGACCACAAAGGCTAGCCTTGTCCACATATTTAGTCAGTAGCTGGTTTGATAGCTCTTCTAACTTGAAATAGGCAATAAAAAGGTTACCAGAGTGAGTGGCAAGTAATCATAAGCATCAACTGCATTCAAATTGACATTGCCAAATGCTATGATGGATTGAACTGTCTTGACATCCCCACGCCTACAGGCCTCGCATCTATTGCGGCAGTTTAATATCTTCCCACAAAACCCTACCGTTATGGATTGCAGGAGACTTTAAGAACTTACAATTGCTGAAAAGGCTCACTTTCATCACGTGGATTCTCTTCGGTGCCACCCGCGCGTATTTCCGCGCGTTCATGAGCAAGCTGGGAAATTAAAGCTGTCTTTGACGGATTTGAAACATGTTCTACGGTAACCATTTTTGATTTCCTAAAATCTGTAGTATATCTGCGAGGACTTGAGCTTAGTTAAATACGACCCTCGTTTGCGCAGCTAGATTTATAAGCTTTCGGCCTTTCTTCGGAGTTTGGAGAGTTCGAAATTCGAAAGCGGCAAGATGTGATAACTTGAAAATTCCGCGAAAACCAAAAGCACTGCAAAACTCGAAATCATAAAAACCAAACACCTCCGAATAAATTGAGGTGAATAGCGCGGTATTGATGATGTTAGTCCGGAGGTAGAGCTGCTAATGCCGCCACCGTATGGTGTTCTACTTATCTTATCACGGTGCTGTTACCCGGAACTTACCAGGTCACGGCTATCACTCGACCTGCTTCTTGTGGCAGTGCACGTGGGTATTTATCGGATGCGCTGCTGGGGGAAATGATGAGTGATTTTTGATGACCCAAGCCGTGTGTTTATGCCAGATTGACATCCCGTCAGTATGTGGTACCCGATCAACCCAGAGCAACTTACGAGGTAACTATGGGATATGGTATGATCGTCCTCTCGGCGGAACGGTAAAGTCTTTATTCTGGTAACAAATATTTGGTCCAAGCCTATAACGATAATAAGGGGGTCTCTACTTGCGGCGAGAATAACTTTCCGCCAAATTTATGCGGTTGCAGCACAAAGGTGGTGGCAGAAACTTATTCTCGCAGCAAGTACGAGAGAGCAAAAACTATTATTCTGAGAGAATATCGATGTTCCTAAAAGACTGCCTCCCCCCGTTCACCAGTAAATTTGGCGGATGAAAGCAGCGGGAAAGTCAGTTTAATATAACGGGAAATTTTACTATATAAGCCTAGAGCTCTCAAGTTCCTCTAGGGTAGTTTGAAAGATCAAGTACTCAGTCGTTAATTAAAAAGTCAGAATTTTTAGTATGAGTTTGGTTATAACAATATCCGACTACTTAATTAACGCGCGAGTAGATGGCTCCAGCAAACTGTTTTTTGGATTCAACACTTATAGCCAAGGATCATATATAGATATCATGATATATGCGACCGAAAAATATTGGGACACAATGGACAAGATACAACTGGCTCTAAGTGGTATATGTCCTGTTTCCTCGGGTGGAATATTACAGCAGTGGGCGTCCCTGGCCACTACCAATTGTCACTGGGTATAATACGCCCAAGATGAATTGACACTACTCTAGCATATATTCTCAAACTTATATTCATATAATATTTTGTCGTAGTACATCGAGGATTGTACTTAGTCGTTAATGGTATTATGACTTGACATGTTAATAAAATGAGTCAGAGTCGAAGGTAATCATCCTGGCGCGCCTTTGTGCAGCAGGGGAGCAGCCATGATCCTTTGAGGATTTCAGAGCTGGCGAGTTCAAGTTTAGGATCTGGAGACGTGGTGTTGCAGCTCCCAAAACATGATTTTATTGTTGGTGCAGAAAGCTGTATGTATGTAATCGGTATCTGGGTGCGTTGTTCCCAAACCCGGTCGCTAGATTGTAAGCCCATAGGCGCGAGTAGTTAGCCGAGGCTCTGGGGGCGCATATTTGGATCAATCAGATGGAGATCAGATAAAGGTGTCAGCGTACCCACCGCCAAGCCGCTAGCGTGTTTTGATTCCCAGCCACACTTCATCTCCCACCATCACCATCACCATCACCACCACCATCATCATCATCATCATCATCACCATCACCACAACTAACATCATCACCACAACTAACATCATCACCACAACTAACATCATCACCACAACTAACGCCATCACCACAACTAACACCATCACCACATGTTCAACTAGTATTATCATCCGCAGGCCACACTCTGTATGTCGTCTCACGCGAAACAACTCAGATATTTTAAGAGCCATCCCTTCCCTGAGGACTGGAGTATCGCTGAGTATCTGAACTATCGACATCGCCCAGCCCTCACGCCGCGTCGCTTGCTTGATGGATGGAAGAAATCTCTTCTACTCATCGCGGACTGCACAAAACCTTCGTGCTGCTCCTTGGAGCAACGCGATAGGGCCCAGGATCTCCTTAAGCGATACGAGGAAAAGGTACGAACTTCTTTCTCCTACTCCCCTCTTTCTGCTACTGTATGCAGCCTCTGGTGCTCCGACCCATCGGCTCGCGCAGCGCCAGATACTATCACAGGCGGCACGGATGACCCATTGGCTCGTCCGATGCTTAGCCTGTCAGTTAGTCCCACCAGCGGCAGATGACCCATGAGCTTGTCTGTTGGCTTCGGTGGGGTAATGGTTGCATTCAGTAGAGGATTGACTTAGCTAATATGGAAGATCGTTTTTAGGGTAAAGGGTCGGACCGGCAGTATGGAAAGTCATGGCTGGCACAAAAGACTTCAATGACTGCCACAGCCCCTCCCCCGATCAATATTGGAGTAATGTATCAGGGGTCGTCGGTTACAAATGGCCCAACGACTATCAACAACCATTCATCGCAAACAATTAACAAGCCTAGTGAAGACATCGAGAACATATACAATGATGACATGAATAATTCAGATGACTCAGATTTTGACCCTAAGGTCAGTGAGTCCGAAGAGGATGATGAGGGAACTCCTACTCCATCAAGATGCCTAAACGAAGGACTTTCTGCGGCACAGGTTGCTTTCGCAGATAATTATAATAAAATGGATAAGGAATCACGATGGTTGCTTAAGAGTGGGCGTACTGTTGAAACTATTGTCTATAATGCGTGCCTAGCGCTAGATGCAGACTCCTTTGCAAATTCACTACTTCAGTCCTTTGTAATTGATACATCCAATAAAGATACAAAAGACTTATTTACAGATCCAGAATGGGATGAAATAAAAAGCCATATAATACCAAATCCAAAAAGCGACCGCGTGCTGATAGATTCGTTGAAGAGATTCTTTAAAGTATGCCACATTTTATTCTCCAGTCCTTAACATGTCCTGACTGTGGTCGACAGGTGAAATCTACGATTGATCTCCGGGATGTCCTCAGAAAAACAGACTATTTACCGGAAGGCGTAGCATTCGATCGGAATCTCCATTTTAATTCTGAGTGGGCAGATGTAGTAATTCGCATAATGTGGGAACTCCCCTTCTAAATTGATGCTTTACCCTAAACTCATGTTTGGCGTGTAGGCTTATCCAGTTTGAAGCGCCAGGGGAACCTCTCCGTGCAAGCCACTTAGAAGACTGGTACTCTTCTTACCTCTGGTCCCCTATTATTGACCATTGCTTGCTCGATCTTGCGGGCATGACAGTTGAGCGGTACGCTTTTCTTCGACCCACCCTACCTCACCTATTTCTAACCCAACTCGCGTTCATAGCAAAGAATCCACCTGTCGAGCAACCGGGATTCGAAAGAACCGCCTCCGCACAAAAATTGGACGGGGGAACAGGCTAAAGATAGGCCGCCGCCTTGACGCGATCATCAGAACCGTCGAGGATGATCCTTACGAGTATGGCGGCATGGAGGTGGCCCGAACTTTCAATGGTGTCACATCATCGAAATGGCTCGGTGACTTTTTCAAGCTCGCAAAGGCTCTTAGGGACATGTTATTTCGCTTGCATGAGCTGGTCGACCACGAAGAGGCCATCACAAAGAAGTTACAGGTTGTCGGTGTTTTCAATGCGGGTATGTAGTTGGGTGGCAATCAGAAGCAGTTGTTGACTAGTATCTAGGCCTTTCATCCCAGGTTATCCGCATGAGCCACCCCAAAGGGTACGTCTGCCTTCTTAATGCCGAAAAGATACACCAAGTTCCCAATAGTGTCCAGGAGCTACCCAAGCTCTTCAAACTTTTGCTGCAAGTTGCAATGATGAAGGTAATCATATATCTTTCTCGTCTACGAGATTAATCAATACTCACATGCCAACTCAGCAAATAATCAAGGACTGTAGAGAAGCAGTGGACGAATATCATAATAAGACGGAAGAGGATATCTACAATGATCTGTTGGGGGAAGCAGAGAGTAGTAAGACGAAGCTTGGATGGGCAGCCGACACACCATGATGTCAAACGTACCTACACCAGTCGACTTCTTCAGCGAGAATTACCTATCTAGGTCTGAAGGATAATAGAGTCTGGGTTCATCAATGCCTTTCGAGCGATAAGCAGAGGTTTAAAACCCACTCAGGCAGGTGTTTAGTACCGGATAATGTAATTTTTTTTTAAAAAAAATAAAATAACACACCCCAAAATAGTGTCTTGATGTTCCATACTTATAACTACCGAGCAGTATGTACATCCACGACGCTTGAATGAAGTTTTCTCCTTAAATCAACTAAAAAGTGTGAACTACCGTCAACATACTAGTATTATGTAAGTACATACTCTATTAGGGTTAGGTGTACCCACCTGTACAGGGAGTCTCGATCATTGGCCCACCCCAGACATGATTGGCCTATTCCTTTTATACTCCCCCAAAAAAAAACCCAGACATCAATAACCTTGTAAATTATTTATCCGCTCTTGTGTAAAATCCCTGCCCTATGGGGGTGCTTCTTGATCACGCAATCACCCTTCAGGGCCGAAAGCTGGTACCTCGGGCTAGGAAGCTGGATCTATTAACTTCTATTTACGTCCCGTCCATGACGCTTTTATCATGCATGACTAAAGCTGAGAGGATAAATAAACTAATGATGCAATTTTTATATCGAATACCAATCATCTCCACCCCTAGCTCTTTATTTTTTGATTTATTACGGTCTCCAAGTACTCTGCCACCTTTGCATATTGTGTCGCAGCCTCTCCTTCTTTGTCCCTAAAAAAACATCTGCCCATTTGTATCAACTCTCGCACTGCCTCTATATGCCTATTGGATGCTACACTGTGTAGAGGCATCCACCCAAAATGATATATCAACCCCAGTATCTATTAGCCTTCGAACCTCCTCAACAACTCCATTATATGGCCTGCTTAAATGCCATTGGATTAGACTGGCTGAAGTTTATCTCAGGAGTAGAACATGAGGTCGAGGGAGATATTAACGGCCTCACTTGCACATTTTGAGACGTGAAATTACGAAATATGTTGGCAATCCGAATATGACTGCAATTTGCATTGCTATAAATCACACAAACCGTCTCATTCTGCCCCCAGATAGCTGAACGTGACAGCTCTTGTTAGTTCTGAGTGCTATATCAGCGTTTCTCCCGAGAAAAAGTTTAACCACCCATACATATCCTCTCTCCGCTGCGTGGTGTAATGGTGTGTTTCCAAGTGGAAATTTTGCTGACACAGTCGCACCTCTATTAACCAATCCTTTCATGTCCTTGGCTGTTGCGTAATGCAAGGGGTCTTGCCCTTGATTGTCGTTTGTAGTAACATCGGAACCCTCTTCAAGCAGTCCCGTATAATCTTCGGGTTATTATGTGGTGTAAGTGCCCCAAAATACAGTAATGTCATTCTACCAGTATTTATACCTGGTGGAGGTGGAGGCGGAGGTGGAGGCGGAGGTGGAGCAGCTAGGCGCTCCATCTTACTTGACCCGGTCTAGTACATTTTGCCACTCAGTGAAAGATTCCGGCCGTTGGACAGGGCCTCAAAATCCCGAAGGCCATCAAGCAAAGATAGAACAAGATGGCCATGATCTTCACGTTGTGTGTATTCTAATGGAGTCCGTCCGTTTAACATAGTTGCTGTTAGATCTGCTCCCCACTCAGCAACGACCCCATATTGCTTCCGTTCCCGTTAGACGCAGTGCAGTGTAGTGGTTGGTGTCCGCATATCATGGTCCGTACTTGAAACATTAGCACCTTTGCAATTGTAGAGTAATAGTTTGACGGCCTTCACTCACCGCGTAGTACAGTACAGTGCAGTGGTGTTCTGTCTGCGGCTACCAAAGAGGCACCATTCTCCAGGAGCAAACTGAATATTTTTCATACCCTTCAAGTGCACTCTGGTGAAGTGCTGAAAAACTGCTGCAGTCAGAAACTGAGGAGTTGATATTATTTCTGAGTATGAGGCTGACAGTTTCTTCGTGGCCTCTTATTGCTGCACGGTGCAGAGATGCTCTCTACCTTAGTATTGTCCTGGCCGAGTCTGCTCCTATCTCAAAGAGCAACGAAACTACATTGGTATTTCCTGAAAGAGCTGCACAATGTAGCGGCGATGATCTATCTTAATATTTAGAATTTACGCCATGTTTGATATTATCAGTTGTTTGATGATGATATAGTGTTTTAGTTTAGATATTACATGTAGTGGTGTTTTTTTTGGGGGGTAAACATTCAAAGAGATAGGTTGTCTGTATCATTGCGTACCTATAGATAAGGGTGGGTGTTTCTTAAACACTGTATAAACTCGAGCAGGAAATTTTGTGTCAAGCTCTTTCTGCAAATGTTGTGACGGTACGCACGACAGCTGATGAGCCCACATACTTGAAGGAGTGGGCACAACTTTAGGCGTGATTTCCAAAGCTCTCGGGATGTGCGTGGGTCTTCAGCGAAGGCATCGGATAAAAGGTACAGCCACTCTGTAAAGGAGTTCATGATCCAGATTTAGTGTGCTATGTTCGGCTCAAGCTAGATTTGAATTACCTATCGAAATATTCAAAATATCAACTAAGAATCAATCAATGGTATCTAAAGTTGATACTAGTCATCCATAATACTGCTGCCTTCTGTCATTTTTGTAAAGGTTTAATGGTGCATTGCCTGAATTAAATTCGATCTCAAAACTTTTTAAAAGTAGCATTTATAACTTTATTTTCTTTTACCTTTTATTTCTTTTGCATGTTTTGTGTAGAAGAGGGGAGAGAGGGGAGGAAGGTGTAGATAGTAGTTTTAGTGCCATAACCGTGAGATTGCATGTACGTAATGAATAAAAAAAAAACCCTAAAAACTTTTGTGCATCATGGGAAATCACTCATCCTAATTGAGTTGTTGAGTTGCTGTGTGCATTAACTAAACCATTAAACTGCAATTCGGCGTGAAACATATAACAAAGTCTCTAAATCTTTATTTATAATTCTTTGCTGATTTATAGATCTTACATATGCAGGAGTAAAGGTTTGTCCTGATCGCAATGCATGTAAATACACATACATGTGCTATTGTATGTACATATGTTTGTGCAAATTTCCACGATTGGCAAGCACCCACCAACTCAGCTCATCTCAACTTTACTATAGGGCGACTGCAAGTACGAACGCACGACATAAGTAGTGATATAACAACGCCCACGATGAAGCACACATTCGCATTCACATCAGGCAGATAATTGGAGCTTTGCATTGAAGAGCGGGGTAGAATGGTACCTCGACCGCGAAACCAATTTCCGGTACCTATATATGTAGCCTAGACCATTAATCTGCATTTCCATTAAGTACATGTAGGTAGGATACTCGCCACCTGTCGCAGGTTTCCTTTGTTCAATCTAATGCATCAAGACCTCGTATCATAGAATCATATACCATCAAGTGCCTTTAAAAGAAGGAATAAACATCAGTATCCGGCTAAGGCGCCATAGTGGCGAAAGTGAAAATGAAAGTCTGATATGCCTTGTATTGACTCTATAGGCCTGCCTGGCCAGTTAGTGCCTGAGACCCCATTAAGACGTTTTGCACCAATGCAGTGCGGCAAGACTGGAGCGTCAACGCAAACACCCCCCAGAATTCAATTCGCTAGCTGAATAACATCTATATCTAATTAAAAAAATATTGAGACTGACTGAAGGAGAGAAGGACGGGAGACAAGGCGGCAGAGTACATGTTTGGCCTGTGCAGCTAACTGGTTCTACATTCGGTGAGACTAAAGACCGACCTACATAACGTATGATTTATCGTTTGAAATCATATATTGAGCGATTTATATTCTGAAAAATGCCTCTATGAGGTAATCGATCTGATTTCGTAGTCAATCATATATTATCACTCGGTTCACGGACCTACCTAAAAACTAGATCAGCTTGGGAAACTTGGAGGGAGCAGAGGGTTGGATGATAAGAACCATACCAGTTGGCATTGATTTTAGAACACATCTAAAAAGGATCACTACTGATGGGGAGGAACAATATGATAGAAATGAAGATTTAATTCCGATAAACACTCCCATACAATCAAGCACCTCCTAACTCCTAGAACCCTAGTAAAAAAAAATAGTAACGGTACACTCATGCAGAGAATCCTGACTAAAAGCAGTAAATCATAGCTAGTCACTCGACAGCTTTCCGAAAATAGCATCTACATGCTGAACTTCTCGGCGTGGAACCAAATACCTTGGGCCCCAGTCCCTTTGTGCACAGCCCTTTCATCACTCAACCCCACGACTGCAATCCTGCTCGAATCTATCAGCCCTACGGGCCCACAGACCACTACTGCCGTCTCTCCGAGCGCTTTCTCTAGCTCTTTCCGAACGATGGACCTAATCGCTGGGCGTCCAGCTGCGATGTGTACATCATCGGGCAAGCAGAGAGTAGTCGCCGTTGAGATGCTCCTGAGGTTTTTTTGCTCTTCCTCTTTCTTTGGCGCGCAGCAGCAACACTCCGTATCTCCCTTTTTAGCATCGGATGACATGATGGCATCTTCGTCTTCGAGTGTTTCTTGGCAGCAGCACACATCGCCACCGCAAAGCTCGGTTTCCGAGGGTTCAACCGCTTTCTTCTTAGACTGTTGTTCCTTATCTCCAGGTTTCTTCCCTTCATATTCTGGGACATTCATCGTACTCAAGGATTGGTCGCATGTGATATATATACTGGCCTCCAAGGTAAAACCATTCATCCCTGCAATGCTACCTGCCGCCTCTGCAAACTCCTTTGTAAACCATCCCGCTTGCGTACGGCCCTTCACAACCCAGACAAAGCGCAATTTTCTGGTTACTATTGGTAGACGCTCTCGCTTCCGTCGCACCAGATCTCTCATTAACGGAATAATAAACGTTGCCCCTGTACCACCAGCCAACAAAACCACAGTATCGAATTGCTCCAGCGGTCTAAGACACCCATATGGCCCGTCAACTATGACAGTTTTTGTCGCATTTGACATTGGCGGCAAAGTCTCGCTAGCATGCGAGAATAACTTTCGAGTCGCTCCTTCCTGCGCTCTTATGATGAATTCCAATGAGTTGTCTGAGGGAAGACTACTGATTGTGAAGGGGTGAGACTGGAACGGAATGATGGAATGGAAAGACAAAAAGGCATGTTGTCCTGGACTCCAATGAAATGGTGGGTTGATGATAGTTACTTTTGTCGTATGTTCTGATAGCGGGTGAAAGGTCGCTTTGCAGGCAAGAAGCTCTCTTGGTTTTCCATGGAACACCCCAAGGTTGTTATATACCATGAAAATCAACCTAAGTAAACGGTCTAGGAAAAATATTCCGACTGGCAACCACACATACTGATGTGCCTTTGTGGGCGTGTGCAACATAACCATGGAGACAAACCCAACGGCACTCACGATATGCTGCACAACAAAGAACTCATATCTCCATCCTCGTATCGGCGCAAAACTTGAGAGAACGATCCAAAACAGAACACACCACGCACCCAACCCTCTTCTTGATATCAAGTCAAGTTGGAACTTTCGTTCGATGTAGTCATATTGGTTCCATGTGCGAAGGAAGCTGCCTAAGTGGACAGATGCCGTAAGGAACATTGTTCGCGCCACCCAGCGGTGAATCCAGTTTAACCGTTCGTATGAGACGCCAGTAGTGTATCCAACTAGACTGCGCTTGCCGGCGAGGAGGAAGATAAGGGGAAGCTGAGTGAGTGTTATCCAACCTGCCCGCACCCCCATGGGTTCCCAGTGCCGGTTGTTGGTAACTTCAAAGCCATATGATGCTAACGAAAGGAGCAATGCAAGATTGGCTGCAATCAACAATATTTTTCCGAATGGTGGGAGTGCCGCCAGTCGTGGATAACGCTTTTGTAGTGAAGGTATAAATAGCGCAGTGTAGTATGTTGCTTCGCGGGTTATTGCAGTGGCCGTAGCATACCATTGTAGTAATGGATTTTTAGGACGGGCTGGATCTGGAAGGGCTTTTGAGGCTGCAGAAAGCCTGTATTGGTGGTTAGTAGATGGGCTTTACGGGCCAAAGGGAAAATGTACCTTTGATGGCACAGTAGTCTATCTGCGACATGGATAGCTGAAGCGAATGCTATTGTTCCCCCTACAAACATCCAATACACTTTCGCCATGTACGGGTCTGTAGGGAGATCATGGCCGGCGTGTGACATGCCTTCTGAGGGAGAGCTTGGGGGGGAAGAACTTGAGAAAACGACAACGAAGGCGAGAGAATCAGCTTCTCCAGAGGTAAAACGAGTGCATGCAAGTGACTCTCAGGATGACTTTAATTCAAAGCTCGATAGACATAGGTGACCGTAGGAAGACTGAGAGCGAATATTGTCATTTGAGACCCAGTAATCTGCAGCAGAGAAACAGGCTCTGAGCAATGGGGAGATTACTCGTAAGCCAGCTAGCCTTCCCCAGCCATCAGTATGCTTTAAATTTTGTCTCACCTAACCCATTCCTACAAATCTTCCTTACATGTAGTTTTCTCCCTGTGGGGTTGATTTTTTGGTTTGGCCTATCCCACTTCCTCGCTCTGTCGCCTACTCAGCGCCTATCCCCTTTGGGCCAAAACATGCTCACCACAAACCAGGGTCCATCCCACCCGTCACCAAGATTGAGCTCAAACTCCCGCACCGCATCTGATGGCACAGCACACCAAACGCGGGACAGGAACCTCGAATTTCTTGGTCCCATTGTCTCCCACATGGCTCAGATCTCGTCTTAATCATTGGTGAAAAAGAAGCGGAGGTAAGATCTCTCTTCCTACCGGCAAGCAGCAATAAAGTTCGAGAAGCGCATATCTTGACTGCGCGCGGTGGATGGGTTAAAGCTTTTGTCTAAATCTAAAGATGTAAATCTAGCATTCAGTTGGCTTCATAGAAAATCATTCGACACATCCCTACCTGTCCGCGGCGCAGCGATGTGATGCATAATATTACTGCATCGGGGCTCTACTGTATGGGCCGATTTAGTACAAGTACTGTAATTTATATATCGAGATATATGATCGTAGAATCGGTATTTGGGTACTGAACCTAGCAAATATTCGTCCAATTAAATTAAACTGAAAAATCTTCTCAGTACCAAGTAGAGTTGAGATCAACAAGGGCAACGTTGATGTGGGTTTTGTGCCAAGAGAAAGCTGGTATCATCTGAGCAGAGAATACGTGTGTAGTGAGGGGAACTTTGAGCCTGGTCCCTTTGCTAAGCCTGTGAATGTATGTAGGGTACTTTATGTAGCTACATGTACCAGGGTATTGCGGAAAGTGGTCAGAATCTGATAAGACAAGATAAAAGTATTCACCGCAACATTCAATTACCAGACCCCGACCCACTTACCTAGGCGTGACATACTGTGACCTTACAAAAGAAGAGGGGGGGGGGGGGAGGTGGTTACTTTCAAACCCAGATATATCAAGCCAATTCGGTATGATGAACCACTCCACAGGCCTACCAAGTTTGAAGTCGTGGAGAGTGCAGTTTGACAACTAGCCTTGGCATGGCCCTTGCAAGTTCTACTGACTGCCAAGGTGCAGATTCCAAATATGCGAGACGGACGTGCCGCCGCCAAGAAGATGGTTGGTTTTATATCAATGTCGAACCTGGGGTAGACCTTAAGCTCCTGGGTTTCAAGGCGCGAGAAGGTCAAGCAAAATCAAAGAAGGGCAATTTTGCACGCAGAGGGAAACTTGGAGGCTGTTGAAATCCAAAGCCCACACTGCCTAGATGTGGTGACTATGCTACTAATTAACGGAATGAACCCTTGCAATTGCACCAACATAATCCTCTCAAACTGGCGCACTAGCCAGACCCCACCGTCGCCAAGTATAAGGGTTCTATCAGATATTACTTTACCGTCAGCGCCTTAGACAAAAACACCCTCCCCTCCTCGCCCCTCATTCACGCGCGCTCTTCGTTCCTCCTATTTTCGCCTCCTTGGTCCCTTACATTGCATTCAATAAATCTAACCGAAATACATCATTGACACTTCCCCCAAACACCCCTCCAAACCCCCCCTTCTTCCACCGTTTTAGGGCTGCATATCAGGAACATAATTTGTGCCTGGAATTTAAGCTTATTTAAATTTAAAGGTGTGTGTGTATCCTCTAAATTCTCCTTGGTGGTTTATATTGCCTTCATTCTGCTTGTCTTGCTGCGCAAACTCGATTTACTACCATAAAACAAAGCAAAATCTAACCAAGATGCCTAGTCTCTATCCCCGCCACGATACAATGGCCGCCGACTTCACCCTTCACTCTGACAGCTCTTCCTCATCTACCTCCTCATCCCATGACGGCATGGACATGTCCTCTAGCGATAGCACCATGAACATGAGCATGGGCAGCATGACCTTCCACACCTCCATCTCCGACGCCCTCTACGCTACCGCGTGGACGCCCAAGACTCAGCGCCAATATGCCGGCACAATAATCTTTCTTATCTTCCTCGCCTTCTTCTACCGCTTCCTGGTTGCCTACCGCAGCGTGATGGAACACAAGTGGTCCAAGATAGATGGTGAACGAAAGGTATTAGTTGCCGCAGCGACGATGCCGTCGCAGGATAGTGGCATAGGAAATCCAAAGGAGAATGTAGTAGTGGCCGACAAGACGCAGAAGGGGCTGTGGGGGGCGAAGCCATGGAGGTGGAGTGTAGACCTCCCACGCTCAGGATTGACGGTATTGGTATCTGGAGTTGGATACTTACTGTGAGTTATCCCCACCATATATTGGCCACTTTTATCGTTAGACGAGACTAACTTGATTATCTATACAGAATGTTGGCGGTAATGACCTTTAACGTTGGATATTTCCTGGCCGTCCTCGGTGGTATATTTGCGGGCGAATTGGCATGGGGTCGCTGGATCAAGGGCGGGGATCATTAAATCGATCTCTTACCATCACTATCGCTACCACCACTACCTAAAGTGTTCGGAATCAATGGTGCAATGTCTCCCCTTTGTCATGTTACTTTTCACTACTGTTTGGGAGGGGTTCTGGGTGTTTTATTGGGCTTGGCTTATTATTTTCATGACTGGTGTGTAATGTTCTTATTTGTTCCCTGCAATGGATCGCATTTCAAACTGGTAGTTTCCTTTGGGTTCCGTACTTGTGTGAAGATAGATATACGTAAAGAGAAACCGGAGTGCATATAACATTCAACCTATCCTATCTTGGCGCAGACATAACCCTGCTGTTTTGATACACTGGCAGAAGTACCCGAGAGGATACCTCCCACGATCTAGTCCTCATCATCGAGAAGGCGGCATGTAGGACGATGAGTTTTTGCGCCGTGTACCAGCCCCGGTGTTCACTGTAGTAGATAGGTTGCTGAGCTGGGGTGGAGGTCTGTGGGTGGGCGCATTTCATTATTGAATTATAGTTTTTCCGGTGGAATGCTGCAGAGCAAGGCTGTTGGGTGTTGAAAATTTCACAATGCCTTATTTCATCACATCGCACACGGAGGGAAATTGCAGGGAAGCTACATCTATTCAACTGGATCACGAGAACCTTGTCACGGAGAGTAGTTGCGATTCCAAATTATGTGTATTGCCCAGATACCCATCCTAAGCACAAAAGAATAAAGGAAAAAAGTATCAAAGAATAAAAGCCCCATATGCATCGTGAACAGCATGCCATGCATTAGTTGTACAAGAAAAGTTAAGATAAATGATCTCCCATGGCCTACAAAGCCAATGCCGCCAACATACCCGCAAAGACCATGCCGCCCGCTGTTAGCCTTGATGCGGCGTTAGTACTCTGCGGAGAATTAGAACCGGTGGGGGTGCTAGTAGAGTTGGAGGCCGAGGTTGCAGTGCCAGTCGCGGAGGCAGCAGCAGTCGAGGAGGACGAAGCAATCGCATATCCGCTGACACCAGTCCCGTTAACACAGTCCTGCGTCATCATTAACGGCTCGGTGGTAAAGGTGATATCCGCGCACTAATTCATCCAGTCAGCTCTCACGAATATGTATCATATAAAGGCGTGGGTAAGACAAACATTGTAAAGTCCGCCACCAGTATGGCCCCTCTGTACGACCTGGATAGTCGCATTGACACCATCGGCAACACCTGGAGTGTTATCAGGGATTGTGAGGGTGTTCCAGCAGAATGTTCCAAGTCCAGTTTGCATGAAAACGGGCGACAGAGTGATGTTGAAGGCGTCCGCGCTGGGGTTATTACCAATAGCAAGGTAAACAGCGGTCTCGGCTTCGTCATGGCCAGCCTCAAATTCAATGGTACCGCCTGTGGTTGGGTAGAGGGAGCGCTCAGCGGAGGGAGTGTTAAGGCCACCACAGGGACTTTCGGATTGTGATTCGTCGGTGTCACCGCGAGATGGAGGGTATGTGAGGGAGAAGTGGGCGTTGACAGCCGCCGCAGCGAGGGAGAGGAGGGCGAGAGAGTACTTCATCTTGGCCTGTATTTAGGGTATCACGGATTGAATTTTGATTCTGTAGATGATTGATGTGGGGGAGAGGAGGAGGAGGAGGAGGAAGAGGAGGAGGCTGGGTGAATGTGTGGATGGAAGGTGGTGATGCAGGAGAAAAAGAGATTCCGTTTTATAGGATAACAATACCTAGCATAAGGCTGTTCTAGCCAGACATCATGAGTGGGTTTCTATTTCACGGGTGGGCCAGGGCAGAACTAGTCCAACGTTAACCATAAACTAACCCTGGGAGGGTCTCTCAGGGTTCAGTGATCAGTTTCCTATTCCCTGCTAAAGCAAACAACTCTAGCTAAACAGCACCACGAACCTCCAATCGCAAAAGAGGCAGCTGGGAGAGCTCCCTTCAATTTGTTTTCACTGAAGATCGTTCGTCATAAATGTTTTAAATGGCTTTGCCTTTCTGCAACCATTCGCTCGGAAGAGCCCGAATCCCGGGAAGCACAAACAAAAAATTATGACCACGACCTTTCCCCTCTTGTTTATGGTTTATATTCGGTAGGCGGGAGCTAAGAGGAGAAATACGAAAGTGCATTCTTCTTTGAGCCTGCAGTTTGGCGGCCGGAAACGAAAGAAAAAAAAGAAAAAGAAAAAGAAAAAGAAAAAGAAAAAGAAAAAGAAAAAGAAAAAGAAAAAGAAAAAACTGGCTCACTCAAATGTTAGTGGGGTTGAATCTTGATTAGTAGGCTTTATTAGTGGATGGAGGTTGTGAGATCCCACTTCCCGTATGGGGAAACCAGCGCAAACTAACGCAAGTGCCAAGATTAAGGTTTGGGCCATGGCGTATTCGGCCACATCCGATCTGAGGCAAATAAGCTTACTCACCCGAGCACAACAAGGTTCTAGCTACAGACTCTCCACTCCACTCCGAGTTCGAGATCTCAAAATGCTTAATGACAGCAGTTGAAAAATCTATTGCAGTCTATCAGACAGATCTGTTCCGCTGTGCGAGATCTGTCTCGGGTGAAGTATAAGCTTTTCCAGATCAGCGGCGTGGTTATATGTATATATTCTGCAATTATTATTGGACATCGATTGTAGACGCATATAACCTAAAATAGGGTCTAAAGGGTGGTAATAGATTTTTTGGTGAAAGAGCCCCAAGTCAAAGCCCTAAACTAGCCTAAAAGGGAGCGAAACGTCGATTTCTACCAATCAGAACTCAATTTGACACCCGTCCTTTATCGAGAATTGAGGCATTATCTTACAGTAAAAATGTCTAGGCCAGCCCGGGTAGAGCGGAACTCGGCTGTAAGGGTACTCTCGTTAGTTTCAAGGACCAAAACCAGGAAGAATCGGTCCCACTGGCTGATTTTGATGCTTGCAGTGCGTTAACGGGTGTACCCTTACATGGATATGCAATGCCTTTCCTTAATTCGTATGAGCTCAGCATATAGTCGAAGTAGAGGCTCTTAACATTAATTTAGTCTTAGCAATCCTCTCTATCTGAATTTCTGATATATGCGGTCACGTAGAATACTCTTTGTGGGCCGGGTCAATTAATATAACAGTCACATTTGCGATTAAGGCCTGCAGAACGATTCTCATGACCTTGGGGACTCAAGCTGATATGTGCACGGATAGAGATGTATTGGGAAAGTTTTCAGGTGTATATGCAGGGCCTTGAAATATCAAGTCACCTTTAGAGAACTGTCTGTGGATTGTTGCTTCATTAGATATTTAGATAGATTAGACGACTACCCTCATCAGGCCATATATCGGATCTACCAAATAGAGAACCCAATTCCCTGCAGTATCGAGAGTTCTTACAGCTGGACCTGACTCTTGGACACGTGGAAGCTATATTTGTGATCTCCTCTGTCTAGTCTCTCAGTGCTGTCGGCTCTGAAAACATTGTTGTGTTTGACAATAATGGTTAATTGTGTCACATTTCATAATACATTATGTCATAAAGCCTCTAGCAAAGCTCATAGACGGCCTTTCAACCATTGATCTTATGATTAACCTGGTTATTAAAACTTTACGGCCCCTGACAAGACGCCCCCATCAGGATCCCCCAAGACCTTGCTGTCCGACGAATCTCATAAGTCTCATATCGCCAGACAACTGAGCACTGGTTCATGTAGATCGCTTAATGTTTCATATAGCCAACCCGTTGAGAGATGCACCACGAGTTGATGGGGCAGCACGCAGGCATGCATGCCAGAGCTAAAGTGATGCAGTTCAACGAGGGATCTTGCTCATGGGTGAGAACGTAAGGATAACATGGCTGAGGAGTTCAAAAACACATTAGAAATAAGCGGCACTATTCACTGTGGGCTATAATGGTGCCAGAAGTGTGACATTTCAGCCGGCCATCAACCCAGATGTATATCTCTTGGCGCGAGTGATAGCTTATGACGGCAACTCCCACATGTATGCAGAGTAGGTAAACTCTAATCCAGCCAGTGCCCTAAACTTATAAGCCGCAATAGATCCCTGTTTACGTTGGCAAGAATAGGCTGGCATAAACAATGCAACAGCATGTACATAATCACAAATTCCCTCCCTCTCTCCCCTCCACTTTCACCCTTCTTGCAGCAACTCTCCTGGGGTAGGACATCTACCTAGGCCTTTGTTCAGAGTAGCTCCATTTAATCTGCGTGGCGATATATAATGTGAAGCTAAATCGGAGAAATTTGATCTAGTAAGATGTAGGCGCCCCCTGCTATCCTCGTAGCGCTAGAACATTTACTCTGCATATCATATATTTCCCTCCAACGAAACCGCAGCGGATCAGTAAGTAGCAATTTCTCCCCTTCTATATTTACCACTGACAGGGGAGTGGCGGAGGTGATAATGTAATAGTCTCTGTTCTGCTTCTTCCGAATAAGTGGAGGAAGGAAGCAGGGCACAAGACTCCCTATTTAGAGATGGGAGAATCTGGCCATATAAGTTGCATCACCCTTTTTTCCCCTGGCGGCCATTACGAGTCGGGAGGATCCATCAATCTTCCTTGGTCTTTTTAGACCTATATATGCACCTGGAGCTTGAACAAATCACGTGTGAAAGGTAATGTGGTGCACGTGGAAGTTGATATCGATCGAAAGTAAGACGTGTGTAGAAGTGTGATGCGATTGATTGTAATATATTCTCCGAAGGAATTATCAAAATGCTCAGAAGAGTTGATATTACTTGCGCTTCGGAGAAATTGTAGTATCCCGGTTGAACGTCTGTTTAGGGGATATATCATAGTCAACCGCCACGTTTTATACGGGCAGCGTTGAACCTAGCCTCGTACCCATACCTACAGACAGTTTGTAGGAGAGCTGGGAGCGAGCCTACGTACGTTGGACCTTCAACAAGGCACACCACATGTGCCACAAGGTGACCACGGCTGGCCTCATTAATCGAAGTCATACAGAGAGTTTAAGTTGACCCGCCCCAAGCTTCCTGCATCAGTCCAAATGAAGTTTGCCCTCTCTTTGTACTGGTATATCTATGGCGACCAGCTTATTTTAAAGTATCATAACTCAGCTCTGTGACCGCATGGAGCTTGTGTAATTCACCTAATATATATATATCTTTAGGACCCGTTTGTTAGTTGACTAAAACGGCTCATCTAGGGTACATAACGCCACTAAAAACTATTTGACAGGCCGTTTTATAGGTCAAACAAAAACATTAACGTACAATACAGAGTTCTCAATAGGGTTTCTACCTAGCTCCCCTGGTTAAGCCTTCCTCAACACTTCTGGAGTAACTATAGCCATAAGTTTTGCCTACCCATCCAGCAAAGTTTTATAGTGTATAATTAACAACCTCCAAATGGCGCACTACCCTGGATTAACTCTGCCTTAACCCTTTTTCACCCTTATTCACAAAAATAGCCCGTAAATAGGTTAAATTTCAACTTTGGGCGCATAAATAGCCATTACAAGGATCCAGACATACGGTTTATGTTTGAGATATAAGGAAGCTGGCTTATGACACCAACTGTTCGGTCTAAATGGTTCCATGGCCAAGCTGCGTTCTATGTATACAGTTAGTATTTTGAAGCGGGATGTATTGCTGGACAAGACGGGTAAGTTAATAAACCGAGGAAATCCCCTAGCATTAATTAGCTGGAACTAGTATTAACCAACGAGATTGTCCGAAGCGATGGTTTTCCGGGACTCTCCTAAAGTTTTGTCCTAGTGGGACAGCATATTAATGATCGGATCCCCATATGAATAGGTGCCTGGTTGTACATATCTGATGTGGGATTATAGTATTGGAGGCTTTGCGTAAATGGAACCAGCTCCATTTGCGTAAAGTCTGTATTTGCCAGAAACCCAGCCTGGACAGCGTCCCACAATGCATGCCTCAAATACCGGTGCGGGCCTATTAGAGTGCACCTTTGTATAACCTCCAAATACAAAAGGTTTACTCGACACAGCCCAGGATCCATGGATCAACTTCCACCTCCCATCTACCTGTGAGTGCAGAATAGAAGACAAAATTCTTGAATACGGCATTCAGATGCTCCTCCCGCTTCCGCCTCAGACTCTCACTGCTTGACTCAGTCCTTAGTCTTGACAAGATTTGGGCTGACAACTCACCTACCACAGAACATACATCTCTGCTAGTGGTATCAACTTCCCTAGAAAAGAGCTTTTCTCACCAATCAACACTGGATTCTCAATGTCATCAATGGTCATCCTACCTCCTTTTATCTCCTCAAATGAATACAGGCCAGGAATCTCTCTAACCTCCAGTAAACATTAGAAGACCCAGTTTTGAGCATATAGACAGCATTCCCTGGACAATTTCAAAGACTAGTGGCAATTGTCCTAAACTCACATTTTCTTTTGTATTTCTTTCATGTTTTTCTTCATTGTTTATACTTGTTTGGTTTTTATTTGTTTGGTTTCTTGGGAGTGAGTGGTATTCTGAACAAGGGGATAGGTCTTTTACACCATAGTTTATAACTGCATCCAGCAATTTGTACCCAGAAACAAAGTGACGTGATTTTTTTTTTTTTAAAAAAAAAGTTTAATTTTATTCGACATAAAGGCACACCGATATGGATGCCGACTAAGATATGATATTGATTTTCGGGATAGACTGGTTTAAACCTTAGCCTCAAAGTTCTTCCATCTTAACACGCTGAGACTAAGGTTGTTCCAATTGACATATTTTTGGTTCTCAAGGTTTCCATATGGTCAGACTTCGATCTATATGCCTTGTGAGATGCGAGAGATGCCGAAAGAGCGCCTACTCTATTTGAATCTGAAGCACATTATCTTTGTGCCGAAGGTTTTCAAGGTGAAGGGCTTCATTCCAACAGTATAATCATGATCATCTACATGTAGTAGTGATAGATGTGGATATGAGGTGAATACGTGTAAGTCCCACAGGAGGATCGAACGAGGTCTGGGGTATATGTGTATGTTTTTCGATATCGATATCGATGTCGTATAGTGCACAGGGCCCAAGGACTTGCATAGGCACTGTTGTAGTCTGTGTAACGCCAAATGGTGCGATCAAGCTCTCCGTCCCAGATGTGAACCTGCCTCATTCCCATACGGTCGGTGCCAGTGTCAAGCCCATCAGACGATTTATCGGTCCTTTTAGACCAGGACCAGGAGTTGGTCGCCTCGATACTAAGCAAACAATATATGCAAGCCATGCAATATCGCCTCCTCTAAAGGTTTAGCTGTTCTCGGAATTTAGACTTCAGGATGTGCGGATATCGTTATCTCACCCCAGATTAGATTCAGATGGGACAATACATACAGTACTTGGGATAAAAGGGGAAAAAGTGATATGCTTACTACAAAAATAAAAAATACCCAACGAACCTCTGTTGAGGCGTGGAGTTTGGGATAGCCTCATCCCTGCAGTGGCAGTACTAGTACTTACGTCCGGTGAACGTTGTCCCCAACACCATCTCAAGAACAAGCTAACAGCTAAACATGGACAGAAATTCTGGAATAACATTAAAAGTTCAACGGGCGCCTCATACTGTAATATATTTCCCCCTTCAACCCCGGAAAGTCGCTGGCACAGTAACATTGTCAACGCTCTAAACCTTGGGTAACCATGGATGGCATGGAAGTACATACCAGGATGATAATTTAAGCAATATCACTACCACTCTTGGCACTCTTAAATATTTGGACGCTCACCGATGCACCGGTAAAATGTTTTATGGTGCCTGAATCAAATTTCTCTGACCGAAATTCTTGGACCACCTTAAAATAAAGATCCTGTTACCCGTATAATGTTGAGCCAGGACTGTTATCCCTTGCCCGGCGACGACGGAATCGTGCCCTTAGTTTCACAATGTGAACTTTGGATACGACATCACCGTCCGGTGAGAATCTCACTAATTGCGTGAAGAATTCTGATCCACCATGTATATAAACCGGTCGCTCTCTCCGGCAGAGCAATGTGTCTCTTTCTCTATCGTCTATACATACAGCCTCGAGGTCTCTGTTCCTTTCCTTTCGGTTTCCCGCCGTCTCTCCTTTCTCTTTCTTTTCTCAGATCTTGTTGATCAAGAAATACGTTTGATACGTTTACATTCACCACAACACTCCTTTATAAAAACCTTTATTCCAACAATCTATAGAACAAAAAATGAAGTACGCAATCTATCTCGGAATTTTCTGCATGACAGCTTCATCAACGCTTGCCTACCATGACTATGGCTCTGATTTAGGATACGATGCGGACCGCCCGCTGTCCGCACTTGAGACCCTCGAAGCCCTCAGCAGAGACTACGGTGATGACGATTATGAGCACGATTTCGAGCAGGATTGGGACTGGGACCGAGACTATGCCGACAAAGACTTGAAAGGCAAAGATAAGGAACGTAAGTACAAGGAATGGAAGAACAGGCGTTATCGGGATCGTCGCATCTCAAGGCCATACTCCGGAAGCGGCCGTGGTGGTAAGTAAACCTAAACATCACCCCAAACCACCCATCACTAACCCTTCTCAGTCTCCAAGAAGCCCAGTAAATTTGGTGTCGTCGTATATCCCGGCTTCCAAGCCCTTGACGTCTTCGGCCCCCTTGAGGTCTTTAACACCCTCTCCGAGAGCGTCAAAATGGACCTCAGCATCATCTCCAAGACTTGGCAGCCCGTGTCCACGAAGAGCCCCGAGATGAAGAACATCTGGAGCGCTGGCTCCAACTTCTCGCAGCAAATCTGGCCCACAGCCACCTTCGCAACCACCTCCAAGGACCTTGAAGTCCTCATCGTCCCCGGCGGCGTGGGTGCCTTCAAGATCGATCAGGCCTACGTCGACTTCATTAAGGGAGCCTTCCCTAAGCTCCGGTACCTCATCACCGTTGGCACTGGCTCCGGAATCGTCGCCCGCACTGGAGTGCTCGATGGGAGGAAGGCAACAAGCAGTAAGGCGATCTGGAATTGGTCGGTGCAGCAGGGCAAGAAGGTGCATTGGCAGCGGAAGGCGAGGTGGACGGTTGATGGGAAGATCTGGACTTCCTCTGGGAAGGCAGCGGGTATGGATATGACATTTGCGTTTGTGAATGCGGTCTATGGTGGGAGGAACTCGTCGAAGGTTGCGGATTTGTTGGAGTACCCAAGGAACCGCCGCATGGATTATGACCCATACTCGACTGTCTGGAGGACTACCAAGTCGAATGATACTATGACTCGTGAGGATAAAATGAGAAATAACTTCTTGTAGAGATGATCTGCAGGGAATTGAGCTAGAATGTTTCTTTTGTTTCTAGGTCTCTTTAGGGAGACCAGGTGTAGTGGGGGTTTGGTTGCATGTAGGTAGGTGTTGTTTAAAGATTTATGAACTCGATTTGTTGCATTTTTGTTCTCTTTTTTTTTTTTTTTATTTTTCTATCTTGAGTAAGTACATATATACCAGAAAGACAGGAAGATTTACTTTTACTTTTACTACTAGTAATAGAAAAGGCAACTCATAATTTATCTCCCTATCCCGGAATCTGTAACTAAGTGTGCCCCTTATCTAAACACCAATAAATATTTTCCACAAGAAAGATCCCCGGTCGATCGCGAAACCTCTGATCCATATACCTACCGTTGTAGATCTGCTCCACTTGGCTTAAGCTAGGGCAGGTTGCGTTTGGTGTTTATGCGTAGGCCGATATGAGCACAAACAAAAGCTCTGGGTATGTTAAGTATTGAGTGGTGAAATGTATATAATAAATAAAAAAAAAAAAAAGCGGCGAAATCTTGCCAAGCCGGCCTCTACACACGCAACTATATAAACACATCTCCTCCCCCAACTCCTTCTCTCTCCACAGCTACACTCTCTAGCACAAAGCTCCTCTCCTGCAGAGGGCCCACCAACCCAGCGTCGACCGGCAGAGATGGGGGCAAGCAACGGGCATAATGCCATCATCTCCGTCCGGAGGAGTGATGGTACCCTGGTACCCAACCCCATCAGACCCACCACCAGCCACCCTGTACTGCCACTCCCGTCCCCTTGGGAAAGGGACGGTGAACCGGTCGAAAGGTGGCTGCCTCTTCGGCTTTTTTTTCTTTCCCCTCGCTTTTTTTTCTTCTGCCCCTCTTGGTCTTTGGGCTCTGTTCGAGGGGCTGAAAGGAGGTATTTCACAATGGGGATTTTTATGGGGGCTTTATTTGAGTTTTACTAGGGTTTTTGCTTGGCTTTTCTTGGAGTTTATTGTGGGTTTTCTGGGGGTTTTAATATAGCGGTGTGGATGATGAGGCTAACTTAAGGAGCAACCGTAGAACAACCACGGAAATCGGTCTCTACTGCAAATATACATATTTCTCTTGACGCGTTTCATCATCAACGATGGTTTTTACAATTTTCTCCTTGTGGTGATGCCGAGTGATATTTCATGATTGCTTTATTTAAACGTCATAACCTAAGGTGGAGAGCGACAGAGTAAGATTGATACCGCAAAATTATGCTATAGAGGCATAAGCACTGATTGAATTCAAAGCTACGCTGTGGAATAAGCGGGTGTACGATGATGGTAACTCGTGCTCAGGAGTGGTGTTTCCTGCACACACCCCCGTTCCGTACCGCACTAAGCTTTCCCTAGTGATTCCTCAACCAGTTATTGAAATCAACCCGCCTCGTTTGAGTGAGGAGCTTTTGAGGCTATCTGGAAGATACATGTGCGGTTTAATACCACCTACAGAAATCATTCCCTTTGTATGCAGTTAGCTGCACACCCTTCGTTCATGGATGCGAACAGAGGGTATTGCAGCCATATAAATTTGTTAATATAACCGAAATTTCAACTTACTCAAATAAACGCCAGATTAAACCCCAAGGAAATACGAGTATACAGATTCTCAAAAACAAACTCCCTTGTCTTTTACTGTAGCAAAGTCATTTCTCATACAAGGGTTAGTTGCAATGCGATTTCCAGCTAGTTTTGACAACTCGCAATCCTTTGGCACCAATATGGCCACGGTTCTAGCATCTCACTTTCACCCAAGACAACATTTTTCTCTATAAACATTTATTTCATTATTTCGTTACGACAATACATTACATAAAATAACATTAAATAAGTAACTTAGTACTTCTCCTTATCGATCACCACATCTACTCTCTCTACGCTCTGGTCCGTTTGTTCAAGGCCAACCGTGTTGCGCTTGCCAGATACCCACGAGATCATATCCTGTAACGGCGTTGTGTCGAACGCCTTGTCAACAGACTCGAGAGAGCGGCCCTTTGTCTCGGGCATGAAGCAGATAAAGATCACTACCACACAATCAGTAACCATCTCCTCGACACTACCAGGGAGGAATAAAACATACAAACTGCGAAAAACGTAGACCCTCCCCATAAGAAATAGGGTCCCGAGGACGACGCCGCGAGGAACATAGGCGTCGTGAATGCAACTACCCAATTGACCGTCTGCTCACCATCCGTTAGTAATGATTGCACCTTCACACACACAATTAGCTCATGGGGGTGGTTCATACCCAGTTTGCAGAAAGTGAAAGACTGCTGGCTGCAGCGCGTGTCTTGATCGGTTGGATCTCGGTCACATAGATCCTGCACATGATGGCCGTGGTCGAGCAAAAGCCAATAAGGAAAAGGTAGATTAGGGCAATGACAGCGTACCGGCCGCTCTGTGTGTCATTGGCACCAGAAGCGTAGATGCCACCAATAGCGACCATTGCAGCAGCGCAGAAGCCGTTGCCAAAGATCATGGTTGGGCGGCGGCCCCTATGATTCAATGATTAGCTATGGTGTTTGTTACATTTACTCATAGAGTTGTTACAATGCTTACCACTTATCCGTATAGAACTGGGCAATGATCGTTACAACAACATTCACCAACCCCGACACTCCACTCGCCAAAAAACTCGCATTCGTGCTGCTCAATCCCGCCTGCGTGAATAAGACTGGCGCATAATACAGCAGCCCATCAATCCCCGTCAGCTGCTGCATGCCACTCATAAACACGCCCAGCGACGTCCGGCCTCTCGTCTCTTTCTCAAACATCAACTTTGTATCCTCCATCAGCTTTTTGAACCACCCAAGCTTGGTACCCATGTGCGCTTCATCCCGAATCAGCGTCAACATCTCCTCATTCTCCTGCTCTGTCGAGTTTGCCCTAATCTCCAGGGTCTCGAGCGCCGCCAGCGCCTCCTCCTTACGACCAACATGGAACAGCCAGCGTGGCGAGTGAGGCAGGAACAAGCACCCCATGGAGATCCCACTCGCAATCAGCGTCTGGCACGCAAATGGGAGTCTCCACGACAGCGAGCTATCGATTCTCAGACTGCCATAGCAGATGAAGTAACCCGCGCATATGCCCAGGCATATTCCTAGCTGGACAAGTGATGCCACCCGTCCACGGGCTTTCCCGGGGGTCACTTCGACAGCATAGACAGTGATGGGAGAGAGGAAGATTCCCTCCCCGAAGCCCGCAAAGATCCGGCCAATGAAGAGCATTGCGAGGCCCTCGCTGCGGCCGGCATTGAAGCCGGAGAGACACTGGAGGAGGGAGCCGACGGCGTAGCAGCCGGCGCCGAGGGCGATGGCGTACGTACGGGAAATGCGGTCTGCAATTGGGCCGGCAACGAGGGAGGAGATGCAGGCGGGGATTAGGATCATGGAGATGATGAGGCCGTGGAGGGTGGGGGAGAGAGGTCCGAATAGGTCTTGGAAGTAGGGCATGAGGGTGATGGGGCCGATGGAGCCCGTATCGAAGCTGTGCAGAGGTCAGTTCAATTCTAACATTGGACGCTTGAATTGTTTGGTATCGGGGGGATAACGAACCCGTAGATAAACCCACCGAGGGAGACGAACGCCGCGCAGCGCACATACATAGGCATGTAAAAGTATTCCCTCATTCTGCTCATAAGTGAGGTCTCCATTCTGTCTGCAATCTTTAGAGGCAAAAAAAAAAAAAAGGTTCTCAAAAGATATCTAACACTTCTTCGCAAAATATTATATGTCAAACTCTGGCCACTTACTCTCAAGACATTGGCAGCTTTCCACAGCTACCTTTTATATCAACCTCTGGCTAGCTCCACCCACCAAAACTTTCCTCACGATGCATCAATCAATATAAAAAGAAAAGTCAATTTTTAATTTCTCCCCCCCTAGTAATCTAACCCTTATCACGTACGGCGCAGAGCATCCCGCGAGTGCATTTCGGACCACTGTGCGCCGGAAGCTACCTGGTGGCACTTCTACCCTAAGTACCCACTATAAATGTGCAGTTAGATGGGTGCAGTTACCAGGGGAGTACTACTCTATCTATCAAAGGGATTACATAGAGTCACACCTTAGTCTCGCCCACATAAGCATAAAAGAAGCGTGCCGGAACAAGTAGGGCTTGTATTCGGGTCTCGGATTACTATCTTTGCTTAATTCGCTTATGCGGGAATGGTGGAGCCAGGAATTTGATACTACAGCTACACCTCGCTATAAGAAACGCCAAGGTGCAGGCAGTTTTCGTTTCTTATAGCAAAATATTTCTTACAGCAAGTAAGATTTTGATGTAGAGCTGTTAGCGTGTACCCTATGGGTGTTTCTTACAGCAAGGTTTTTCCTAAAGCGAGGTTTCTTATAGCGAGGTGTCGCTGTACATAGATGGATGGATGCACTTTAATATACCGCGTCTATGCGCCACTGTGGGCAAAGGTTAATTGGGGGAATGATATTTTTTTTTCGCACCTTGGCAGTGGCATCTAGGCCTGCCTGGAATGATATGCACAGGTCGGAATCTCTATTAATGAAACAGCCCTAATATAATTCCGAAGAGGTGAAGCCGAAAAAAAAAAAAAAATCTTGAGACCCCATCTATTCTCACAATCACCACTCCACTCCTCTACCCTCTGCACTTTCCTCCCTTCGCAAAGAATATACCGGTATTTGCAGCCTGCAAGCCTCTTTCTTCCTGCCAGCCGGCCGTCATCTCGCAATCAAGGAAGGGACTAACGCAATCCAGCCGGGGAGCGGAAAAAAAAAAAAAAAAAAAAACTTAATTCCACTTGCGATTGATTCCAAAGCCAACTGACTGACTAGACACCGGAAGCCATTCCGAGTGACCCCTACCAATCCCACACCCTTCCCTTCCTCCCTCATATTTAATGAGAAGAAGCCCTAGGTACGTAGAGTACCTACTTACTTTACTTGATAGGTAGGAGCATCCGGTAGGTATCGATATGAAAAATTCTATCCCTATCAGCTGCATGGGGGGCCTATCAATCACATCGTTCACATGGGATGGATGGGGCAATTTATTTGCATTTGGATTGGCGGAGCGGCCGCAGAGTGGTCTGTGCGTGTAGGCAGCGCAGCGGTGATCCCCATCGCGCTCGAGCTAGAGTAGCAACGGCGCACAGTGGCCCGGCCCGCGTGATGTAATCAATCAATAAGGTTGGCACAAGGTTTAGGAATGTGCATCCTCCACCGAACGAACGAACGGAGGAGAGTTTCTGTGTTGGAGATAGATAGACTGACTACCTAGGTACATGAATACATAACCTCCCCACTCTGTGCCCACTCTGTGGGTTTCGAATAGAGTACTTACCATATCTGGACAGACCTGACCTAACCAGAGCAGATGTAGCTACATACTAACATACGTACTATTCCGACGCAATTGGTTTATTCATATTCAAGATGCTTTTTTCTACAGGATTGGTTCTGGCTATCATAGGATTCTCATTGATTAACTATCAAAACAATAACGCCTCTAGAAAGGAAAAGAAAAACAACTCCTACTCGTTCCACAAAAGAAGAAAAAACACCCAACCACTCCGCTAGCCATTAAATAATGATAGATATACATACATATGTATAAGAGGGGTGATATAGCACTGCGGGCATGTCTTGGCTACACACATACGTACCAGCCAAAAGCAAATCCACGGACGAGTGATGGAGTGTGATGGGCTGTCGTTAATACAAAGATACAATTTGGATATTCCCATAGTGAAGACATTCATTCTGGCCCAGAGGTCTCAGACTGAACCTTAACCCGCGACCGCCGTTTCTTGCTCTTGGTCTTTTTCTTTTTTCTTGGTGGGCTGTAGGGCGGTTCCGTTTCTTCTTCATCTTCGGTGGCGGCCTCGGCTCCGTCCTCGGAACTGGAGGAGTCCTGCTCAACGAGCGCTAGGTCGCCGTCGGGCCCGATGGCGTTCTTGACCGTTTCTTCCAACAACATTCCTACCACCGTCAGCATCTCACCAACTACCACCGCCAAAGTGGGAAATAAAATTACACACCAACAGCCAGCAGCGCCGTCTCGTCCATGCTCCTATAGCTAACACTGCCCATTCCATGCGCGGCGTAAAAGTCCGCCGCGTACTGGTGCAGTGCAATCAGCAGATCCTACCCTTCCCCTCCCTCACTCACAAGAGATCTCTCATTAGCTTCCCATATCCCATATCCCATATCCCATATCCTGTCTCCCTTCCCTCAATTCCATCTTCCCATCTCAACAAACACACATACACAACAACACTCACCGAGTCCGGCAACCTCTCCACCACATCCCCCTCAGCATACGGTATCTCCCCACTGGGCGCATGTCTTCTCCGTCCCAGAACTTCATCAGCCGTCTGTGCAGTCTGCGAGCGTAGATGCAGCTCTCCGCGCGCGTCGTGGGTGCGCCGGTTATGCACAAAACCCTCGTAGTTGACGCGGTGGGCGACGGCGTCGTAGACCGACGTGTGACGGGTGCCGCGGCGGCGGCTGGGGTTGTGGGGCGAGGGTTCTGACGAGGGTGAGGATTCTGATAAGGAGGAGGAGGAGGAGGAGGGGGGGGGACGCCTGCGTTTAGGCATGGTGGGTGGGAATCGCTGTGCGTTTGTGGGTGGAGGGGAAAAACTGGCAGAGGGTCTTAAGAGCCGCACCTTAATTGGCTTGGCGGTGGAACCCTAGCCCTGGAACTTATTGGTATTGTATCTAACGGCCGGGAGTTTTAGGGGATCGGAGTAAACGAAAGATGGTGGCATTGTGGTTTGTTGATGTCGAGGTGTTGGAGGTGAGTGGAAGAAGCTTTACTAGCTGTTGGTGTGTTCTAGGTGTGTTCTCGAAATAGTCCCTTACGTATGTTGGCCAGGGTACATAGTACCACAAGCCCGTATATTGTACATAACCACCTCAACACCACAAGCCACACCGTAGATCTGTAAACACCAGGGAACATATCCCGCCTTATCTCCATGCATGTGCCAACTACTACACTACGTCACGGAATATCACTCGGCTTTGTCATCATTGGGTTACGGCATGTATAGCTCAATCTGCTGCCAAAACACAGCAAACTATGGATTTTTGCGATACTCCCAAGGCGCCACGACCAATTGATAGATCTTTGGTATTTAGGATATAGGTTTAGAAAGTACCAAGGTACCTCCTGTCAGTTGTGGGTGGTGTGGTAGGCTCTACAAAGCCCTAATCCACGCCAAGAACTAGTATTGGTCAAAACAGACCATCCGCGAAAAATATTATATCACCCATGCGGCGGTGGTTTTGTTGTAGTTTTGGATTTCTGTTCTGGGTTGGACTCTTGAAGTGGTTCGGTAGGCTTTGGGGGGGGGGGGGGTCGTCATTCGCTGTTATTTGTTGTTGTTGTTGTTGTTGTTGTTGTTGGAGTCCGGGTAGGTTGTTGATATCTGGGTGTGTGGTTTGGGTTGTTGTCCTGGCGGGACTTTTGGGCAAGAACTATACTACATGTAAAGCCCCTACCCAAAAGTTTTCGTGAAAGCCCGCAAGTAGTTGAGTGGTGAAACCCCATACGAAATCTACCTGGCAACGGGGTTCTCCACTACAATATTCTATTTCACCGTAACCACTCCTTTTTACCAATTCAAAAATGTGCCAAAGGATTCTCCCAAGGGCTGAAAAGATTTACCTGTGTTCATCATTATAATTAATTGTGTTGTGGCTCTACACTTGGAACCTGGTTCCACCTAGTTTGGGTGGTAATTGGCCCTTTCACGAAAACCTTTGGGTAAGGACTTTACATACTGTGGGTTTGCGTTCTAGGTGCGTATGTATGCACTTTGGGATAAAGCTAATATGTACGTAGTTGACCCCCGAGCCATACCGTGCCCGCACACGGGCAAGCCCTGGAACCGCCTGCTCTACTCTGCTCTGGTACGGTATGGCATGATCTTATCTACTCCTATTTTGAGACTTTAGCTAGTGATGAGCTATACGGTCAGTGGAGTAGTTCGTAATATAGGAAACGCCCCCATGCTCATCTAAACCCAAACAGCAACCCAACAAACAAAACCACCACTACCCCCCCCCCTCCCCCAATAAACAACCCCCCAAAAACCCTACTCCCGCGAACCACCCTCACTCAACCTCCAGAAAACCCATGCCCAACCAGACCGAAAGCACCACTGGACGCACAGACCCAGCTACGTACTGATCAGACAAATACATGTACCCATCCATACAAGCACCCAGGGTACACAACCGCTTACCGTCGCTATGCACCTTAGATCCATTAAAATACTTTGATGCGGAGGGTGGGAAATCCATCTACTGCCGTAATAACCGATAGTGTAGTCGGTACTAGGTAGCTAGGCTCGTATTCAGTCGCCTAGGTATATATGTAAGAAGGAGCAATGTTGGCCCGTGGTAGGAACCTCGGTAAAAAGATCAGGTTTCGAGAAGTCCAAAGTTGAGATTAGCGCGCGAGAGCATCAAGCATTAATTTCGACGTAGATAAACGATTTTCTAGTTGGCGGGTTTAGCTATAGGTGTACTCCAAAGCTAAGCTGATGTTGTCTTCCTAGACAAGTTAGGAGCTGGAGACATGGAATCTGGCCTTGAGAGTGGGTTGAATCTCAACGCCAAAGAAGCAAAGGCTAATAATAGAGATTTTACTTTCGAATTGCGCTTCTCCGTTCATGGGATTCACTGCTTTACTAGACTGCACTAAAAATTATAAAGATTTTTGCATTATTAGGGATTTTCTAAATCCTACAAAAAAATTCATAAAAAAAAAAAAGAAAAAAAGATATCTGCAACTAGACGGTATAGACCACAACTCTCCCCCACTCGTACTGGCCATAACCTCCAGCCATGCCATTCCAGTTGCAATGATCGGCGACCGCTCTTCCAACCTTTCCAGCAGTCTTGCAGTGAATCTGAGCCTTGAAATCGCCGCAGATTCCCATCCCAGCGCTGCCGGAATCGGTCATTTGGGTGCATTGAGACCCGACTGGATTGTTTTGCCTGCAAAAGACGGATTTGTTGGCGAGGGTGTTGGCGGCCGCGAGAACGTCCCTGGTCCAGGGTGAGCCGTTGGTGGTTTCGCAGACGATGAAGGCTTGGAAGATTGTTTGACGCTTGCCAGTGGGCGATGAATCGAGGTTGTGGGCATAGCTCTCGTCTTCACCCTCCTCCTCGTCGCCGTAGCCGTAGTCATTGATGTCAATGGTGAAGTTGTAAGGGTGAACACCGTAGTCAGAGTTGACAAGGTTGAGAGCAGCAGCAGGGATGGCGAGGGAGAAAGTTGTCGTGAGGAGGTGGAGAAAGAAATAGACAGAAACAAGGGAGAGGGGGTGTTTCATCTTGTCGATCAAGAGAGTGCTGGCTGGCGGAGTGTAGTTTTGGTTATTGGAATTTTCCGAAGCTCGATCCGAAAGAAAGAAATGATTAAGACGGTAACCTGGTGATGATTTTGTTCAGGAGTTTCAGACGGATTTTAGGAGTAAAGCGTTTTTCGAGTCTGGTCTTTGCAGCTTACTATGGAGGGGGCCCGGAAATTTTTGGAACTTAGCAGGATCAGAACTCTTTTGAGTCAAAAAGCCCTACCTACTTATAGCTAATTAGGTTATGGTATACGTACTAGATTACACCACAAGTGTGTATATCACCGATGAACTGTACAATTGCCAACTGCAATATTCTTGTGGACTAAGGCCACGCTGATGGGCCTGGTCTATATTCCAAGCTATAGGACTAGACACGATATGTGCTTAGGGGGAAAAAACGTGGTTTGGATTGGCCAGTTCCCTTCTCATGTGTCAGGCTTGTATCGAGTGATATTTAATGACTGTCATAATTAACAGCGAAGTTTATTATGTGTAGGGTAAGGTGCGTCGTCTAAGCAGGTGGTGTTGAAATTATCTGGTCAGATAATCTGGTATAGACGGTAGAGCAAGACGTGTAAATAATTGGGAGGACATATCAGTCTGGGATTGGTGAGGTCTCCAGGGTTAGGGTACTCTTTGCGCCTTGACACCGTGACACCGGATCAATAAGATGTCAGATCCGCGACGTAGACAGGATGTTGTATGATATATGTTATAGGAACTAAAAATGAATGCATGATCCGCTTCCCAGCTCCCAGTTATAGCAAAGTTGTCGGTTCCAGTATTGACAAGTCGCGAATTTGATGGTTTCACCCGATGCAGCTGGAACTATCCGAAATAAAAGTGGTTATGTAGGCGTAATACGTATGTATTAGAAAAAACTGAATGGTAGATTGGCGCGTCTGGTTTTACCTAGGGTGGGGCACATGGACAGTCCATCGATACAAATCACACCAACAGTGAGGACGTGTGTTGAGTGTGGTCCATGAAGATGCTTGAGGCGAGAATAGATGTGTCCTCAAGGCACTTCATTTTCATCAGGGCCTCTCATTGCCTGTCAGTAACTAACATACACAGATGTGATAGGTTTAGATATCATTTGTCTGCTGGAGGCCGTTCCAATAATAACCCGGCCGTCAACGTATTACCTAAGGGTGTCCTCGAGGTAAAGACACAAGAACCCTCATCTTTGTGGACCGTCATAGATGCGTTGCAGCGCCTGGTAAAGTTCCGTTTTTGCTATGCCGAGTCCTCGATTATATAAGTAATATTATGAGTGAATGACCTCGCCTTTCTTTCAGCACAACCGCCTCGTAGAAAGTGACTGAATTGATGGATAGAGTCAGTAATGGCTCGTTCGGCAACAGGCCAAAATAGCGTTTAATGAAAACCCCGTTTTATTTTACTGCCGAACGCGTCCTAAAATAATCAGGAGTCGAATTAGTAATAAATAGCCCTTTATCAATAGAATTGATTCCCACACAATTTACTTGTGCGTTTCTGCCCGTAATTGGCCTCGCTAGCTAGTAGTATTTATGATGAGCATGATAAATTTGAATTGATATGATGAGTTCTGGTGGTAATGGCAGTGATACTAGCGTATTGATGAGACAATAATGGCTGTGATGGTGTGGATGATGGTAATGATGCGGATGGTGTGGATGATGGTGAATCATAGTGGTGTGTTAGCATGATATGGGAAAATAAAGTTTCACTAGTATAAAGTTTAGAATCACCGTTGTTTCCCTCGCCAAGGCAGTTACCACCCGAGTGACAACTCATGACACGGCATTCTCCGCCCACACGAAATCTTGGCGGCACTAACCTTCCACCTAGGATAAAAAAAAAAAAAAAAGATAATTCCAACCCTCATTCTCTCTCACAAACAAACGCCCCAAACCCACCGCAATTCGCAGCCCAAAATGACGTCCTCCCTCGCAGCGCAGCTGCAAAGGATTACCGCGAATTCGACCGTCACCCTCAACACCCAGAAACTTAAGCAGATCCACTCGGCATCACTGCTCTTCCCCGAGTCCCATGCGGCGACGCAGGATCTGGACACTATATTCTCGATTGCGGCTGAGGGATTCCGTGAGCTGTGCCAATTGGACGTACGGTTTGTTACTTTTGAACGTGGATTGTTTAGTGAGAGCAGTAAGGGCGTAGATCGCTTTCTGCTGCCTAGAAATGAGGTGGATGAGCTCGATAAGAGTATCGAGGCTTTCTTACAGCTTGTCAGTGGGAAGTTGCTACTACGACCCTCATTGAAGGCTGTTGAATGGCTTGTTCGCCGCTTTCGGTATGTTCTCGCCGCCTCTCTCCTTTAATTCCATATCTATATCTACCACCTCTCTCTTCTTTCAATTTTATATTTATATCTATATACTAACACCTCCACAGCGTTCAGGAACAAAACACGGCCTCAATCCTCCTCTGCTTCCTCCCCTACCACACCCACCCCACCCTCCTCCCCACCCTTCTTGCCATCATCCCTGCCAAGTCCCTTCCTCGTGAATTCGGCTTCCTCGCCCCCTACCTCAAACCAGCATCACCTGTACCCCGCCACGTCGTCACCCACGCCCTCTCTCACCGCCGCGACCTCTTCACCCTCCTCACCGAGCATGTCGTCTCCACCGTCAAAGCCCGTCGCGATAATCACGCACTTCTCTCCTTCTTCTCCACCGTCTCCACCGAGTCCGTCTCCCTCATGTGCGACGCCTCCCGCAAGGCCGGCGGCATGTCTGAGCAGGACGTGCTTCACCTCACAATGCCGATACTCGAAGAGGCCTACCAGGCACGCAAGTCTCCGGAGTTCCAGATTGGGGCATACATGCTCACGACCGTCGTGGTGGCCAAGCTGTCGCTGTCGGGGCAGCTGTTGCTCTCGCTGATGCAGAGCGTGGTGAAGGGGTGGAGTAAAGATACTGTGAGTGCTGGTCTGGCGTGCTTGGCGTTTTTGGCACAGGCTAGGATTGGGGAGAAGGAAGTTAGGGTCTCGGATGAGGTCACAAAGGGCCTGTTGAAGATTGAGGATATTGCAGAGAGGCTGCTCGCTATGGGCGAGAAGTATAGGGTTGATAAACTCGTCGTTGGACTCTGCTTGGGTGTCTTTGACAGACTGGGACGCAAGTACGGGCCCCGGGAACTCGGGATTGCGATCAAATTGTTGGAAGAGGCGCGTATGGGGCCTAAACAACGCAGGCTTGTAATGAAGAAACTCGTCGACGTTGCTCAGAAGATTGGTGAAGGCAGAACAGCAACAGAGACAGAGGAGGGAAACAACGCCCTCGAGGATGTCAAGGAAAAACTAGCGACCTCTCTGGTCCGCTGGACTGGTTTGGGCGAGAAGAAGAAGATGGGCAAGCTCATTAAGGAAATCTTGGAGTCCGAGGCTGTAGACGTTGAGCTCATCGAGCTTAAACTCCAGACCGTGATCCGCCCCGCTATCATGCCTGCCCCAGAGGTCAAGGTGCCATTGAAGGCGATTGAGGCGCCGCCACAGGTAGAAACTCTCGAGGAGCTGCTTGCGGCTATCCCTGTGACTGTGGAGGGAGACTCTTTCCTGGCACCTAGTCCACCGAATGTTCTTGAGAGACTTGGCCAGGCATTTCTTACAGCTATTACTACATCTAAGTCATTTGCTCCAGCTCTCCAGCTCTCAATCTTCCAGATCAACCCATCAGATCACGCATTCGCGATATCATTCTTCATTAAGATCTGGACATCTCTACGGTACCCCGCCATTGCACGAACAACGGCTCTACACGAGTGTAAGAGCTACATCAAGACCATCACCGATCGGATCGACTTCCAGGCTCTCTTCCCACATATCCTTGTCGCTCTTGCGGACCCCTCAATCAATGTACGCCGTGAAGCGGCAACCCTCGCCAAGACCCTGAACGAACGATACACGGTGCTCGGCGGCGATCTAGGTAAGAAAAAGAAGAAAAGAAAGTCAGACGCCGAGGGCGAGATCAAGTACTGGGCCCTAGACACAATCTATGGTACCGGCAAGGAAACCCGGGAAGTCAAATGGCTCGAGACCGCAGAGGCCCGTAAGTTCATCGAGGAGGTCATCATGGGCAATCTCGACGAGTGTGTTCTTGACCTTAACGTCATCGGACGCTCGGTCGAGAGCGTGCTCGGGCCTTCTACAAATGCGAATGTAAAGTCGAGCTTGAAGACAAGCATGATGTCCTTCCTGGGCAGCCATACTGTCAACATGCCTTCGCTCCTCCCAAAATTGCGTCTTCTTACTATGCTAAACCGTGTGGAAAAGGCGCCTACTTCGCGAACTGAGTTTCTGGCACAGGCGCTGGAGAGCTGGGTGTATGTAAAGGACTATCAGACCCGTGTTGTTCAGTGCGCTGAAGAGCGTGTTGATATCATTGCACTCGAGGAGCAGCTCGTTGCTGTCATTGACGAAGGCGGAGACGCTGGGGACGCTGCTGTCCTTGTCCACGTTATTGAGAAGAATGAATTTAGCTCTACCATTCGAGCTGCGGCCGCCGCAAGGATCGCTAAAATCTGGAACACTTTCGATGATGATACCAAGTCTGGTGCTGCGGAGAAGCTACTTGAGATTACTCTGAACGATGAGGATTCGGGAGAGGCTCACCAGGTATTGAAGGGTGTAGCAATCTCCACTGAAGTGTTTTCTCACTTCTTCGACGAGTCAAGAGTTCAATTGAAGGCTGCCCTGCCCGGAAGCGCTGTTGCAAACAATAAGAGACAGAAGATGACTACCGTTGTCACCACTGGCTCCGAAAACGAGGTCGACCAGGCGGTGGCATTGAGGCGAGTTACCGTAATAGCAGAGCTTCTTGAGGGCCAGGGTGCTGAGAAGCATCCTGATCTTCTGAAGCAGCTCTTTGGTGTTCTCGCAGATGTTGGTAGTGTTGAGTATGCTGGTATTGCATATCTCAACGGTGTGCTCCTCTCTTGCATGAGCGCCATTATCAAGAGCTACAAGGGCTCCAAGTCCATCGATCTCGACAGCACTGTTCGTGCCGACGTCCTCGTAAACTGTATCCGCTCCACCTCCAGCCCACAGGTCCAGAACAGTGCATTGCTCCTCCTCGCTAGTCTTGCTGATGTCGCACCGGATGTTGTCAAGCACAGTGTTATGCCTATCTTCACTTTCATGGGCGCCAACACCCTCCGCCAGGACGACGAGTACTCCGCTCATGTCATCGAACAGACAATCAAACGTGTTATTCCCCCGCTCGTCAAGTCGCTCCAGCAGCAAGGTGGAAACCCAGTTGTTGGTGCTGCCGAGCTTATTTCAACCTTTGTTGATAGTTACAAATTCATTCCTGCACATAGGAGGGTCAGGCTGTTTATTGCGTTGACTGAGACTCTCGGCGTAGATGAATTCTTGTTCACGCTATTGGCAAAGCTGGCAGAAAAGTATAGGGTTGTTGGCCAGGCAAAGACCGAAGATGGAAACATTAGCGAGTTCTGCACCATGTTGGCCGGCAGCTTCACTGCTGAGACCCAACTTCTTAATGTAGTAAAGTACCTAGATGTAGTCCTCGATGTCCTAGAGCCCTCAGCCAGCGGCCTTTCCAAGCACATCTTTGAAGAATCCAAGGAAACCCGCCCAATTGAGCTCGCCGGAAGACTACTACAAGTTCTCGTCGCCGTACTGAAGAATGACTCCCTCAGAGTCCGCGCCTCCAGGGTCCTTAAGGCCGAAGCCAACGATGCCACAAAGCTCAAAGCTTCCTTCTCCAACGCCCTTGAGAAGATCCTCGCCCTTGGCCAAAAGTTCGAAAACACCGAGATTGGCAACGACATTGCCAGTGTCCTCGAGCACCTCGTTGATCTTCTGTCAACGCCGCAGTTCGTCACTGTCGTTGAGACACTCATTGAGAGGCCTGAATCCAAGTTCCGTAGAAGTGCCCTCAAGACATTCAATGACCGTGTCACCTCCGAACCCCGCGCTAGCACTGCCTCCCGCACTGCCGTCATGTCCCTTATGCCCAAGATTGCCGCGATTGTTTCGAGCGCCTCCCCTGGCGAGCTGAAGGCGGATGCGCTCTCCTGCATTGACACTGTCACGCTCAAGTACGGCAAGCACGATGTCAGCGCCATTGCCGGCCTCGCCGGCGCTGTTGTCAGCGAGGGTGGTCTCAAGAACTCAGATGTTGGGCTCCGTGTCCTCTCGATGATCTGCTTGACATCAATTACCTCCTGCCTCGGCGGCCGCATTGTGCCGTTCTTGCCAAAGACTGTCCCGTATGCGCTTGAGCAGCTCGAGGCCAGCATCAGGGAACCTCAGAACGAGATGATCCATAATGCGGTTCTTGCCTTCCTTGATGAGCTTGTTAGGATTGTGCCATCGTTCATGGTCAGCTACCTCATCAAGATCCTGCAGCTTGTGTACGAGTCTGCCTCTTCCGCAGACTTTGAGGGTGAGGCCGCGGACAGCGTTAGGGGTGAGCTTATGAAGAGTGTTGCGACACACCTTGACTCCAAGACTGTCATTTCCTCGATACTCAAGACCTGGTCTGGCGCACTTGCGAACGAGACTCTGGATGTGGATGTGGTGTTGTCACTCGTCGAGGACATTATCGAGGGTGCGCCCAAGTCTGCGGTTGTCAAGATGCACTCGAGCCTGCTGCAGTTCCTCTTGTTGGTGTTTGACCTGCGTCGCAGCTCAATGTTTGAAGACGAGGATATCGAGCACTTTGAGGAGCGTGCGATGAATGTTGCTCTCCAGATGGTGTATAAGCTCAACGATACCGTCTTCAAGCCCATGTTTTTGAGGATCCTGGAGTGGGCTGAGGACCTGAAGAAGAGTGATCCTGAAGGCAGACTCAAGCGTCTGACCGTCTTTTGGAAGTTTGTCACCAAGCTTTCCGAGAGCCTCAAGGTAAGAAACGCACCCCCATTTTTTCTGTGAGGATTTCCAGCTAACCATGCCCTACAGTCCCTCGTCACCGAATACTACGGCTACATCCTCCCCAACGCCGTCGAAATCGTCACCGCCGGCCCCACCTCCCCCAACACCACCCCTGAACTCTGGGAGTCTGTCCTCTCTGGTCTTCACACGGGCTTCGCCACGGACGAGCGTGACTTCTGGCAATCCCCCAACCACTTTGACGCCATTGCTCCCGCACTCCTCTCCTCCCTCAACGGGGAGACATCCAATCTGTCCACACCGGCCGTTGTGGAGCTCGCGAATGCAGCCCAGTCAGAGGAGCACTTCAAGTTCATCAACACGCAGGTGCTGCAGCTGATGAAGTCCGAGGACGCGGATACGAGGCTGGCGGCAGTGCAGACGATGACGGAGCTGTATGCAAAGATGGGAGAGGAGTGGTTGTCCTTGCTGCCGGAGAGCGTGCCGGTTATTGCGGAGGTGATGGAGGACGAGGAAGAGAGTGTGGAGAGGGCCGTGCAGCGGTTGATTGTGAAGGTGGAGGAGTTTTTGGGCGAGGGAGAGTTGGAGGCAATGTTGAGTTAGGATGATGTAGGGTAGTTTTTTTTTTTTTTGTTTTAAAAAAAGTGTTTGTTTTTGTTTGTGATTTTCGCCGCGGATTTTTATCTGGAGGGTACATGTAGTTAGTGTAATGAATATCAGCGGTTTGGACCCAAGTTCTTGTAGCGTGCACTTGAATTTGGTGCCTTCCTACATAATGCAAACTTTACCACAATCCATGACCCACTCACTATAGCCAATTCTTATCACAACTGGCCACCACCAGTATATACAGCGCCTAGACATAAATCATCGTGGCGAAGCAAAATCACACCAAAAAAACGGCGATATCACGCGTTTTAGAATTGCTGTATAGCCCACAACTTTAAGATATAATTCTCAAGATGTGGTAATATACAAATCAACTATTAGGAATTTCACCTTGCAGCCTTAGCATCCGAGAGGGGTCGTTTGAGCATTGATGGTAAAGCATTTTACTTGGTGTTCTTGAAAAATGTCCCAAGTCCTTATATTGTGTGGTGTCTTGGCAAAGTCCGCCCAAATCTTAGTGGTACAGCTCCTGAAATAAAAGAGCAATATAAGCCCATTTATAGTACTCTAGAGGGCAAACTTAGTGAGCATGATAAAATGACTTTTGACTAAATGACCCGCCTACCTAAATTACTTTGGCTGAATGAACCTTCTATATACCTAATAAATGATCTTCTTCCTAACTGGCTCTTTTATCCAAGTTCTTGGCGCTAAACTAGAACCACCACCATGAGCACTTCTCTTCTCTTTCGATACCTCATTACTACAATCATCATCACCACCACCATCACCACTAGCGTCAGCATCCGCAGGATCAAGACAAGTCACCGGCATACCCGTTGTGCTCATTAATACATACATGTAGCCATTACTAATCACTTTGATGTTACCAGCAGCAGCGGCAGCGGCGGCAGCAGGAGCAGCAGTGGCAGAAGCAAGAGAAGCAGCAGCAGCAGGAGGAGGAGGAGGAGCAGTAGCGGCAGCAGTAGATATAGTAAACGGTGAATTAGAATATAAAATAATAGCTATAGGTGATTTACCATTGAATGACTACACAGCTAAACAAGTAGTCATCCATCAACGGTGGTCATACACATGACTGTCATTTAGCGCTAGTTGACTTTGCTAAATGACCGAGTCATTTATTCTTTGCGCTTAGAGCGTATATCTTCCACTCTTGGCAATTTCATGGCCTTGGTTAAAAGAAATTGGGAGCTGGGAACGCTCTCCTTTCTTGGCTAATTTTTGGTGTGTTTTTGTGCGGCGACGATGATCCATGTCCGAGAACTATACCTACACGGCCCAAAAGAGCAAGTATCCCTTTCCACCGTAAGTTCATCCCATCAAGAAGAGTAGCCCTTTCCGCCACACAACTTGAGCCAAATCAAGCAACTAACCTGTGATGAGGGCGCTGTGTAGCGAGATAAAGGCTCGGCTGGTATTCGCTCGGTGTCAGTCATGAGTTATCACTCGTGTTGTGTTATGTTGATGGCGGTTGCTTTGCTGTTGGCTTTGGGTGGGGTGTGGTGGTTTGTAATTAAGAGTGTTGTTGTGGCGGTGGATAGATACATGTAGATAGATGTGGGAGGGATGGGTGAGGAAGGAGTAAGGAAGATGTAACGAGACAGAAGCTTCGGCATACTCCAGAGATTGGTAGATAAAATTGTCCCCCCCCGGCTCCGTATTAGGCTATGGAGCGCGGATGGTATGGTACAGTGCAGTACAGTATAAGTCCCTATCTCTTCTCTTCTCTTCTCTTCGCGTTGGGAGTAGGTGCCTAAGTGTGTGGAGACTTGGCTGCCTGTTTTTGTTTTTGTCGGCGTTCGGGTTGGGGGTTGGAGGGGGTATAGTCATCATGAGGTTTGATGGTTGATTTGGTAGATTGTTAAGGGTGGGGATTATCAGGTTTTGTGGTGTGGTATGTGGGGTGGGGCGGGGCATACACGGTATCTGTGGGTCTTTTTTTTTTTTTTTTTTTTTTTTTTTTGGTGCATGGGTAGGGTAGGGAGGGAGGCCGAGGGGGCAGCCCACGAGATACAAGTGATAACTGCCGAAGCGATCCACAGATTTGTACGAAGTGGTTAGGCTCGCTGGATAACATACGATACAGCCCGCCACAACATCCAATCCAAACCCACACAATGACCGTAATTACCATCATCAGATCAGACCAAGACATTTCCTGTATGTAGTTCACAACGAAGCCGCTGTTCCATACATGTTCCATAAACTGCCAGTTCCGCGATGGCTTCAACACACACACATCCCCACAAACCACGGGACAGCCATAACATAGCAATCTACAGGTGTGAGAGACTTGGCCCAAGATCTACCTACCCGGCCATCCGCGAATTGCCTGCTGGAAGGGTATATATACCAGTCGCGCGGACGTCTATCACCCACTGCAGCGGTTTTCGCCCAAGGTCCGTCCCCGTGCTCATGCAATGTCTGTTATAACCCGCGTTGATTTCCACTCCCCCAAGCTAGCGATACACCATGTGCAGACAACCAAGTCCCCGTTATGTCAGACCTCAGTGTGCAAAACTTCCGCGCTTGGCATGTAGTCCCAGTCACAGCCTATCACTCGCACTAAGTGGCAGGTAACATAACGTTTGTTGCTAGCCAGCCACGAGTCAGGAACACCATGGCCAGCGAGCCGCGTATCGGCGGCGCCATTACGACTCGATAGTGTGTAGCTTTGGTAGAGGCTTGTACCCAGCCCCACGTATGTAAGCGCTGCTCGTCGTGGCTAGGAACAAGACTGAAGATTACCTCTTATGGCTGCTAGAGGGCACTGCGGCTCGGTGGGGAATCAAGAGTAGGAAAGTGAGGGATATGGGTGGGGTTGCTGTTGCCCGTTCAGGAGGCTTGTTCTCACATGGGGCGTTTTCAACATAACGGACTACTTACGCTACGTATGATATGATACAGTGGACGATAGACGCCAGCTATAGCGTGTGTCTTTTGGGTTTAATCTAGTAGCCTTCGAGGTGGGTGGGCGGGCACTGCCGCAGTATAAACCGCTGGTAGAAGGGGAAGAAGACATTGCACAAGAGGCCAAAAGACATCAACAAAGCTAAGGAAAAACCAGAGACACCAACGGCCGCGGAAGAAAAGCTTCTAATCAACCACTCGGCATAGCCCAGAGATCAACAGACACAATCCCCTCCCACAACCCACCACGAGCCGGAAGACCCGTAGCGGCCAAGGAGACATAACGCAAAAAAGGCCCCTCCCAGCCCCCAAAGGGACCAGGAGGGGCCAACATTGAGTGGTCAAAGAGACCTAACGCAAAAAAGGCCCTCCCGGCCCCGTATTAGGGAGCGGGCGAGGGCCTCAGCTACGCCTCCCAAGAAGAATCTTGGGAGGACAAGACAGATTAAAGTCCCTTTTCCCCACTCCTCTAAGGCAATATTGCCCAAGCAAGGGGGAGGAAAAGAAGACTTTCTGTCCTGTTTTTCTTTGTTGTCGACGTTCGGAGGTTTGGAAGAGTTGGGAAGGGTGGGTTTCTTTTATAGCTATGGTTTGATGGTGCCAAGACGTGATTTGGCCGACAGTTGGGGCTAGAAATTTGGCCGACAGCTAGGGCTAGAAATTTGGCCGACGGCTAGGGCAGGGAAATGTATCAGATCCTGTAACGTGTGAAAAGTGACATCTTGGTGGGTATACACCTTTTTTTTTTTTTTTTTTATTCATTTTGTGCATGGAATTTCACCATTATGGCACTAAAACAACCACCTACAACCCCGTCATCACACCCCCTCTCTCCCCTCCACCGCAACGTAGAGAAAAAGACAAACGACAAAAAAAATAGACGGCCGTAGTTAACAGCCTATGGTTACAGAACCCCCGGCGCCTGCTACTCATCTCCCTCTTCATCTCCTATATCCAGGCTCCCCCATCCACGTTCCATGTCTTTCCCGCCCATCATATCTCCGTTACCCCTTATGTCTTTCTTTTACTTACAGAACTCTTTCCGTATCTTGATTGCCGTGCCCAGGCCCTCCTTTTGGCTATAGCAGTTTGGCAACAATGTCATGTTCCACTCCGTTCCTTCTCGCATTCGCCGTGAGTCGGTGTTTAGGGATACACCTTAAATCTGGGATAGTTTTTCTCGCTGCTTTTTAGGGTACGTAAACTCGGCTCTGCTGCTGCAGTTTTTTTATTGGGGGGGGGGGGGTGATCTTCTTCGAAAGATAGGATGTAGGTGTTTACAGGATTTATTGGGCCCTTTGGCTCCAAGCCCCTCGTCACTGTAAGGTTAAAGCACGGTAGGAGAATGACTCTTTACGTTCCTTCCTATACGGGGCCTTGTAGTGAGAGTCGACTGTACGTGATGTGTTCCACGAAACCGCGCGAGGTTGTGGCTTTGCTTCGAGGCTTCGAGGCCATTACTAGGCTTTATCTCTAAGTCTGTTCTGTTTCAACGAGAAGAAGGATTCCACACCAAGTAACCCCGGGGTGTCCCGTCAGTACGTATGCATGAGCAAGAGTTAATCAATCCTTCTTCCATATGGATCATTACCTACCCCCGTAGGACAGAATATTTCGAGATCCCCCCGCCGTGACTATCTATTGATTGATTGATACCTATCTGTAACTACATACATGTACATACCCACACCCGAACTTGAATACTATCCTGGGCCAAGCTAGTGAATCTTTCCATGTGCCCTGATTTCGAGTACGGTGCGGGGCCACCGCTCATTTAGCAAGCATACATATACGTATCGCCTGACCCGTCAGCTGTTGAAATTGAAACCCACCCCTCACACTGGAATCTACTGATTCACTTTTCCCTCTGTATTTCAAATTCTCCTTTAAGGGTTTAAGACCATCACTAAGGAAAACTTCCCACTCTGTGCTAGGTATGTTCTGAGGTATTCACGGGAAAGGGAGTCATGATATGATATCAACAGGTCTATATGGACCCACTGACGGTATAAGGGATAGGCTTGACTGTAGCTGTGTTAGTCAACGTATCTCACGACTTTGACGGCGCATAACCTCGCCCCTAGAATCCAATCCAGACCAACGTGGGACTCGAAGTATCGCGTTGTAGTGCCATAACCATGGGGTCGCATGCACGCAACGAACAAAAGAAAAGAAAAAAAAAAGTATCGCATTGCCTCAGTCATGACTTATCACTCGCGCAACCACTAGACAGGGATGTTGGAATTATGTACTCCGAGCCTTGGAAAAATATATCCTCTCCGTCATACTTGTGGCAAAGGAAGAGATATCCTGGCTATTATTAGTACTTGTGGCAAAGGTCTAGACCACTGTTGCATTATGTCATTACCGCCTCTAGCCAAGGGAATTGTTATTATAAAAAGGCTACCAAGTTCCCTCCTGTACTATACAGTAGGCATGATAGAAATGCGTTCCGCTGCAAAACCTCGATATTTCCAACAAGGGAGGGGTACGAACCATGAACAGTTCTCGCCCACATTTGACGTTATCGACAATGAAGTATACCTGTATAGGGCACACTTCTACAGCCTGGTATCATCGGCGATTTTTCCGGTCTTCCAAACTGCCAATGCCTTGCTTAGGACAAGTCAAGTCAAGATGGGGACTAATTTCTTCCGAGCAGGGCTCTAGCAGGATGAGAACGGACTAAAAGGTATCTACTACCTAGTCCGACCTAGTCAGGGTGGGGATTTTGCACATGTGCATAGTCACGATGTTTAATCCCAACGAGATCAGCAAGAGAATACCTCTCCGAGTTGTGGCGTTACTTTCTATTTCGTTTCTTGTGTCGTCGTATCTTGAGGGTTTGATGATGACACGACCAGCGAAAGGGCTTAGGAGTAGTCCAGGAGCTCCTATGTTCCCTAGGCTTTAATGAGCGGGCTCCACTCTCCTTATACTAGGTTGTTCTTGGATGACTACATGTAGTCATGATAGGAACATTCCATGTCCTCCGTGTTCCCGCGACAAACATTACGAACGAACACTGTATGCGCTCGTAAAGCAACATAACCCACCAAAGTAAAGAAAACAGGGAATGAACGAACCCAGCGGCAGCACGCAAAGGGGCCAAGAGAGGGAGGGAGGGACAAGTAGCATAAACAGAATGATAAGGGCCACCAACGGACAAGGAACAATGATCCTAATTGACCCCTCGGCATTGCCCAGAGGTCTATAGGTACAGCTATCCCATGAGAAGAAGGAGGAAGAACCAAGCCATGTTAGTGGCCAAGGAGACCTAACGCAAAAAAAAGGCCCTCCCGGCTCCGTATTAGGGAGCGGGCGAGGGCCTCAGCTACGCCTCCCAAGAAGGTTCTTCTTGGGAGGACAGGACAGTACAAGTCCCCCTCTCTTCCCTCTAAGGCTAAGTTGCCCAAGTGAGTGGAAAAGAAAGAGGAGACTTAGCCGCCTGTTTTTCTTTTTGTCGACGTTCGGAGGTTTGAAAGAGTTGGGAAGGGTGGGTTTCTTTTATAGCTATGGTTTGATGGTGCCAAGACGTGATTTGGCCGACAGCTAGGACTAGAAATTTGGCCGACGGCTAAGGCAGGGAAATGTAGGGCTAAACGTATGATATCTTATCAGATCCTGCAACGTGTGAGAAGTGACACCTTGGTGGGTATACACCTTTTTTTTTTTTTTTTTTTTTTTATTCATTATGTGCATGCAACCTCACCGTTATCACCCCCTCCCTCTCTCTCCCCTCCTCCGCAACACAAAGGAAAAGACAAACGACAAAAAAAACAGGCGGCCGTAGTTAACAGTCTATGGTTGCAGAACCCCCGCCATCTGCTACTCATCTCCCAAAACACCTTTGACTTTAGAAGCCGCCAAATCGCCCACCTGTAGACCCAAAAGACGTAGGTCGTTTATAGCCTTGGGGGATAAGGATCTATAAATTGTTGATTTTACCGTCTATCTAGACGATTTCACAAACTCTTTGATCCGAGCGAATTGGGTTCCGAATCAATCGTGCCGTTACCATTATAGTCACAAGATATCACTCGTGAAACGCCTATAGCATTGGTACGGTTATCACGACTAACAGTCACATAACAAGAGTCCCGCTACGCTTACACAATAGCTGCTCTTTTCCTCACGGAATATCTATGCGGCTCCGCTTCTACAAGACCATACCCGCAGTGCCTCCAGGTTTTGCAAACTAGGCAGGGAGAAAGATCTATTAAGCTCCGTTGGCTAAGCTACGTATTTGATCAAGTCCGCCCCCGATCATGTATGACGGATAAGGTGATCCATTCAACGAGTCAAACGGATTAACTCGTTACAGAATACAATCATTGCACCCCGTTCGTTATATCGCGATGCACATCGTCTGCGATTGAATGTCGAAGGCTCTCTACCACTCACTCGCGGCAATTTTGCTTTGCTTTTCGCTTACTGTAGAGCGCATTATCATTTGTAATTGCTCAGTGGAATATACTAGACTCCCAGTCCTACTTGCTTCCTCATGCTTTCTGTCTCGGTCTTGGATGTTAGTCATTTCAACGGGCCATATAAATAACTGTCCCAGTCAGGGATTCCCAACACGGTTATCATTTCCCGGTGGGGGTTTCCCAGCACAGCGAAGCTTCCCGTGATGCCCTCAGTGAAGACGTTCCTTTGCAAAATGACTACTCAGTAAATCCCAAAAGAAAATTATTTCATTACTGCTAGCTATATATGAAGTTTGACCAACGGTTCAACCATCCATCAAGCCACTCCTTTGACCAAATAAACGGTTAGCCCGGTCATCAACTTAACGGATAGTGTGTGAATTTGATCAAAAGCGCAACTTGACCAACAGTGCTATAGAACAGCTTTGAGCGTGTTGGCCAGCTCCTCGACCTCTTTACGTTTCTTCAAAGCCAAGAAGCAGCAATGATAGATCCTCACAGCATACCTTATTGGTACGATGGTGCTTCGGGTGGCCGATATGGCTCGTGATTGTGATGACTAGTGGTGATCTAGCGTAGCCGTGGAAATTATGCTTTAGCGGCGGAAATCTGCCACTAAATTTGTCCAATCATGAATCGTCTTGACTTCAGTACGTATTCCCAGTCACAGGTGGGTAGCGTTGGTGAGTACATGTAGATAGTCCAGTCCCATTTCATAAGCCCCCCTCCACAAACTGCTGATCCTGTATTATGGGATTAGCCATTTCATCAAAATTTTATCAGTTGAAAAGGGATAAGTAAGGTCATTTACACTCTGCTCAACCTAGGTTTGTAGAAGAATACAGCACCATTATTCTCCAGAGACAAAAAACGGATTGGTCTGCTGGCGCTAACCTAGTCCATATTCGGGGTTGGTAATTTCAAAAGAATTCTCAGCCGGCGGGGGCACCATGTCAAAAGATTCGGCATGGCGGAGAGAATCCCACAGTTTGCCAAGTTTCCAAGTGGCTGGCTCCAAACGGACCAGGCCATTGCCGGCTCGGGATCGGGGGCGGACAGTCAAGCGTCAAAGTTTGAACTGCCAAGCGGACCGGACATGTGGTAGTCGCAGTGTTCATCATCGTTGGATGAATTCTGGAAAAGACTTGACTACTGAATCTCCCCGAAATATGTCTCTTGAGCCCATGACTTTTCCCAGCAATTCCGAGATTGACTTGCTCTTGAAATGGCCACAGCAAGCAGTTAGAGGGATATCCACACAGAAAGCTCGACTGGCTGGCCCAACTGTTTATTCATGGAAGATTAATGTTCACGACTGATCCAGACAAGTGTTGCAGCGTTAGGGAACAAGGATCTACTACATGCATGTATATGACTCCGCTAGATCCTCCAGAGCTGAAAATAGAAGTCCCTAGTGATGGGCACGAGACGAGACGTCTCGAGACCAGGCGCAAGACGAGACGAGATTAAGCCAGGTCTCGTCTCGTCTCTTGCCCATCACTAGAAGTACCGCATGTATGCCGTGAAATTTCACTAGAGCTCAGGTTAGAGATATTCGCAGAAGAGTGTTCTGACGAGGGGTTGAAGCACTTACACCACACGCGTAGGAACCAGTTCTACCCAGTGTTATAGGATATCACAGAACTCAACGATTATGAGTGATGGATGATGTCTCGGCTAGAATGGTTGTTGCCAAGGCTCGGTCGACAAGGAACACTCCAGGGGTGATGGTGTGATAGCGATCCACCAATCAGCATTGGACACGTAGTGACTATGCACTCTGGGTGAGTGGCATAGTCATATAGTATGGAGCAGCGCGGGCACTGTATTGCTACGTGGGGCCATGCAGCCTAGTGGATGACCTGTATGCGGGATTATTGGAACACCAGGATAGTGCGGACGATCGCGATATTCTATGAGCGATCGGGCGGAAGTATGAGCATTTTCTATGTGAGGATTTAACGGGTTCTTTCTATTATCGTGTTGGATTACTATTGGGTTTCACTATGTCTTGGCGAGGTATTTCTCTATGTATAAATAAGCGTGTGATGGCCTCGGTTAGAGTCCATCATCACCAACATCTTCAGACATCAGAACAGTAGACCGGAGTCCGGTTTAACAATATTATACAAACTATCTCTTCAAGTCTTTCTATATTACTTCTAGTGATAGCGTTTAATCAAGATTGTAACTACGACAGTACTTGGCATATTCCCAAACACTATATTGTTACCACATCCGCCTACTACGATATTACTCGCTTAACGCAGAGTAACCTCCACCTTATGCATCCAGCTGCCGCGACAAGAGAACAAATTCTTGCGACAGTAATCAACAACTATACCTGCACTACCTCCTTCGTAGTTCGAAGAGGCAGTCCCCACCATCTTTTCGCTACCAGAGTACAGGGGCTTCTTCGCAGAAGCAGGTACTACTTGCACCTTTGAGGAACACGATCCTCAAGTCGTCGACTGGCCCTTTCTCCTCCCCATCAACATTACGCTTAGCCAGAAAATCCTTCGGCTTAGCCCACAACGCCTTGGTTCACCACCGCCCCTTGGTGCAAACGCGAACCAAACCTCCAGTTCGAACAACTCAGCAATGTCTCAGATGCAGCAGTCGACCTACGAGGAAGACTCAGAAATGCAGGACTCTCTGACGCTGAGAAATCCCGGTACCATCAGACGTCATGCGAGGGAAACTCACCAAGCTGCCCGCGACACGCCGCTAGCCGACATCTTCCGATCGACCGAGAGGGAAGGATCATTCTTGCAGAGACCCCAGCGAGAGATCGAGTACCGGCAAGGCAGCCCGTTCGTGACGCCAACCCGGCCCCCATCCTTTTCTCGGCAAGATATCTCGAGGAGGCGAAGCCCGACACGGGCGGCCTCGAAGAGGAGATTTCTGGCGACCTGGTCGATACCATTACGAAGATCGTCAGGCAGCAAGGCGGCCCGGAAGTCGCAGTGATTCACCAAGAAATTGGTTCCCTCGCGGAGTTTCGACGAGAACAAGCTCTCAACTCCGCGCTCCTGAAAGCTCAACAGGAGCAAATGGTCAACGAACTTCGGCTGAAGTTTCAACAAGACGAGGCCAACATTCAGGCCACTCTTGGGCGCGTAGGCGAGTTGGTGGAAACTCAAGCCACCCACTCCAGCCAGCAGTACCGGTCATTGTTCGAGCAGATGACGCTAACCGAGCGTCTGAGGCGGGAACAACAGGAAGAGCAGGATCGCAGGAACGCTGAGGTGGTAGCATACCTCAGCCAACTCCGAGAGGCTACCGCCGCGGGCAGAGATACCCCGGCAATGCCTGAAGAGCTGATAGCTCACCTGCAGGAGGATAAGGAGAAGCGGGAGAAGGAGGTGGAGGCGCGAGAGCGTGAAACCGCGCTGATGACCCAGATGTGGAAGGAGTAGCAAAAGCTCACCAAAAAACTGGGCAAGCGGTTAACAGAGCTGACGAGGAAGAAAATGGGCGAAGGAGCCGCAGAGGGAAGCGGGCAAAATGGAGGGAAAGGCGGAGGAGCCGCCCCACCACCAGCGGGACCCCAAGCACCTGGGTCACCCCAACCACCACCACCACCTCCGATGGACATCGAGGTAGAAGGTGAGGAGGAGATGGAAGCAGGAGCTGGCCATGGAGGCCAAGGAGGAGGGAACGGGGATGGAGGAGGAGGAATGGCAAGAGGTCTGGGAGACCCAGAACCCTCGGACAGCGATTCCTCGGATGAGGACGACCGACGCTCTCGACCCAGTAACTCGGGCCGCGGAGCAGTCCCACCAGGAGGAGGAAGACGCAGAACGATGCCACCACCACCACCGCCGTCCCAATCCACTGCTAGCGTCGGAGACACACCGAAGTCAACCAAGATCCCTTTCGCTGGACTTCCTCGAAGACATCTACAAGTGGATCGGTGACATGGAGACGCTGATTCTTCTCCAGAAAAAAGTTAGATGGGATAACCAGACGAAGATACTCTGGGCATCCCTCGAGTTGACAGGAAGTGCGGCCAAGTTTTGGCGCAACTTCAAGGAACGAGTACTTCTGAACCCGACCTTAGGCACCTGGGAGATGTTTAAGCGAGAGCTTAAAATCCAATACGGCAACAGGACGAGCCAGGAAGAGGCCAAGAGAAAATGGAACTCTTGCAAGACCGGACCCATAGATGATTACATCAATGAGATGGAAAATCTGGAATGGGATGCTCACGTCGGCCCTACCATGATGAGGTCGATGATCCTGACCGGGATCAGCTCATCGCTAGAGAATAGACTCTCTATCGCGGTAGACGAGCCAGAAAACTTCGCCGAATGGGTTGCCTGGGTCAGAAGGGTCGGAAGGAAGGACGCCGAAGTAAAGGCCAGAAGGAAGATACTCCGAGGGGATGAACCGGTTAGGCACCGAGAAAACACCTCGAGATCCTTCCAACCACGGCGCTACACGCGGCCACCCCCACCACGTCCAAAGCCATTCGTACCAAGGACTACTGAAGGTAGTCAGCAGCAGCAGCAAAAAACCCTCGGAGCCACTCAGGATGAGAAGGACCGATGGCGAAAGGAAAACAAATGCTATCGCTGCGGAGGAGCGGGCCATTTTGCCAGTAAATGCACGGCAAGAGAGAAAATGGCTAGGGCTACGGAAACGACGGGGAAGAGGAAAAGGAATTCTCCCGGAGAGAAGAATGAAGGAAAAGGGGGTGAGAAGAGGCAGAGGCTGGGACCACAATCGGAAACATTCAGGTCGAGGATAACGACCTTAGAGGACTAATTTGGGAGCTTTCACTTTTGGCTACCGTCAAACAAGAAGTGGGTGAACAGGAAGCGCGCAGTGCGGCTTGTTGGACCTCCCCACACCCCTTGTCTGAACAGGTGTAAGACCGTCTCTTTGTTAGTGCTGCCGACATTGGCAATGGGGTACTCGAAAAAATCACAATTTCATTGGTTACAAGGTTTCATTGGGAATAACAAGGATCGTTATATTTGGTTTCTTTACTATTTGTTATCATACGCGTTGAATTTATTTCTATTTTACAAAAAGACAACCTGAGGATGGCTTCACCGAAACGCCTGGTGCGTAGCTGTTCTACCTGATCTACATCACAACACAGACTTCATTTTCGCAACAAGCACCACAATTCAAACTTCATAACAAAACACAACCTTCAAACACGTCTTACATACGAAGAACAGAACCCCGACTTCGTTATGTCCTCACACACGCAAGAAACCCGCCTCGAGATCGAGATCTCCTGGCATGAACCCACCACAAACACATACCAATACGAAAGAGTCAACGCATTTTTGGACAGCGGTACCGAGGACTGGATAATGTCCTGAACTGTGTCAACAGAATCAAGTGCCCAACCCAACCAAGATCAAAACCCCTCATCATCCGACAAGCTGATGGAACTCCCATGCCATCTAGCGGTTCTCACATCACCTCACCTCTCACCCTCCGAATCAAAGATCACTTGGACAGAAATATCCAATGTGAGATCGGCACGTTTGCTTGGGGAAGACTTAGTCATCCGACCGGTGGCTCAAGGAGCACCAACCAACCATACATTGGGGCAGCAATGATGTCTCGTTTGACAGTCAATACTGCCTGGTCAAGGGCTGCAAGATGGTTGAATCTAGCGGCTACGAAACCAGAAGTAGACGAGTTAGTGTTGAGATTCCTCAAGCACTCGTTTACGCCGGCACTGGAAGATCATGTATTCTGGGCTCGGGCACTGTCCTATGAGGACCGATTAGCCGCAATGCCAGAAGAATGCAAGGATTACCAGGATGTGTTCTCGAAAGAAGGGGCAAGCCTCCTTCCTGAACATGCCGAGTGGGATAACGTGATCCCCCTTGTCGATGGGAAGATGCCACCATGGGGACCTCTATATCCATTAAGTCCACCAGAGGATAAGGCGTTGAGGAAATTCCTGGACGATAACCTACCATCAGGAAAGATTACACACTCAACTAGCCCGGCAGCTTCACCAGTACTCTTCGTCCGAAAGAAGAACGGAGAACTTAGACTATGCGTCGATTACCGTGGTATTAATAATATCACAATCAAGAACCGATACCCGCTACCGTTAATGGGGGAACTAGCGCATGCGACCAAGGGTGCACGCTACTTCACGAAGATCGACCTCAAAAACGGGTATCACTTGATTCGCATGGCTAAGGGAGAAGAGTGGAAAACGGCCTTCAGGACAAAGTACGGCCTGTTTGAATTCAGAGTAATGCCATTTGGATTGACGAATGCTCCGGCAACGTTCCAATATATGGTTAATACTATATTCAAGGATCTAATCGATCGAGGCGTTGTGGTCTACATGGATGACATCTTGATGTATTCAAAGACCAGAGAAGAGCATGTAACACTCGTTCTCGAAGTATTGGATCGGTTGCGTCAGCATCGTCTATACGGCAACCTAGAGAAGACAGTGTGGTTCCAAGAGGAGGTAGAATTCCTCGGATTCCAGCTATCGGGAAAAGGCAGCCAAATTTCTCAAGAGAAAGTCAAAGCGATATTGGAGTGGTTACCACCAACCAAAGTCAAAGAACTCCAGACATTCTTGGGATTTGCCAATTTCCTCCGACGATTCATACATCGCTACTCCCACACCACACGAACAATGACGAGTCTTCTCAAGAAAGGTGCAGTATGGAGATGGGGCCACGAGCAGCAGGCAGCTTTCGAGGAACTCAAAGGAGATTTTCATCGGCACCAATACTGCGGCACTTTGACGAAAGACGCCAAGCGATACGTGAGACCGATGCGAGTGACTTGGCAGAGGCGCAGTTCTCTCTCAAGTATTCGAGGATGGTATTTTGCACCCTGTTGCATACCATAGTCGCAAGTTCAACGAGGCAGAAGTGAATTACGAGATCTACGACAAGGAGATGCTCGCAATTGTGTCGCGCTCTTGACTTGAGACACTGGCTGGAAGGAACAGATATTCCTATCCAGATATTTAGTGATCATCAGAATCTTCAGTACTTCACAACGACCAAGAAGCTGTCAAGAAGGCAGGCCCGTTGGGCAGAAAAGATCGCACCTTTTCGCTTCAGGATCCACTACCGTCCAGGTGACAAGAATGGCAAGGCCGACGCTTTGACACGGCTACCAGAGTTCGCCATGGAAGGGGGAGTAATGCGAGAACAGCCCGTAAAAAGGCCACTTACAGACGAGTATTTTGCGCGATGAACCCTCTTATGGACTCCCGAATGGGATGCGGAGGTTGTAGTTGGCACTCCCAAGCCGCAGTGGATTGGATTGGATCAGTGGTACAGGATACCAGCAGTTGAACTTCTGAAGGAGTTGCAATCCTGGTACGAGACTGGGGTAGCGGTTTCGGGATCCGATGATGGGTGGGCGCGAAGGACCATCCCCGGACGTGGCCTTCAACAGGGCGTAGCGCTATCCCCGGCCCTAGACGGTACCAGCCGAATTTCCAGTCTCGCGACCAAAAGCCGCCCTGGCAAGGTCGGAGAGGAACCGGAGATCTGGGAACCAGGGCGAGATACAGATATGCACAACGGACGATGGATCGTACCGGCATATGCTGTCAGAGAGGTCATCGGAGATCATCACGACCGGCCTGTAGCAGGGCACATGGGACGCGACAAAACTCTTGAACTCATCGACAGGAACTACTGGTGGCCAGGAATGACCACGGACGTAGCAAACTATGTCAGGACCTGTGATGTGTGTCAACGAGCGAAACAGAGGCGTCGCTATCTGTCCCTACCACAGCCGTTAGAGCTGGCTACAACGCCGTGGATCGATATCTCGATGGACTTCATAGTGGAGTTGCCTAGAGAAAAGTCCGGCTTCACCAATATTTTGGTAGTCGTGGATCGATTCTCCAAAATGGCACACTTCGTTCCTATGACAGGAATCAGTGCGGAGCAGACAGCGAACGCAGTTGTCAAGGACATCTGGCGATTCCATGGTCTACCGCGGAGCATAGTCTCGGATCGAGGTACCCAGTTTGTATCGGCATTCTGGACGGCGATCACAGAACGGTTGAGTATCCGTAGAAGGTTATCTACCTCGTTCCACCTCAAACCGACGGTCAACCCGAGAAGACCACCCAACACCTCGAGTCCCACATCAGAGCCTTCACCGCAGGCACGGGCAAGAAGTGGCGAGACCTAATCCCCATCTGCAGTATGCGATAACAACGCCAAACACTCCAACCTGGGATGTCGCTTTCATCGCAACTATGGATTCCACCCAAGAACGGACTGGCCAACAGATGCGGAGATCGCGAAGTTGGACGCCCGAGGCAACAGTCACTTGGACGAAATACTATCGGCACACGAGATGGCCAAGGACTCCCTGCAGAAAACGTTCGACAGGATGGCAGCCAGACCTGGCCCGGCAGTACAGAAGTTTACGATAGGACAAAAGGTCCTACTCGATACTAGGAATCTTGGGGGTTACAATAAATAGTCGGACAAATTCACTGGACCATTCGAAGTCTCAGCGGTTATCGGTACACGAGCATACAGATTGGATCTCCCGGTAGAATGGAAGGTACATAATGTATTCCACGAAATGCTACTGCGACCCTACCGCGAGGATCCAGATCCAAGCCGACAACAGAACACGAGGAAGCGACCAGCGACCCCTGAACCACAGGAAGCACTGTTGGACGACAACTTTAAACCACTCCCGAACCAACGACCTATGACGCGGAGCCAGACAAAGGCTGAAGGTCAACGAGCGCGCAAGGCTCACAAGCGAAGACGAAAAGACTAGTTCGATACCTTTTCCTACTCAATGGCTTTTCCCACAGGGTTTTTACCATGAGAGGTTTTTAACGGTCGAGGACGACGTCTTGGAAGGGGGAGTAGTGTTATAGGATATCACAGAACTCAACGATTATGAGTGATGGATGATGTCTCGGCTAGAATGGTTGTTGCCAAGGCTCGGTCGACAAGGAACACTCCAGGGGTGATGGTGTGATAGCGATCCACCAATCAGCATTGGACACGTAGTGACTATGCACTCTGGGTGAGTGGCATAGCCGTCATAGTATGGAGCAGCGCCGGGCACTGTATTGCTACGTGGGGGCCATGCAGCCTAGTGGATGACCTTTGTATGCGGGATTATTGGAACAGGATGAAATGCGGACGCATCGCGATATTCTATGAGCGATCGGGCGAAGTATGAGGCATTTTCTATGTGAGGGATTTAACGGGTTCTTTCTATTATCGTGTTGGATTACTATTGGGTTTCACTATGTCTTGGCGAGGTATTTCTCTATGTATAAATAAGCGTGTGATGGCCTCCGGTTAGAGTCCATCATCACCAACATCTTCAGACATCAGAACAGTAGACCGGAGTCCGGTTTAACAATATTATACAAACTATCTCTTCAAGTCTTTCTATATTACTTCTAGTGATAGCGTTTAATCAGTACTTGTAACTACGACAGTACTTGGCATATTCCCAAACACCCAGATTGCATCTCCTATTCGAGGCACCTAGACTATTTCCCCCTTCAGTGTTACACTATTCTGACACTCTTTGAATTCGTCGAACATCTATACCAGTCATATCAATTGGCTGTTCAGTGTAACGCCCAAGAAACTTACCCAATGCACCCCCCACCTCCCCAACGACGAAGAGGCATGCTCTTCACGAGCCGGAAGCACAAGAGGTGTTTGACCTTGTTCATCCTGATTGGCCCAAAGAGCCGTGCACCAGGATACCCCCAGAATCCGAGAGCCATCGTCAGAATGGTCATGGACAGACAACTACCGAAGTCAGCTATCACGGTAAGTACCATCTAACGGAAAAAAAAAAAAAAAAGAAAGAAAAAGGAACACCACTTTCCGGTCTATCCGCGCTCTCTGGATATATCCCCACTTCTCAGGCGTGTCAGGTACAACAGTACTGACAATGGCTTCGAACCTGAAGACTTCATGCACGGTTAGCACGAGCCTATGTGAAACAGTATGTACAAGACATAGGGTGGGAATGGGAAGAACAGTACCGGTGTATCGAAGCCTAAGATGGGCTACGCACGGAAGGGAGAAACAACAACGAGCCATAGGTAATAACTTACCCGTGACATGTGAGGAATCAAGACGCAGGCAATGATCAACGAGAAGGCAGCAACAAAGCCTTCAATGAAGAAGGCACGCCGACACCAGTAGCCTTATAGTACCCCAGCACACACAATAAGGAACACGAAAATAAAAAAACAAAAGCTCCTAATCGACCCCTCGGCATGGCCCAAAAGTCAAGAGATGCAATTGCCCTTCCAGGAAGGATGAGAGGATACATGTATTCCCCTGAGAATAAGGAAGGCCAGGAAGACCTAACGCAAAAAAGGCCCTCCCGGCTCCGTATTAGGGAGCGGGCGAGGGCCTCAGCTACGCCTCCCAAGAAGAATCTTGGGAGGACAAGACAGATTAAAGTCCCTTTTCCCCACTCCTCTAAGGCAATATTGCCCAAGCAAGGGGGAGGAAAAGAAGACTTTCTGTCCTGTTTTTCTTATTTGTCGACGTTCGGAGGTTTGAAAGAGTTGGGAAGGGTGGGTTTCTTTTATAGCCACGGTTTGATGGTGCCAAGACGTGATTTGGTCGACAACTGGGGCTAAAAAATTTGGCCGACAACTGTGGCTAAAAATTTGGCCGACAACTAGGGCTAGAAATTTGGCCGACAACTAGGGCTAGAAATTTGGCCGACAGCTAGGGCTGGGAAATGTAGTGCCATATTGATGGAATCTTATCAGATCCCATCAAGTGGAAGGGGAGAAACATCTTGATTGCACTCTTTTTTTCTGCCCCGGGCAGCCAGCAAACATCCGCCACCGACGAACATTCGTGAAAACGCGGACACCTGCCACCCACATACCTATACCGTATTCCAGCCGATAGTGAACGGCACTTCACAACGACAAATTCCGGACCACTCCCACCGCCGCATGCGTCCCTGATCACCGCAGCCGAGAAAGTGACCTAGCGCTCTTCCCATCCTTACTTTCTGAGCTAACTTGTCTTCTACACACACCCTTACCATGTACCTCATGGTTAAGGCGAGTACACGTAGGTAACAATTCACATTTGAGCAGGCGGCCCACTATGAGAAATAACCCTAGTATACAAATTTTACGCGTCATCGCACACTAATCTCCAGAGGAGTGCTGCATCTGGGAGAGTTGAGGTGGGGACTCGTTGCCTCAGTCATAGCTTATCACTCGATACCACCGACAGGGTTCCGACGGTCTTATCCCTTCGTCTACAGAAAATACTCCCAGCAAAACGAGAGAAACAAACACGGATGCCTATTCACTAACGCATATCACCGGCAAAAAAACCTCGACTTCCCTTTTCGCATATTAAAACCGAAGAGCCGGCACCCAATAAAGAAGCTACGCACATGGGAGGGGCTGGGGAACCATCTTCTTCGACGCTTTCGCATGGGGCAAGGTAGGACCGAGTCTCATATTTCCTATACCAACCACGACTACACCCCTTCTAGTTTACTCAGGAAAGTCGCTAATCCAGGAAGACTCCTGACTGAACCAGTTAACTCGAAAAGTTTTGTTTATTACGGAAACCGCCGAGAGCAACCCAATTTCTCCGTAAGTAAAACGTTTATGCAAACTATCTCCCAGGAAAATTCAGCGCCCGACCAAATAGGAAGTACAAGGGCACTTATGGAAGCTGATTGATATCCTAGACTCAAGGCACGGCCTAGAAAGAACCTCAGTGTCCGTACATGTAAATGCTACAAGGAGCTTCCTGGACAAATTAATAAAGATATAGAGAGTAGATAGAGATGTTGATTGAACTTAATGATACAGAAGAAGGGGAAACCGCCCCTTATTTATACATAAATGTCGTTACACAGAACCCATAAGAAAGACATAGTAAGATGACTCATAGGAAAGTATGACAAATACAAATAAAACATTCCGTCACAATAGTGTTATGATTCACGGGAGAGCGTACTATTTCAAGACTTCCCCTCGCGGTCCACAGTGAACCATAGACGAAAAAAAGATTGTGTTTTCCCTTATCCAAACCCTTTGTAAACAGATCCGCGATGTTGTCGTTTGTAGAAACATACTCCAAAGAAAAAACATTTTCGTTAAACCTTTCCCTAACATAATGGTAGTGCACCTCGATGTGTTTAGACTTTTTGTGAAAAACAGGATTGCGAACCAATGAAAGAGAGCCGTTGTTATCCCCACGAAGAATAAAAGAAATATTTGAAATCCATTCCAATTCAGAGAGAGCGTTCCTTAACCAAACTAATTGCCGACAGGTTTCCGAGAGTGCCATGTATTCCGACTCAGTTGTGGAGGTGGCGACAGACTTTGCTTGCAGGAGCGCCAGGAGATAAGAGCTTCCCCTAGCATGAAACAGTAGCCGGTGAATGATCAGCGGTCGTTGATGTCTGATGCATAGCTTGCGTCGCTGTAACCGATGAGTGCGGTAGGTGCTGTTTTGTTGTAGTGTAAGCACCAATGGATGGTTCCCTTGAGGTAACGGAGTACGCGTCTGACGGCAGTGAGGTGGACTTCTGTAGGGCAGGAGGAGAATTGTGAGAGCAGGGTGATGGTGTAGGCAAGGTCGGGTCGCCTACGATCACAGACATATTACGATCCGATGATCGATTGATAAAGTGTTGGATCGTCGATTTGCTCTTCAGAGTACCTTTTGGAAGGTGACGTTGTGATCTAGTGGTGTTCGACAGGTCTTGACTCGTTGAATCCGTACTTGATGAGTCTGGCGTTTGAGGTAGGCTTCCTGTGATAGGATGATGCCGGTCTTAGTGTGGATCAGGTGGATTCCGAGTGCCCAACTGATAGTTCCAGCCTCGGTCATTTCAATTCGGCGTGGAGGGACAAGCTGATGCGGTTTTAAGTTCAGCTGACCAGTAAAAGATGAGTATGTCGTCAACATAGATTGCGATTATTACTTCCCCTGTTGAGTGGATAAAGACACAAGAGTCGAATTCTGCCCTGTGAAATCCCATTGAGAGTAGCGCTTTGAGAGGCGGGCATACCATTCCTAGACGATTGCTTCAAGCCGTAAATACACTTGATTAGTTTACATGCTTGTCCGGGTCGGCGGTAGCCGAGGAGGTTTCATATAGATGTTCTCCTGAGTTCTCCGTATAAAAATGCACTAGTGACGTCCATTTGGTCGCATTTGCCACCTGTTTGCAGACAGCGGCGAGGAGGAGTCGGATGGTCTCATAGCGGGTGACAGGTGCAAGGTTTGGTCGAAGTCTTGGCCTGGTATTTGTGAGAATCCTTTGGCGACGAGTCGGGCTTTATACCGAGTTGGTTTGCCATCTGGTCCGAGTTTGATTTTGTATACCCATTTGGAGTCAACCAGTTTGCGATTATCGGGGATGTCGACCAGTTTCCATGTATTGTTGCGAGCCAAGGAGTCAAGTTCAATTTCCATAGCCGTCTACCATTGTGCAGAGTTTGGGCCGTCCATTGCTTCCTTGAAGGTGGTTGGTTCGTTGAGGATTTCTGTGGCGCTGACATGGTATCCGTATTTGGCAGGTGGTTTTCGGTTCCGTGCGGGGTTGCATCTCGGAGTTGGTTCATTAGCATCTGATTCTTCTTCTTCTTCTTTCGGGGGACGTTCAGTGTCGGGCCTCGAATAGCCAGCCCCCACTATACTTGCGTGAGTTTCATCTTCCGATGCATCTCCAGATCGGGGTTCCATCATTTCTCGTAGAAGTTGTTGTTGTAATTCGTCACCATATTCATTATCGTTAGCATTGGGATCAAAGTCATTAAGAATGCGTTCAGGAGTGGGCCTCGCTAAGCCGGCCCCCACTATACTTGCTTCATTCCTTTTGAACTACTTGGTAGTGGGTCCTGAGGTTCGGTTTTGATTCTGATTTGCTTTGAGGTGCTTCAGGTATGATGACTGGCAAGAGTGTGTCTTCCCTACTGATGGACCTTTGAAGCGAAAGTGGCAGATAAAACAACTTTTCTTTGAGAGGGTATGTAAACCCGGCAGATTTTGGTCGTATCTTCGTATCCGCAGAATTGTCCAGTGAGAGCTCTTGCATCCAATTTGGTTCCAGGAGGCGTCTCGACGGGATGTGGACGAACATTGTTTCACCGAAGGTGCGGAGGTGACCGATGCCTGGTTTGTGACCTGTGATGGCTTCGTATGGTGTTTTGTCTGGGAGTGCTTTGTGTGGGAGACGATTTTTGATGTGGGCCATGGTGTTAATTGCCTCACCCCAGAGGCTTTTAGGAAGGTTGTATTCCAGGAGGGCAGTGCGGGCCATGGTAGTGATCGTTCTGTTAAAGCGCTCGGCTATGCCGTTGGACTCATGTGAGTAGGGGACAGTGAACTCATGTTTGATACCTTTTGCGGTGAAAAATTGTCTGAGTTCCTGGGCAATGTATTCGCCACCATTGTCGCTCCTAAACCGTTTTACCTTTCGTTCCAGCTGGTTCTCGACTAATGTGATGTAGGCTTTGGTTGCTGCTGCTGTGTCGGACTTCTTTTTCAAAAAGTAAACGCGCATACCTAGACTAGTCATCGATGAACGTCGTGTAGTAACTATAACCGCCCAGAGAAGGAGTGGAGAATTTTCCGCCAGATCTGAATGGATAAGTTCTAGGGGCTTGGTGGAACGTGGTTCGGTGAGGAAGGAGGTTGGTTTTGGTGGATTTTGCCAGCTCACATGTGTTGCAAGTGGACATTTGACCGGAGGTTGGGAGAGATTTGGGGTCGGCCATTTTCCGAAGTTTGTTTAAGGAGGAGGCAGGCATGTGTCCAAGGCGCTGATGCCAATCGAAGAAGGTTGTTGCGATGGAGACGTGTGCAGTTGTATCCTTGAGTTTGAAGATATACAAGCCTGCAGAGTTCACATTAGCAACACCGACGATGTCCTTGTTGTTCGGTTTGTAAATGGTAAAGCCGGTTTCATCCCCGGTGACGGTGAATCCCTTTTTTGGCGATGCTTGACCATGATATTAGGTTAACGTTACCAAGTTCGGGAATTACGAACACGTCTTGCAGTGATAACGCCATGTGATCCGTTGATGGTTACACTACCTATTCCGGTTACCTGTAGCTTGTGTCCCCGCCAACTGTGACTGTGCCACTGTATGGTCTGGGTTCCAAAACTTGGGTTCTGGTCATATGGTTGGTTGCACCAGGTCGAAGATCCATGCCTTTGAGTCAGATTGAGGGTGCCAGAGACAAATCACGAACAACGTCGGTCATGTCAACATCAGGAGGATTGGTGTACTCAGCTAGATCCAGGGCAATCACTTGGAGGGTATTGGATTTGCAAACAAGTGTGTCAGGAATGCTGTGCCGGATCCTGATGCGACGTTGAGGTTGCCTTTGCAGCGGACTTCTCTTTATCCTTGTAAGCTTTGAGTTTGCGGCAATCCTTGTGAGTGTGTCCCTTCAGCGTATTCGCCGTTCTTGGTGCACCATGTGCAGGTCAAGTCTGACTGTTTTTTGGCAGTTGGGCGTTTCCTTCTGCTGTTGTTGTTGTTGGGTGCTCCGTGTCCTCGCCTGATGCTGTAGGCAGCTCCTGACCCGGAAGAATCCTGATTGCGTCTGGCGTCAAGGTCCAAGAGCTTGTCTTGTATATCTTCGAAAGTGACATTTGGCTTCGATTGGAGGTTGTCGACTACCGACTCAAGTGATTCATGTCTGAGTGAGAGGAGGAGGAAGGAGGCTTTTACTTCTGATACGGACGCGAGCTGATGGAGGTGATACCCGAGTGGGTCTTTTCCCTTGTCGGTGCAGTTGCTTGTTCTGGTAAGCAGTGATGACCAAAGGGTGTTGAACTCGGTAACGTGGTCCTTCATGCTCTTATCAGGAGTATATTGGTGTGTGGTGATGTTCGCTAACAGTGAGTGTAGCGAGGCCACAGTCTTCCGATCGAATTTGTCCTCAAGTTGAGTCCAAAGGTGGTACGCAGATTCCGGTGGGGTAAGAGTGAGGATGATGTCGAACTCAATGTTGCTTTGCAGGAACACAATAGCGATGTTATCCTTTCTGTCCCAGGTGGAGATTTCGTCTGCGTTGTCGGAAGTTTCGGGTTCATCTTCTTCTTGATCACCGGTGGAGGGTCCTCCAGTGGTGTCGATCCCTTTACCCTTTGAGGGGGCCGTGACGGTGGTTTCCTTATAGACGGGACGCTTGCTTGATCCGCTGACAATGTTCCAGAGATCATAGACCTTTAACATTCTCATGGACAGATCCCGCCAAATTGTGTAATGGGCCTGCCCACCAAGTTTGCACGGGAGGGCTGGAATCTTGAAGGACTCTTGAGACATGTTTGTGGGTGGTAATGATAAAATGTACTAATTGTGGAAGTGGATTTGAAGCTGGAAGCGTTTGGGAGATTGTTTAGGCTTAAGCCGGGCTCATAACCTAAAGATATAGAGAGTAGATAGAGATGTTGATTGAACTTAATGATACAGAAGAAGGGGAAACCGCCCCTTATTTATACATAAATGTCGTTACACAGAACCCATAAGAAAGACATAGTAAGATGACTCATAGGAAAGTATGACAAATACAAATGAAACATTCCGCCACAATAGTATTATGACTCACGGGAGAGCGTACTATTTCAAGAATTAAAACCCTCCCGAGTGAACCGTTCGGATTCCAGCATATATTTTTCTTCCTGGTAAGCAATCTCCCTGAGTAAACAGCTTCAGGCCAAACACATACTCATCTCCAGCCTACAGTCGAGCCTCCCCATTATAGCACAACACAGGTACAGCAGAGCTTGCGGTGTGTGGCTTTGATCTTTACAGCGGAACCCCGATGGTAGCATACTCGATAGTAGCATATTCTTGATAGTAGCATGTTATTAGCCAATCCCAAACCAATTGGCACAAGAAAATTGTTCTCGATACAAGCATATTCGCGATAGTGGCATAGGGCTTTCATTCCGGACCATATGCCACTATCGGGGTTGCACTGAATCTGACTGCTCAACTACATGCGCGGTAAACATACGGCAAAGACCATACACAGAGACGCACCCATATACTTGCAGCGAGAATAGATACTGATCAACTAGTCGCAGGCCTATCCACAGCCGACGCTGCCACCACCCTCCACCACGAAATACGAGCAATGCAACTCGCTAAGCTCAAATGCTCCACCATGTTCCTAGACGTTAAAGGCGGTTTCGACCACGTCCTCAAACAGTCCCTGGCGCCGATCCTCACACAGAAACACGTCCCAAGATACCTGACAAACTGGGTCTGCTCTTTCCTATCTGACAGGTACATCACCCTCCTATTCAAAGGGTCCCCAAAAACCCCAACAGCAGTACAAGTAGGCGTCCCTCAAGGATCCCCCATCTCCCACCTCTTCATCATATACGTAAACTTCCTACACAAGCATGACCCCCTCCCGGGCATCACGATATCGTACGTCGACGACTTTGCAATCACCGTCGCGCCATCCTCCTACTCCCAAAACATCACAACCCTAAAAGAACACTACGAAAAAATAACTGCCCTGGCCGCTCCCCACAATATACACTTCTCGGTCGACAAGACCGAACTCATGCACTGGTGCCCCCCTAGGAACACCAATCCCCCCTGCACCACGCCCATCAGCCTTAACGGCCAAACCTTCCACCCCAGCAATATAGTCCGGTGGATAGGCTTCTGGCTCTCCCCCAACCTCAACCCCGACAAACACTTCCAAAGAAGGCTCGCAGCAGCGAGGGCCTCCTTTGGCATCATCTCCCGCTTCTCATCGGCCGGCAAAGGCCTGTCCTCAGCCAACTGCATGAGAATAGCCCTCCTGGCCATTCGCCCAATGCTCACATACGGGGCATCCACCCTCACCCCCAAAACATCACTCAAAAACATGAACACCTTCTGGAACTCGGTCCTCCGCTGGGCCACCGGGTGCTTCAGAGCCACAAATAAGAGAGTCCTCTGGGCGGAAGCTAACGCTCCCCCCCTTGACCTCTACTGCCTTTTCCTGAAGCGGAAACAAGGAATACGCATCCTCAAAGCCTCCCCTCAACAACCCAATAACCGGAAGAACTAACCCTCCTTCCCGACCACATCCCCCGAGAGAGTATACTCCCACGCTGCCCTCCTAAAAGGCAAACCCAACCCACCCAAAAAGTGGAACTCTAACGCGTCCAAAGGAGTCCCCCCCCTCCCCATCGAACTCCTCTGCTCACTCATACGCCTCATTGAGGAAGGGATTCCACCACAGAAAATGGCAATGGCAGCCAAACAACAACTCCTCGCAAGCTGGCAGGCATCATACCCCCCAGACTACTACAAACACCCTCACACTCAAACGACTCTTCACAAACCTCCACAAGTTTGTCAGAACCCGAATCCACCAGATGAGGGCCAACAAAAGCTACCTCCGCGCCCAAAAGTCATGGATCAACGAACACCACTCCTCCCTGTGCCAAAGATGCAAAAAAGAAGAGGAAACACCGCACCATGCAATTCTCACCTGCACCGCCACCGCCAAACACCACCACCCACTACTAAACCAAGTCTCGTCCCTAGAGGAAATATGGCACGACTACACCCTTACCTGGGCCCTCAGCATCACCATCACCTCCGCCAAAGTCAATTTCCCAAGAAAGGAAATCACATCCCCCCTCCTATCAGGCTCAGCAGAATCATCCTCCCTGAGCTCCGTCTCTACCACCTCGACCGGGGGCCCATAAACAGCCCCCCCGACCCCCCCACAACCAATGAAAAGCCCCACAGACGGCATTCGGGCCTTCGGCCCTCGCGTTAATCTTATTTTCCTTTGTTCACGTTTAAATTTCTTGTAAAAACTTTCTTGTCTCCTTTGTGTTTGCTTCCTTTGTTTGATTTTAGGGGACGTGCGTTAGATATTTTGCTGGGGATAGGTCTCTTTACGCCATAGTTTATACTGCATGCGAACTTTCTGTACCTAGAAACATGAATAGATATGATTTAAAAAAAAAAAAAAAAAGATACTGATCAACTTTGGCCAGCCTTTTCAGCGTTGCCAACAAAGTGACAGCGAGTGATTATTCTTATTGCAAGTACTGGTGCGAACTCGAATCAACTATACCTAGGCTACTAAGTATCCAACCTCGCCCTCTCCCAATCTCACTATGCTAGCCTACTGTCCTCAGAAGACCTCTTCGTCACATATACATCCAAAAAATGACCCCAAGTTTTTGTTCTGGTGTTTGAAGCCGCTCTTGCCTGTTCGATTAGGCAGAAACCTGTGTTCTATCGCCAATGAATAATAATGAATTCCTTGCACCATCCGTGACTGTGGTACTGCACCTAGTAATATTTCTGCCGTTAACGATCCTAGCCTCCAAGCCAAAAAAAAAAGATTCAGTTGACACCCCTCCTCGTTTATAAAAAAAAGAAAGAAAAAAAAAAGACACCCCTCCTTGTGGTGACACTCGCACTCTTAGCTGTGCCACCCGATGTGGCTAGCGCCGATCAGCTGAGCCGAGTGATGTCTCATGAAGGAAAGCTACCAGGGACGAACGCGCGCTGTCATCGAATGTTTCGCCCCATCTACGGACATTATCATATCGAACTGCTCCTAAAAGGGGGAAGAATGTCAAAATTTCTTGGAATAAAATTGTTAGCAATGCTAGAATAGACTGCCACTCTACCTGAACTTCCTACCACAGAGAGCTCGAGTGAAGGCTGTATACACAATACGGTACGGTATACATCCACAGTCCAAAGCTGAGTGTGGTGTTGTATTGTGCTATCCAGGAACGTTGGGTCAGATCACGTTGGAAGGTCGTAGAAACAAAGAGGAAAGTGAGAAACATACCCAAGCATAAGTCAGCTAATCTATTCCGCACTCAAGAGCTTTGCTGTACCAAACTAGATGGTAAATACGGGAGGGAAAGAAACAGTAGACCAACTCAAGATTTTGCAAGCCAGCCAACAAAGCAAACAAGAGACATGAAGCCAGAGATACCAGCAAATAAGGGACAAGGCACAAAGTATAGGCAACAAGGCACAAAGTATGGGCAACAAGGAACAATTTATAGGCAACAAGGAACCAGTGAATAAAGCACCTACTTAACTCCTCGGCAACGCCCAAAAGTCAATAGGGTCAGTGTCCCCTCCGTGAGGAGCAGGACAAAAAGAGCGAATGAAAGTGGAGAGGGGAGAGAAAAAAACTACAGGGGATTCTTGGGGAGAGAATCCACCTGAGGAGCAGAAGTTAATGGTTGACACCATTGGGGGTGAGAAGGGAGGGGGTGGTGAGGGGGGGTTGATTGGCAACAAGGCCTGTCCCCCGCACTTTCCCTTTGTGAGGCAGGGGGAGAAAAGAAAGAACGGGGATGCGGTGGGGTGGGTAGAGAGAGGGGAGGAGAGGAGGGGGGGGGAGGGGAAAGTGATTGGGAATCTACTATGATCGGGGGGGAACTCGATGCTGTGCCTCGCGCATCTTCGTTCACCCGGCCCCTGATCGACATGCCACCGCTCATCGGCGCTGTAAAGTACATAATAGTTAGCAGATGTACTAGGTGGAGAAGTAGGAATAAGAAGAGACTTACCAGTATCTGCCATGCCTTGCGCAGCGGTGCCTCTGAAAAATCTATTTATTTTAAGGTTAGAAGGGGAGAAAAGGGCAAGAGAGGAGTGGTGGGATTTTTTACAGCCAGCAGTTTCGTTGCCAAGGATTGTGGGTGACTATTAAGGGCAGAGGAAAGTAAAAAAAAATTGTCTGGCCGCCGGGTTACTTTTCACCGCAAATGCCCCAGGTGTGACGCAATGCCAAAGCGAAAAATTGCTGAATTTCTCCCAGACAGGCTCAGCGGGGAACTCGTCCAGATATAAATTTTGAAAGCCAGAGGAGTGTATCCTTGCTCAACACTCTGCCACCCTCTACGTGATGCGTCCATAAACACAACTCCAGATCTAGGCCTACCAAAATTTCCCCATCGACTTGCTCTTCCAGCAGCAGTACCTCGGAGTTAAACTACATAGCCAGCTGTAAACTCCCATCGTAGCAGCAATCGAAACCGAACAAAATCACAAGCCCCGTCCTCAAGATCTACAGTCTACCGGAATCTCACTCTAGCTCAGGAGCCTCGAAGCATTTTACTAGCTTCACAATGAAGATGTGGTATTCCCCTCACAGGGGAATGAGAGGTCCCTCGAGGTTCTGTCTCTGGAGCAGGTAGTAGTGTAGCTCGCGCCCGAGACGTCTCAGAGTTCCATCTACTAGGATAGTGAGACAAAGTATCTCATACGCCAGGGGAAGCAGTCTCTGGACCTACGAATGGAAGGAGGGGAAGGGCTGGAGATTGAACTATGGGCACAGTAAGTTGGGACCACAGGTCCACTGACGTTGTGAAAGCATCAGATGAGGGACATAGACGTGGGACTAACAAGAAGGGCCTGAAGACACACACGGTACTGATAAGCAGCATGAAGATCCTTAGTTTAAAGCATATAGATAAATAGTGGGGAAGGCCAAGCAAGTCTAACATACGGCAAACCCCACCGCCAATATGAAGAGTGCCAACCACTGACCTTCACCCAGCCTTGTTGGGATACGCAGTAATAGAAGCATGTGAACCTCAACAGACGTGGCCAAACAAGTACACAGCAGGTATGCGTAGATCCAAGTAGTAAGGAGACATCAAGTAACGGGACAAGAAAGAAACAAAAGCTCCTACTAACCCCTCGGCACCGCCCAGGAATCAAAAGGTACAGTCGTCTCTCCCAATACCACACCTAACGCAAAAAAGGCCCTCCCGGCTCCGTATTAGGGAGCGGGCGAGGGCCTCAGCTACGCCTCCCAAGAAGTTTCTTCTTGGGAGGACAAGACAGATTAAAGTCCCTCTTCCCCACTCCCCTAAGGCAATATTGCCCAAGCAAGGAGGAGGAAAAGAAGACTTTCTGTCTTGTTTTTCTTTTTTGTCGACGTTCGGAGGTTTGAAAGAGTTGGGAAGGGTGGATTTCTTTTATAGCCACTGCTTGACGGTGCCAAGACGTGATTTGGCCGACAGCTAGGGCTAGAAATTTGGCCGACGGCTAGGGCTGGGGAATGGTGTAAGATCTTATCAGATCCCAATGATCTGTGAGTGCCAGGCCCACAATAGATCTGCTTTAGAGCTAGAGCTAGGGAGGTAGCAGTGTTTTACGATTTAGTAAATGAAGAAAGAGTTCATGGTATACGTACGAGTGGGTATACATCTGCATGAACCACCGAGCGAGTCGATCCTCTTCCCACTTCAACAACAAAACCCTCGTCACAGTATATACCGAAACTCATGCAGACAACTTCCCAAGATCACGAGCAGTATATTTCTACCCAACTCTAGTCTATGTGTAAGACTCTCCTAAAACCTCGGTTTCAAGTCTATAGTGCATTCCCCTTCTAACAGCTGAAGAAGCCAAGCCAACCACAAATCGAGTGACCACTCATGATTCAGTTTCTTACCATTCACGTTCGCTCATTAATTAACACGACTATCCCGCCTCAACTTTTTTGGCACTCCACTGTCTACTCTCTACACCGACTAACACTCGCGAAGCACACGCACAAGCACAGAAGCGCAAAAGAGCTACACGAGAAACAAGACAAGACAAGAAGAAAAAAAAAACACTACAAAGAAGATAACTAAAAAAAAAAAAAAAAAAAAAAAAAGGGCATCCCCCCACAATTAACACAACCCCCCCAAACATGCCCACCCCTCGACCTCCACCCTCGCCTCGCGCCCGAAATACCTCTCACAAACTTCCACCACAAAATCTGCCTCCTGTCCCCTCCCCGTCCCCAATCCCAGGCGCTCCACCTCCTCCCCCCCAAATACTACCACCTCCCCCTCCTCAGCCTCCTCAACCACCTCTGCAATCCCCACCAGCAGCGTGTCCGTCACGCCCTGAAAATACCCCACCAGCTCCGCCTCGATGCATCCTTCCTTCCCCCTCTGCCTCTCTCTCTCCTCATCTCCCTCCCCGTCATCGTCAAGTAATGGCTGTCCCTCATCACTCCCATCACCTGCACCTTCACCTTCACTTCGTTTCTCCCCAGCTGACGCCCACCACAGGAACCCGCTGTATGCAATCTCGCGCCAGCTCATGGGCTCGCAGACACTCTCGTCTCTCCTAGTGCTCTCCCCATCGCCGCCACCGCCGCCGCCGCCAATCCACCGTTTCAGCGCACGATACCGGACAAGGTCTCGCTGGGTCGCGAGGACGGGAGCGCCGGTGGACGTCTCGAGCTTGGGCCAGGCGTCCTTGTTGTACGCGGGCGGCAGCGTGATGACGAGGTCGTAGAGGGCAGTCTTCATATGCAGGATCTCGTCAGTCGTGCAGGCGATCCATGATCCGTGGGACTTGGCTTCAGTCTCTAGGAGCGGGATGTCGGAGACGCCAATGGAGAAGAGGGGGCGTGCTCGTGGGGGGGTCCGGGGGAGGAGGGGGTGTGCTGAGGGGGGAATGGTGGAGAGGATTGATATGTCGTATACTGCCATTCACGATTATGTTAGCTAATTATTGTTTCCAGGGAGCTATTGCATTATATAGTATAATGGCTGCCGGTCACCCAGTAGACATACCAAAACTACATGCCATCTCCACCGGCGCCCCCGTAATGACTAATACCCTCTTCCCCGCTACCGCCGCCCTCCACACCGGCCACACCAGCGGCCCCATGAGCGCCAAAAAGTCCCTCAAACTCCTCGCCGGATGTCCCGCCTCCAACTCCTTTGCAAGCCCCACCTCGCTCCCCTTTCTTCTCTCCCCACCCCGATACCGCACCGTCGTCTCCTTCACCTTATGCTCCTCCCAGTACTTTTCTAGCATCCCATGGTCCTTTGGCTCCCTCGCAAACTCCTCCGCGAGTCTCTGTAGACCCGCCGCGTGCCGCCAGGAGCGCCCAAGACGGCCGTAGGAGAGTGGTACGAGGGCGCCTATTGAGAGCTGGAGGGCGCCGCGGTCTGACGAGGGGGCAGGGACGCGGATAAAGGCGCTTATCCCCGCGTGCGGGGGGTGCACAAAGTAGATGAGGTCGTGGTCGAGGTTGTGGAGGCCACTGGGGAGCGACTTGAATTCAACGCCATCGAGGGTGGTGTGTGGGGTGGTGCGCTTCCAGGTGATTGTGTATCTACGGGAGAAGGAGATTAGTGATGGGCTATGGGGGGAAGGGAAGGAAGGGGGGGGGTACCCAGCCTTGAGGTCAAACTGAATGACAAAGAGGGCGGCGATGGGGGGGAGCTCGGGGGTGAGGAGGTCCAGGTGGAGGCCTGGAGTGGTCGCGGCGGTCATTGTTAAAAGGTGAGTTCTCGCTGTTTGGGTTTTTTTTATGTTTGTTTATCTTTTGTGCCTGGGCTGTATTAAGGGTATTATGGACCTTGTGGATGGGTTTGTTTGGTTGTTGGTTGTGGGACTCGGGAGTCTTTGGTTGAGTCGGTCGCGATGTTACGGAACTCACAAACAGGAAGCAGGGCAGAAAAGCGAGGGCAAACACACACACACACACACATACGCATAGGTCACTCAGTCAGAGAGTACCTACCCTACTATACGAGCCCCCAACCTCTCATTCAATGTCACGCCATATTAGGGCTCGATCGAGGAAGAAGGGGTGGGGGGGGGGGTCCGTTGGACATTGGGGGCTGTGCAGTTAAGGACCAAATTCTATCATGTCCTTTATGCGTGACGTGACAGGCACCCATCCTACAAGTGTGCAGTCTAGCTACCAAGGGAGCTCCCATTCCAGGTACACACATATATACCTCTCTAACTTTTAACTAGGAGAGGATATTTGACCTGTTGGATTGGCAGCTGTGGGTTTACTTTTAGATATGATACGTTGCTTTTTTTTCTTTCTTTTTTTTTTTTTTTTTTTTCGGCTCATGGGTGATGGATGTGCTGCAGCCCTCCCTCTCTCCTGGCTAGCTAACCGAGAGTGTGCTTAGGTTGTGTGGTCCAGGGTTCACTGAAACAACCCCACATATCAAAGATTCCCCCTCCCCCCCCCCCCCATCATCCATCACAACCTTATAGCTACATCTAACTTTATGCATTTAGATTTAGATTTTGTTCACATGTATGTACTTACTACTAGATAGGTCATAATATAAAAATAAAATCAATTTCAGTGATCAAACATTTCCCTGACTTCCCCTCGGTTGTGCCCCCCCAATCAACGGGATTACACCTTCGTGCCACCTGTCTTACCCTCTGATCTGACTCCTTCATATAAACCCCTCTGCCACACCCCCACCCACCCACCTATGCTCCTCCGCCGTCTGTCCCTCCGCACCACCATCACTTTCACCCCCTTCGCCCGCAGTACCTTCACCCCCCATCTCAAACTCCTCTGCACAATGACCACCCCCATCTCTATCTCCCGTCGCGAGCAACCCCCTTGGACGCTCCCCAAAGCTCCCGAGGGCATACCCCTCCCCCCCCTCAAGATCTACAACTCCCTCACACGCAAGAAGGAGCCGTTCGTTCCTCTTGACCCCGCAGGCAAAACGGTGACATGGTACTGCTGTGGGCCGACAGTGTACGATGCGGGGCATCTGGGGCATGCTAGGAACTATGTCACGACGGATGTGCTGAGGAGGATCATGAGGGATTATTTCGGCTATGAGGTTAGGTTTGTGCAGAATGTCACGGATGTGGACGACAAGGTGGGTTTTTACTTGTTGGTTTTATGGGGATGGCAGTGGAATGGGATGGGGGATTATTGGTGGGGAGTGGGGGGGTGTGAGGGGGAGGCATGGGGGTCACTCGAGTGGGGGGGGGGGTCAATGATCGGTTGCGGATTATGACTGAACAGACTGATGGGCTGCCTATACCCTCATTCCCCCTCAAAAGTTTATGCTATATAATTATATACACAAGTTCCATTCTAATAAACCTCCTAGATCATCCTCCGCGCGCGCCAGAACCACCTCCTCGACGAATACATCGCCGCCAACCCCATCCCCACCGCCTCGGTCCTCGAAACCGTCACCTCCGCCTTCACCTCCTACCTCACAAAGATCACCACCGAGACCCCCTCTCTAAAGGAGTTCAAAGAATGGGCGACAGCTGCTCATCCCAGTCTCGTGTCACTCATCGCCTCTCCCAGCGACGATACAATTCTCGACGAGGCCACCACCAAGCTCAAGATGCACCTCACTACCCTCCTAACCGCCTCCGAGGCCCTCACTACCCCCCCAGCCTCCCCAGCAGCCTTCTACACAGCATGCACTCCGATACTCCTCCCGTATCTGGATAAGCTCAATGCAGGCCGCACATATGATACTGCAGTCTTCGCAAAGCTCTCGAGCTACTGGGAGCGCCATTTCAACACCGATATGCGCACACTCAACGTCCTCCCCCCTACTACCGTCACCCGCGTCTCCGAGTTTATCCCCGAGAACGTCTCCTTCGTCCAGAAGCTCGTGAGCAAAGGCTTCGCCTACCCCACCGCCGACGGCAGCGTCTACTTTGACATCGCCGCCTACGAAGCGGCCGGGCACCACTACGCTAAGCTTCAACCCTGGAACAGGGGGGACGAAGCCCTAATTGCGGACGGCGAAGGCGCCTTGACGTCAGACAAGGCTAGCACACTACCGGATACGGCGGTGAGCGTGGGCGTGCAGAAGGCCAAGAAGAGCGCTCAGGACTTTGCGCTGTGGAAGTCGAGCAAGGCGGGGGAGCCGAGCTGGGAGAGCCCCTGGGGGAGAGGCCGCCCAGGGTGGCATATCGAGTGCTCGGTCATGTGTAGTGAGGTACTGGGACAGCAGGTGGATATTCATTCAGGAGGTGTGGATCTGGCGTTTCCACATCATGATAACGAGATTGCGCAGAGCGAGGCGTATTGGGATGGGTGAGTGGTCTCTTGTTGCTATCTTGCTTTTTGGTTTTTGGAACTATCAGCAGGTGGGGATCCGATCATAAGCCATCACTTGTGGTTGTGGTTTATATGCTCCCCATCATGATCCATCACTCGAGTCAGGCCATCCCACATATGCTAACACAACTTCCCCACATATAGCTGCTCAGGCCACACAGAAACTCTAGACGGGCGTCACCAATGGATCAACTACTTTCTACACATGGGCCATCTCAACATCCATGGTAGCAAGATGTCAAAGTCGCTCAAGAATTTTGTATCCATCCGGGATGCTCTCGACCGGGGTGGTTGGACCGCCCGCGGACTCCGCATCGTCTTTCTCATGGGTGGATGGAAGGAGGGCATTGAGGTGCGCGAGGGTGTCCTCGCAGAGGCAAAGAACTGGGAGAATACAGTTACCAAGTTCTTTGCTAATGTTAAGGCGTTGGTTGCGGAGGAGGAGGCAAAGGAGGAAGCGGGGGAGAAAATCCCGCTCCTGTTTGGGGTGAGGGAACATGCGGTGTTTAAGGAGTATGTATTCATTATCTTGGGGGTGGTAATGATTAGTTTACAGGTTTTATATTATATATACTGACGGTGTCAATGATAGACTCGACAAAGCGCGCACAACAGTCCACGCCGCCCTCTGCGACAACTTCAACACCCCTGATGCCATGAAAGTGCTCCTCGACCTGATCGCAGAGGCCAACAAATACCTCTCGTCCCCAACCGCCTCTCTCGCTCCAGTTGTGGAGATTGCCCGCTATATTACCCGTATTATCTCCATCTTCGGCCTCGACGCCTCCACAACCCCCTCTGGCGCCGACCGCATCGGCTGGTCCGACACCACCTCCGCCTCCGCCTCCACCCCCGAAGAGGCCCTCCTCCCCTACCTCCGTGCCCTCTCCTCGTTCCGCGACTCTGTCCGTGCCCTCGCCATCGCCAACCCCGATGCACCAACCTCACAGCAGCTGCTCACGCTCTCAGACACGCTCCGCGACTATGATCTGGCTGACCTGGGTGTTTCACTGGACGACAGAGAGTCGGCCAATGGGAAGCCAGCGCTCATCAAGTTTGCGCCAGCGGCTGAGCTGATTGCTGCTCGTGAGGAGAAATTGAGGAAGGCGGAAGAGAAGGAAAGGAAGAAGGAAGAGGCGAGGCTGAAGAGGGAGGAGGAGGAGAGGAAGAAGGAGGAGGTGGCGAGGGTGCCGCCGGGGGAGATTTACAGGACGAGCGAGTGGAGCGCATGGGATGAGGATGGGATACCCACGAGGGATAGAGAGGGAAATGAGGTGACAAAGAGTAGGGGCAAAGTGCTGAGGAAGGGGTGGGAGAAGCAGAAGAAGATGCATGAGGCGTGGGTTAAGGCTCAGGAAGGAAAATAGTAGGGTTTTTGTACCCCCCTTTTTCCCAACTGTTTACGTCTTTCACATCCTTTTTGTTCTTACTCTTTCCTTCCCTGCCCTTGCCTTGGATCTACCGCTCTTTCGTCGTTTTTTCTTCTTCTTTCTTTCTCTCTGTTCTTTTATAGGTAGATGGCTAGCTAGATGAGGGATAGGTAGCAATAAAAGTGTTTTTTGAAAGTACTATTATTAGTAGACGACAAAAATCGTTTCAGAGCAGTCTCACGCCAGACCCAATCAGTATTTCTTTTAGTGGTGTGATTCAATACCGGAGGGGGTCTAAAGTGCTTGCCCGAAGTTTGTACCAGTCCTTTTTTGGCCCGGTTGCTATGCCAAAAGCCCGGTTGCCCTCCTAATGCTCAGGTTTCTATGCCAAAAACTCCGCCACAAGAGTCCTGAGTTTCTCCGGAAAGTTATTGCTCGAGACTCTACTGTATTTGTGTTCAACGCAATATCCAATCACAAAGTTAAATTTATCTAACTACCACCACCACCAACACTAACACTAGAGGGTATGTATGTATGTATGTATGTATGTATGTATGGCTGGGAACGAGAGTGCTAGTACAGTGGGGTAAAAAAGGGAATGACAAATTGTTCTCTATGTACTTGGCGATCGTCAATCATCATGTGGTGGAGATGGGTACGGGGATGGTCGGGGTGCGGATTTATGATGGCTCTGGTGGCGTGTGTGTATGGCAAATTCTAGGCCCGTTCCTTGCCTGGTGATGCTGTGGGTATGGTATTGGTGTTTGTGGGGTTGTAGTGAATGGGGGGGTTGTGTGCGGTTTGGTTTGGTGGTCTGTGGGATATATGTATGTATACTCCCCACAGCGAGGTATGGTGGGGTCTGTGTCTGCTTTGTGCTGAGCGTGGGCGGGATTGATAGGGTAAGTAAAGTAAGTACGGAGGAGATCGAGATGGACTGGATGGCTGCGCGTGGTGTGCTATACTGTGTATATACTGTACTGGGGTGTAGTTAGACAGTCAGACAGACACTTAGTCTGTGGGTGGAGTGCGCAGAGGCGTGTATACAGCGATACGAGTCCTGGATGTGCCCGTTCGGGGTGGTAGGTAGGGGTCAATGTGTGGTGTGAAGGACCAATTGGGGGTAGGCGCGGCGGTACATATAAAGTAAGTTGAAGTTCCAGTACCATCAACGGTCCGGTCCTGGGCCGGACGCGATTGACTTGGAGTCGATTGTCCTGACTATAGCTAGACGGTGAATGGACAATGGATTGCATTATGACTGCTGCAGCGGGCTCTCAGGGGTGTCCCCATAAGTCGTTCTCTTACTAGGTGGATGTAGCTCTCAGCCTGGAGTTCGTGGACAATATGTATCACTACTGTTGGATAATAGTAAAAAGGTCTCATACTTCTCACACTATTAAAAAAATTAAAATCGATTCAGTCACCCATAATATCATCATTACAAACAACTTAAAAAAACCCTTTTAGGTACTCCATGCAGTCCATAGTCTTGCAATCCGTCTAAAAAGTTGGCGGACTGATCTTCCTACAGGACTGTCTAAGTCAACTGTAGCCCATTGTAGTTCACTTTAGTCAGTCCCACACTTTAACTGCCTGGCTCGACATAGTCGACTGCTAATCGGACGCGCCTATTGAGGGCACTGTTTACATTACGTAACGCATTGGACTGGACGGACTGGACTGAACTGGACTGGACTGGCTGTGTAGGGGGTAGTGGGGGGTTCTTTATGAGGGTTGGGTTGGGTGGGTGGTGGTATAGAGAAGACAGTACGGGGGAACTTGGGTATGCTTCTGGGATTCTAGATGGTTGGTGGTGAGGGAGGTAGGGTTGTAGAGGCTCATAGGCAGGTAGGTAGGTACATGTTCAGGTTTTCAATGGTTGGTGGGTTCGTGGGGAGAGGATTAGCAAGGGGGGGTTAAAGTGAGGCAGAGGCACTAAGCCTTCGGAAGTTAGGTCTAGCGGTTGCGGAACTACGGTATATGAGAGGTGAGCAGATGTTGGTTTCTGGTTTGCATAGAGTGGATGTGGAAGCTGATATAGAGAGGGGGGGGGGGGTAGAGGCATGTTTCTGCTGGTGAAGACGGAAGGAGAAAGGGGGAAGTAGGAAGTAGAGATATGAGAGGATGGCGAATCATGAAGTAGAGATGTTGGCAAGAGTTATTTAGAGCATGGTGGGTATCAGGAAAGAAAAAAAGAGGGCAGAGGCACAAAGATGAGAAGCACCAAGGCGTCATAAACGCCAGATACAATAAACGTCAATAGACAAGGAATGAACCACACAAACATTTCAAAAGAACAACACCACCTACTCAACCCCTCGGCACAGCCCAAAGATCAAAAGGTAGCTAGTTATTCGCGGTCAGGAAGACCTAACGCAGAAAAGGCCCTCCCCCGCCCAGTATTAGGGAGCGAGAGAGGGCCCAGACTATGCCCCCCTTTCGGGGGAGGCAGAGCATAATGCCAACTCCCTCCCCTCCCCCTCTAAGGCTCAGTTGCCAAGCGAGGTGAGAGAAGGAAGAGAGCCAGCTGCTCTGTTTTTTTTTTTTTGATGCCTGGAGGTTGGAAGGTTCAGGTTGGGTCTCTTTTATAGCCACTGCTGAACGTTGCCAAGACGTGATTTGGCCGACGGCTAGGGCTGGAAGTGTAGGGTTGTTTTTTTTATTATGCTCATGGGATCTTATCAGATCCCAGAGGCGCAATGCCAGGAGAGTGATGATGGGATCACACATGACGCGGGGCGTGAACCGAATAATTGCAGATTTGATTATTGCATGCATGCAGCTAGGAGCAGAGATACGCACTTCCTCCTCCTGGATTACGGTTGCTTTTCTAGACTTCCTAGAATGATGCCCTTTTCGTGCCTTTATCGCCTCATTTCCTCCCCAGTTTGCACCGCTCCTCGTAGGTACGGCAAACAGCATCTACAAGAACAAAACGGCGGGTCCGGTCCGTTTTACCCGACTGAGTCTCTCCCTGGATTAACTTACCCTTACCGCAGCTCCCGTTTATCACACTGGAGACAGGCGACAAGCAAACGCAAAGTGTTTTTTTTATCGTTTTTGTATAGTAGTAGTAATGATGTGATGGAAATGATCGCTATGGTTAATTTTAGCTAGTGCAATGGGATGAGTAATAAAGGAAATGATCGAAAATGCTTGATTTACTAGTTAGTGTCCATGCCCCATGTCCAACCCTAACCCTCGTGCGCTGACTGGTCCTCCCACGTCTCAATGAGACCTCACGCCTCAAAAACCGGAGGAGCACCATCCATCACAGTTAGTTGGCTGGAAAAAGTGGTTCTAGTATAAAGTTTGTCTGCTACATGCACCCCCAACGCGCCTCTACGGGTACTCATAGCTTGCCCCAAAGAAAGGCTCACTGACTACTATAGTACTAGCTGTGAGGACAAGGAACTCGAGATTATTTAAGAGTGGCATTTATTTTTGTGCCCCTAATTCCCAACATCTGGATTGCTCCTCTGGCGGCCTATTGGGGTGCCGTCATGCTGCACTGGCTGGCTGGCTGGCTGGCAGTGTACTACATACAAAGCGCTCTATGGTCCGTCCTCGAGAATAACATGGGCCCTTATCAACGCCTATTCTCAACAAGCGACTCCAAATACCATGAAGATGAATATATGAGTCGGCATATAAGCCCATCAAAGAGACAACAAGAACTAGAGATGCAAGCTCGAACCAAAAGACTCACACGCCTGACCGGTAGTGGGGCTCAGGGCTCGGAAGCAAGACAAAGATGTAGCAAGAGCACCGCCACGTCGTACGTATGCAAGCACCCGCACACGCCCATCAGAGCCATTACGAGACAAGAGTTAGTCACCGCCAAGGCGCAAGAAACACGCAAGAAACATCCACCAAAAGAAAGAACAAGAAACAAAAGCTCCTCATCAACCCCTCGGCATCGCCCAAAGGTCAAAAGGTACAGTTATTCCCATTAAAGGGGGGCCAGCGGTCAAGAAGACCTAACGCAAAAAAGGCCCTCCCGGCTCCGTATTAGGGAGCGGGCGAGGGCCTCAGCTACGCCTTCCAATTTCTTGGAAGGACAAGACAGATTAAAGTCCCTTTCCCCCACTCCTCTAAGGCAGTATTGCCCAAGCAAGGAGGAGGGAAAGAAGACTTTCTGTCTTGTTTTTCTTTTTGTCGACGTTCGGAGGTTGGAAGAGTTAGGAAGGCTGGCCTCCTTTTATAGCCACGGTTTGACGGTGCCAAGACGTGATTTGGCCGACAACTAGGGCAGGGAAATATGGGTTATACGTATGATATCTTATCAGATCCACAAAGTGCAAGGTGAGAAATGTGGTAACGGCATCACACACATGATGGGGTGTGGACCTTGAGGCCCGGAATAATCGCAGATTTGATTATCATATCCGGAAGCAGAAATACGCACGCTTTCCTCCTGAATTACGGTATGCCCCAAAACCACGAATAAAAACAGCAACTAGGGACACATACAACGGAGAGTGTATAACAGTATACAGTCTGGAGTGGTATATGGCACTCTAGATCTCCTATTGTGGCATGTTTGTATCAATATTAAATTTGCCCTACCCACCCACCCACCCACTAAATGCCCGCTATATGCTACAATCAAGAATATTGCACTATCGAGTAATAACACCGTCAAGATTATGTTATAGTAGAAAATCTTTTGTATTTCTTTTTTTTTTTGTGCATGGTTGTAAAGATCCATACGCTAGCTTTACCCTAGGATGAGTAAGAAAGGAAATGATCGAAATGTCGGCTTTACTACTGCTAATCATAGCGTTTCTATGCCAACCATACCACACTCATCAACCCATATACTCTAAATCTTATCTCATTCTAGTCGTGAGGTAGAATAGTTGACAAGAACCAACGAGTAACTTTATCTAAGTGGACAGACCTACAAGCGTGGTCCACGAGGCCTGACGGAGCCAGCGATTACAAGACCGAAATCACAAGGCACTATATATCTCAACAAGGGGTATCAAGATGTCAACAATACTGGTCCGTCACAGTAAATTTTACCATATTCTTTAACATGCAGTTTTACATGCAGAGCCATCAAACAAGGTATTCTGATGGCGCAGACCCCAATTCCATCCCTCCCTCCCTCCCTCCCTCCCTCCCTCCCTCCCCCCTCCCCCACTCCCTCCCTTCTTACTTATTAGCTTAGAGATATCAGCCAGAATACCGCTAACAACACCACAAAATTCAAACCACTGGCATGCCGCCTCCATCGAGCTCGACCGGTTGTATTCCCAAAGCCCGATCCCCACACCCGAGGGGAACATGTGGTTAGGGTGAACCACTCCCGCCTAGCTAAATTCAAATTTGTCCTCGATGAGAGACGCCCAATACCCGCGAACTATGCGGAAGCTAGATGTCCGATACCCGTATCATCTCAAACAAGGTCGAGTGGCCCCAATGGTAGACAAGGCTCAGCGGTATTATGTCGTTGACCGCCTCGAGCGGAGTTTCTCCCAACCATGAGGAATGTCAAGAATAGTGTTGGGCACGAGCTTGTTCGAGACGAGCCTAGTCTAGAGCTCGAGCTGGCTTCGATTGTGGTGGTGAAGGCTTGGGATGTTCGAGCTTGGGAGGATGGCTCGAGCTTAGGCTCGAGCTCTCATAGGTATAGCTAAAGACAGTCATCTCGACTCGATATACCCCGATTTTAAAGGACGAACTCAGAGGATTTACCTTCGTGGTATTGTCCAGTTTCACTATCACCAGGCTATTACTAATAGGCTAAAGAGCTCGAGCCGAAGCTCGAGCATTTCCCATATTGGCTCGGGCTGGCTTGAGCTCTTGAGATCGAGGGCTCGAGTCAGCTCGGCTCGTGCACAACACTAGTAGAGAACAAGATCAAACAAGACCGGGCGGCACCAAAGCCGCGTCTTGTGAGTCACACTGGCGTAGTACATAGAAGCCAGGCGGTGATCCAGAAATGGATGTAAAGGGCGCTCTAGGTACGTACCAACGCAGGCTCAACATCAGATGCACATGCTGTTGCGGTTCTAGAGACGAAAACAGCGACAGCGGTGTCAATTGCCGGCAGAGCGGTTGTGTCTGTGAGGCAACGGCCAGAAATTGTGGTTCTATCGTTAAAAGTTAGATTGCGAGGGACAGGTGGGGTAGGGTGTGGAGCGGAAAGAGAACCACAGGTCGAAAAGGCAAAGTAAGACAGGAAGCGATACTGCAAAACCAAAGATAGGGGCAGAGAATATTAAGAAACAAGCACCCCCTCACCATAGCCCAGAATGCCACAGATCCCCAGCATATATCACACCACGTGCATACTCCGAAGACCCAGATCTGCAGAAGAAACCCTCCCCTTGAACCAAGAACTCAAAGCGCCAGTACCAATAGAAACTACCCATCGCCCTTCCAATCCATCAGCCAACGTACCAAAGCCTCTTCCTTCGTGTAGTTTCCTCGTAGATGAGATTGGTATACGCGATCATTTCTTGAGGGCTTGAGGTATGTTACGTATAGAGGGGCACACATACTTATGTTGAGAGATGGTAAGTCCGGGAAGGGGCAGAAAGAAGGGAACGACCAAAGCAATGGGGAAGCAAGTATTTGTGTTGATAGGCCAATAAGAATCACTAAAAAAATTAGGATTAGAGGCATAAATGAAAAGTGACAAGGAATGTAGAGGGATAAGAGACATTGAGAGGTAAGAAACATCAAGGACTCACACAGGTGATTGAGGCACAAGTCTTTCAGAGACACAAGAAACAAAGGCTTCTAACCAACCCCTCGGCATAGCCCAAAGATCGATAGATACAGTTGTTCCCAGCGGTCAAGAAGACCTAACGCAAAAAAGGCCCTCCCGGCTCCGTATTAGGGAGCGGGCGAGGGCCTCAGCTATGCCTCTCAAGAAGAACCTTCTTGAGAGGACAGGACAGTACAAGTCCCCCTTCTTTCCCTCTAAGGCTAATTTGCCCAAGTGAGTAGAAAGAAGAGGAGACTTAGCTGCCTGTTTTTCTTTTAGTCGACGTTCGGAGGTTGGAAGAGTTGGTAAGGTTGGGCTCCTTTTATAGCCACGGTTTGGTGGCGCCAAGACGAATTTTGGCCGACACTAGGGCTAGGAATTTGGCCGACATTAGGGCTAGGAATTTGGCCGACAACTATGGCAGGAAAACATAGGGTTATACAATACTTATGAGATCTTATCAGATCCAATGAAGTGTAATGCGAGGAACGCGGTGGCGAGACTACATCTATGGCTGGGACACAATCTGGGAAACTTGGAATGATTGTAGGTAAAATGAAGTTTATATTTACTGGAAATATTTTCTTTTACTATTTTCATAAGGAAATCTATATTTCAATTCCCCCAGCAGTCCTAGACACGCACTATGAACCTATGTTTCTTCCACCACATATCACCGTGCGCCCCTGGGAAGCAGCGAGATAACGTGCATAAATACGTATATATGGCGGGTAAAAGGTACTCCGACTCACCAACGAATTTTGGGGGATTCAGTCCTGAGAGCACAAGACTGCAGGTAGAGCCGGTTCCGCTCCTTGATTTTACCCCCTTCTCGAGGTAGTTAGGTAGTAACAAAGTATTTTTAGCAGATCGAATAGAAATAGCTTTTTAACGATTCGATTGTGATTATACGATGATTAAGCAGGGAAATGATCGAAATACGGGATATACTACAGGCTTATTCATCTCAACCCGCGCTATGCCATAAACCCTAACCCTATTAAACCTTGGTCGGACTATTCCGAGCAGATATGAATTAACAAGCAAGAACGCAAGCTGAAAAATCATTACAAGAGCGGATATGGAGTACAGGAGGTCTATGAAAACTTGTATATATGTATTTACATCGCTCAGGTTATTGAACGGCCCTACGACTACGTTTCGATTCTAGACGAAACTGGGGATTTACCGCTAGCCTTACAAGAGTGGTTCCTAGAGGTTGCTGGCGGTCATGAGGCCTCAAGATACCAGGGGTTCGAGTATATTTAATATGATTGCTGTTCTCTGGAGCCTTTATCGTGACCATTATCCCTTTACCCCGACGACTAGGTTCCCTCACGCCCGAGGGTCCCGAACCCAATCATCTGGATAGTAGCCTCAGGATCCAGCCAGGTGCTCAGGTTATTTTTCAAACCCAAGATTGTGGGTAGTTGCGGCGAATCGATCTTAGATCTAGAGTTACACGCACATCCCTGAGTGATGACACCACGACCGCCAGGTATGTAAATGACTATCGATACTAGCATCAGCAACATTGGGAAGGCTGACCGTCAGCCGCCCACTGATCCTTGACCGGCATGGTGTGGATAGTATCAGCGGGACGCAGTGTGAAGGGTGTGAGAAGTGACCTCTAGGGATGGAACTGTTCGCGTATATGAGACTATTCAACATTATTGGGAAGGGTGAATGGAAAGGTGGGTATCGTCGGCATATGGTTGTTGATAGGTGAATGCAAAAGGATTGCGCAACCTGGCTCTCTACTTTTTGCATCAATAAGCCCTTGGCCTTCCCTATTTTCTCTCTTTTGCTAAACGCGAATAGATCCGCGCTATCCTAGTATGAATCTGAAAAAGAGACGCACACCTACCCATACCTAAGAAGAGCAACAGCGGAGATAGAACACGTCTAGGGAACAATGGCGGCGGTGTATTGGATAAAAACCTAGACCTCAAGCTGTGGGCACTAGATGTTAGAATTTTGAGTGGGAAGGGGCGAATGAAATTACCAAAGGTAAACTACATCTAGATGCATGACCGTAGAAAGAGTACTAAGATTGCGTAAACAATTATGTAATCCGGCAACTAAACAATCGAGGAAATAGATCAGTTTACCAAAAGTCACCGCGCAAAGCAGAGGTTCACGGTACTTTACTTAAGGGACGAGGACGATGGATGTAGAGGGACGGGAAACGAACGCTCCTGATTGACGCCTCGGCATTGCCCAGAGGTCAAAAGGTACAATCATTGCAAGAGAGGCTAGAGGGTGACCTAACGCAAAAAAGGCCCCCCCAGCCCCCAAAGGGACCAGGGGGGGCCAACCAACAGTGGCCAAAGAGACCTAACGCAAAAAAGGCCCTCCCGGCTCCGTATTAGGGAGCGGGCGAGGGCCTCAGCTACGCCTCCCAAGAAGAACCTTCTTGGGAGGACAGGACAGTACAAGTCCCCCTCTCTTCCCTCTAAGGCTCAGTTGCCCAAGTGAGTGGAAAAGAGAGAGGAGACTTAGCTGCCTGTTTTTCTTATTGTCGACGTTCGGAGGTTGGAAGAGTTGGGAAGGTTGGGTTTCTTTTATAGCCACTGTTTGATGGTGCCAAGACGAAGTTTGGCCGACAACTAGGGCAGGAAAATAGGGTTATATTCATGAGATCTTATCAGATCTCATGAAGTGTAACGGGAGAAATATCTTTATGGTCTACACATGTTAGAATACAACCACATGAGTTTGAATTTGCTCCAAATGTAATACAATTAGCTGAAAGTGGAGATAAACTCCCTTTTGATTTTAAAGAGACTTATCCTGTCCAAGTGTCCGGAACATTCGTGCGGCAACTCCTCACAGGTCCCTAATAGACCATGGCCGGGGCTTGCGTGCGCGCACGGGCTTAGTTGCTGTGTTTGATTCGAGTCCCTATTTATTCCCGGGGTAGGCTTATGGGCTGGTGATGTTGCTTTGTTAAGCCAGGCATCACAGGATATCACTCGCGATCACGAGTTTCTGTTGCCAGCACACCAATGATACAGTGGAGCGTTACGCATTACGACAAACTCTCCTTGAGTAGCAGTGATGGTGAAGAGGGAACTCTAAACGGTCTACTGAGACGAATTCATGCGGCTGAGGTTCATTACCACTACTCGTATAATGCTCAGAGTACTCTCGGATCACGATCAGTCTATTTATGCCGTGCAAATCATTCCTAAAATTAGCGACTATTTGTAAAACAACATAGATCACTGGGCAATTTCGTAGACATTTTCTTGCTTTCGAGACCAGGATCGAGGAGCTTCCTGCTTCTGGCTCCCTATCTTGATGTCATTTACATTCGCAAGGACGGCGCTATTGCTGTAAATATACTATACATGGGAAGAAATGTATTGATATTTCCATATTTAGTCATCTGCAACCAATTTAGGCCCGTGGGCTGCATTCTAATATCACGTGTAAGCCAATCAAGATATTTCTCCCGTTACACTTCATGGGATCTGATAAGATTTCATGAGTATAACCCTATTTTTCTGGCCCTGGTTGTCGGCCAAATTTCTAGCCCTAGTTGTCGGCCAAATTTCTAGCCCTGGTTGTCGGCAAAATCTCTAGCTGTCGGCCAAAACTTCGTCTTGGCACCATCAAACAGTGGCTATAAAAGAAACCCAACCTTACCAACTCTTCCAACCTCCGAACGTCGACAATAAGAAAAACAGGCAGCTAAGTCTCCTCTTTCTCTCCACTCACTTGGGCAACTGAGCCTTAGAGGGAAGAAAGGGGGACTTGTACTGTCCTGTCCTCCCAAGAAGGTTCTTCTTGGGAGGCATAGCTGAGGCCCTCGCCCGCTCCCTAATACGGAGCCGGGAGGGCCTTTTTTGCGTTAGGTCTCCTTGACCACTGCTGAATTTTCTTGGTCCCTTTTGTCGTCAAGACCCTTCCCCCCCCCCCCCCCCCCCATTTCCAGATGGACAACTGTACCTATTGACTTTTGGGCAATGCCGAGGAGTCAATTAGGAGCATTTGTGCCTTGTGCCTTGTTTCTCGGTGCCTCTCAGGTTAATCTTGCTTGGTTGCTGCATTCTTGTTGCAATTGTATGATCTTCAGTTTGTCCCTCTATCCTTCCTGATTTTGTGACCCCACCCTCCTTGAGTTCTACCCCACTACGTGTAGACCAACCTAGGTTTGAGACGCAACCTCTACCCTTCTTCTCCTTTGCACATGTGTACTTACGTGTCTGTCCAAGTAGCTCACAGTTATCTTCGTAGCCGCCCGTTTCCCACCTTTTCCAACTCACAGAGAGAGGGTAATATACCCATAGTCTCTTTGGCGTTTGATCTGAGCAGCCGAGAAGTTCTTCACACCATACGCCACCACTACCCTCCCACCCTCCCACCCCCCACATCTCTTATGCCAATAAGTGCACATGAACTTTTCTCTCCTGCTTTCCGTGAGCACATGGTCCTCCCCCTCACCTACAATGCTTCGTTACATGATCTTCACACCTCTATTGGTAATCTACTTTACTCGCATGGGTAGCAGCCATTTATTGTCATCTTAGATGAAAGCTCCCGAGAATACTCCCCGGTTCCACACTGGAAGTTTTCCCTTAATCTATATTCCAACACCGTGAGTAGGACCACCCCAGTTTTTTATCTCGCCCGGAGGCTGGTCTTAATATTCTAGGAGGTTTGAAAAAAAATCCCAAATACACCTTATAAGATCTTTGTGTAGTCCTTAAACGCGTTCACCAACTGCCGTGCTATCGAAAGCGCCAGGATAGATCATTAAAAGCCCCTAGTTCTTTCTACAGCCCCAGACGAGCAGAAGGCCTCTTGCTTTCTAGGAAATCTTTCGCTTGGTTTGTAGTAGCCCACGCTGCATTTCCGGTCCATATGCCCCCCCCTCCCCCCACCCTCCCACACACTACATAAATAAAAAAATCTCCTTCATGGTCTATCACTCGCACTAAATTGCGCTAGCAGGGGCGGGCACCAACAGGCCCGGACACAAGTTACAGTCCGCTACGCAACAAGACACTGGTCATCTCTAAAGTCTCCACCCCACGTCACCTGCAGATTCAATGTCGCTATCTCTCTCTGACTGGGCCGTCAACTATATGAGAACTCTCGACGATACAAAAGCCCCTCCCTCCCGTTCGCCCATGGCGGTACCAGGCTATCCCAACCTAGCTGAACCGCGTAGCCAGCTGGGCGGACGGGAAGATACCAACTGGCTCTTCTGCTGGAGCCTCTGGTGCAGTACGGCTCAGTGTTAGCCGTTGGAATCAATCGAGGTCCCGAATGGACGAATTGTGGAGTGGAGAATGATACAAAAAGTAAGTATAAAAGAGAGATACTCGTGAGTGGGAAGAACTGTGAGCTGACTAGGGCATGCCCGTTCTTTCCCTGCGGAAATCTGCTAATTAAGAGCACATTTCTATCCTCAACTAGAGGTATCTTACTATCCTCCATGCTAGTTTACTCCGTCGCACTGTCGGACGCATGTCATAATCGGTTCTTTTAACGACTTGAGTTTCCTTCAGACCCTTTTTCAAAAGATTATTATACGGCTATATAATTATATTTAGGTGGGCCCATACACTGATTTGTAGCAATAGTTCGGCTAAGATATCAGTATGCATTTAACGGAATCCCTTTATAGTCCCAGGCATCCTGGGCCATTTGGGAGGCAGCTATATTGGCTGCTAAGGAGAGCCATAACAGACCACGACTTCAGACGGGTGGTCTGTAATATTTTTTCGTATGCCGTATTGGGGCATGTGTTTTTGGTGTTGGGCCAGGTTGGGCGGAAGAGGCGACCCAACCGGGCCCGAAACGCATGAATGGGCTAACAGCGGTGATGCTAGAATGATTTATACTACGCTATTGAGTGCCATTACTGATCTCACTTTGGATAGTGTTATCTATTAGGAATTTCTGTCTAGGCCCTTGCCTTGAGCCAGCTCAAGGCATGTGTCCAACAGGTGAGCACGCTTAAGTAAATATCTCTACTCGCCCCCAAGCTGCCCCAGTTTTGGGCAATCATACTAGTATACTCAATAGTAGATATATCCCAGAGAACCAACCCGATTTTTCAACATTTGTCCTTGGTCTGACCCCTTTGACAACACCTACCTCCTCCGGGCTCCCCGAGCGCTCCGAGGCACTAGCACGAATTTCCGAGCGAGAGGAGGCATGACCTCCACTAGGTGAAGGCATCACGAGACATTCACCTTTATTGCCTCAAGTAGCCCCGTGAGCCACACTCGTCTAGGAATACTACAATCTTCTAAAAACTCGATTTAGTTAAAACTAATGTTCGATAAACGGGCGAGCATCACATACTACTGCACATAACCCATTAACATGTTCCAGCCAATGAACGCATATACAACTCAGTGAGCACCCCCTGTCAGCGATCTCGGACCAGGGCTTGGGTATTTCTAGTAGATAGATATTGGTATAAGATACGGTTCAAAGCTCTTTAACTTGAAAAGATATACAAAGTCACAGATCCGGTTTAATTTGAGGTGCCCAACTATGTCACTGTAGGCGGCCGGCAGTGTCCAAATTCCCAGTTAGTTTCAAATGCTATCTGCAGCCGTAAAATATATCACTTTCTATTTGAGTGTCATCTACGACTGATCTTATATTGAGCCCCTCCCTTCATTTACGCCGGCGGTATCCCTTGATAGGATAAAAGCGGTCAAACTCGCAGCCTGGTCCGTGCTTCTACTAAAGCTAGCAACTTTTCTATTACTGAGGGCTGAGAAGCTGGTTTATATATTGTCAATTCATTGCCCAGAATAGATATGATACAACATTTAGGGTTGGCCGCGAATTTGACCGTTTGATCCTAGTCTATGATCATTGATTATCACTCGGTAACATACTCGTGGTGTAATGTTAAGCATAACGCTCAGTATCCGGTATTGTATACGAGTTAATTAATTCTCCCTATGTATATGTGAGCTATAGGCCCACCATCTATTGATAATAGTTGTGGGGAGATGTTGTGTACATACCAAGATAAATGTCCCAAAGGATAGATCTATATACAGGACTATATCTCTACGGTTCAAAGCTATATCACAACGTAGGACCGATTAAGTGTTATAATAAGATATTCTGCTCTACATTTATACAGATTGAAGCCATATCATTCAACTCATGTCTCATATAGCTGGGACCTGAATTTTTAGCATTAGATTTGGGCCTATGCTGGGCCGGTTGTGGACGCCCCTCAAGTACGAGGCGAACAATAAGAGAAATAAACAGGGAATCCTGAAACTGTTCGAGTCTACATGTTAGGTGTGGCCTTTGATCTGAGTTTTACCCCCATTGATTTTGGCCCCCTTGTCATTGAATTTGTCGCCAAAGTGCAATACGTCTTCTTAGAGTAAACTCTTCCCACATCGTTTCATCTACTTGGCCTATTGGATACTCTTTTTTGTCTTTCGTTTTTTTATTTACAAACAGAGTATCTTAATCCCCCTGGACGTCATCTTTGAATCTCCTCTGCTAGTATATAGACCTCGTAGACCTCGTAAAGCAATATCCTTTGATAGTGATTTAGTTAATCAGTCATGCAAGTCTCATTGTTGTAAACTCTCTCTAACCAAGCCCTTTCTTCCCTAATACATCCAACCTTCACCATGTGACTTGTCAGTCTGCAATGGGGTCCCCCCTCGGTGAGAGGTATTTCCATTGAACAGGCCTCGCAGAGCAGCGAGTTTTCGGTGAATATCAAGAATTCCTGTATATCATTTTAGCGTGTGGATCCCTTTTAAAAAAAAGCTTGTAAGATCAGAATTACATCTTCTTTGCACTTCTTGCTAAGGGGCGAGCCTTGAAGATGCGGCTGATCAGCCCTTGCCCCATCGTAAGTCTCCCATGCCATATTTTCCTCTTTGACCCTCACGATTCTCGCCTGAGCCTCAATTCTCCTCAAGAGCTTCCTCACTTCTGTCCCATCCTCTGGCCCATCCACCATAACAAGCTCAGGTGGAGGGTGAACCGCACTCCTTGCTTTGGGATTTCTATTCCGAGCTTTCTTTGTACCATTTCCTTGGGCACCTTTGGTCTTGCTCGGATTCTGCATCGCCCTCTGCATATCTCGTTGCTGTTGATAATGAATCGCCCTCGCCTCCCGTTCCTGGGCGAGAGCGTATCGCAAATCCCTCTCGGTATCCTGCTGCTCCCACTCCATCTGGTTCTGATCATAGTCGTATCTCTCGGTGGGCTCTGCTGGTTGCTGCTGTTTCTGCTTATTCTTCTTCTTTTTCTTCTCATCTGGTGATACACTCATGCCACCCGGTCTCTTTCTCGCTTTATTTTCCCTTTCCTGAGCTGGAGACGGTTCCCATCCGTTCTTTCTCCAGTCCCTCGACGGCCCGCCAGAGTGATCCGGACCGCCCTCTGCAGTGTTCTGTAAGGGTCTTGGGGAAGAAGCGACGAATTCTTTTCTCGAGTGAGCAAGGAGAAAAAAAAAGAGGAATAAGAAGCAAAAGGGGTTAGGTTTGAGAACAAACCTTGAGTTCCAGTACCCCCCCGGGGGGGAGAAGCAGTAGCTTCGGGATGAAAGTGTGTATCCGCATCAACATACCCACGCTTGGGGTTGATAGGGGTCCAACCGCTGGTAGCTAGAGGTGAAACAGGATGGGCAGGGAGGTTGGGTTGGGATCGGGTCAGCCTCCTAGGTGCCTCCGTTGATGGAGGTTCGACAATGTTTTGCTCCATGATGAAAGAAATTGTTTGTTAAAACTGGTTGGGTGGGTTCGGTTGATGGACGGGGTGGTGCGGATTGTAGAGGAAACATCACACCACATCACTCGTCCCACGTGATCCCACAATTAACCTTTTCTTTTATTCATTATGTACATGCAATCCACAATCAACCTGTAGGCAGAGAATTTTGAAATTGGTATTCGCAGCCAGCCAGTGCATAGACCTAAACCCATGTACTTTTTAAATATAAGAAAGCCACAGACTTTCCCAAAGGTCCCACTTTCCTTAGATAATAATACCCAAAGGACTGCTCAGTTTGATACAGCTAACCACTGATACAAATATACATAAAAATAGGCCAGCCCACACAATAGCAAGCTAGGTATCCATTCATACACTGGCATGTAATCAAATACCCACCATAATTAAGTCATCATTCGACCTAAAGAGAAACAGCGCCTACAACATCCATTATGCAAAACAAATGTACTGGCCAACAACCCGAGAATTGCCCCCTCAAGATTTTACGTTCACTTCATAAAATACACTATGACCAGAGTCACTAGCTATAACAGCCATGAAGATTACAGCAGATACAGCGAAAGCTTGCTATAACGGTACGCTCGGGACCAGAATTTGGTACCGTTGTAGAGAGATTACCCTTATATAAGGGGTGCTGGTGCTAAAGGCTGGGCAAAAAGGACCAAGAAGTGCTACCATTATAGAGAGATTACCCTTATAGAAGGTACCGTTATAGCAAACTTTCGCTGTATATCCTATTGGTAACAATAGAATTCTATCTAATTGTGGACATGGCTAGATATACATGCCTAAATTTAGCACCGCATAAAAGTACAGCGCTTCGTTAAAAAAAAAAGAAAGAAAGAAATACATGTCCCTTTACATCTACAATTCATCGTGTTCATCTGCTTGTCCCTCTGTCTGCTTCTCATCGACAAATTCCTCCAGAACATCAGGCGTTGCCTCCGCCTCCGCCGCACTTGACGCTGATGCTGCCGAAGCTGAGGCCGAAGCGGCAGATGCGGAAGCTGCAGAAGCCGAGGATGAGGACGAAGCAGCCGCCTTTGCTTCAGCTTTCTGGATCCTCTCCATGATCTTTTGCTGTTGTAGAACATCCATGACGTGTTTGTTCAGGGCCTCCTTCTTCTTTTGGAGCTCCTTGACAGTGAATACGGGGTCTTCATAGTCAGCCTTGGCATCTTGTTCGACTTTTACCTTCTCAAGCCAGGCCTTGGTCTCCTCTTGCCCTTTCTCTAGAGCCTTGGTGTCGATCTCGGGAAACTTTGGTACCTCGGCATCTTCAAGTTCAGAGTCAGGCGTAGGAGGCCTGTTGTTGAAGAGCTCTATGAGATTATCAGTTTGTCCTATAACGTCTTCAAGAGCTTTGATCTCTTCTGGTCGTTGCTGTTTCTCTGATTTACGGTTGTTGATAGGGGTCTCAAGGGCTTTGAGGTCGGACAACTTTTGTTTGATGGTAGCGAGATCGGCAGTGTATCCTTCGTCGTATAGCCAATCAGCCGTCTGTGAAAGGAGGGCCTCAAATTGCTCGCGCTGCTCAGGTGTGGAAGCAGCAATAAAAAGTTCATCCTCAAGATAATCACGACCACGGTAAGTAAATGCTTCGAGTATGTTGCGAGCTTCCTCGATATCGTGTCGATTCTTGTCAAACTTGTCGAACCCTTGGATCCTAAGGAGGGGTTAGCTTTCACTCCAAGTTTCAAATTCGTTGGGCCCGGACTTACTTTGAAATCAGCTCTGCTTTATCCTTCTCAGAAACCTCGGGGAACCCATCCTTTTCGATTATGTAGTCCAAAGGAATTGTCTGCAACCTCTTAACAATCTTGGGTGTCGAGTCTTCTGCTTTGGGGGAAGCCTCTGCGGAAGAAGAACTCTTCTTAGAACTTGTAGTTTTTGATGAAGACTTTGAATCCGTCTTCTCAGCCTCTTCCAAAACCTCTTGCTCTCCATCCTTCTTCTTCCCAAGCCCAAAAAATTCTTTAACACCTTCAACCATGCCCTCCTTCTTTGGAGGTTCTTCAACTGTTTCGACAGTACACTCGACCCAACCTTTCGTAATTTTGGGAAGCCCATTCCTTTCACTGATCTCCATGTTAAACTTGGTGAAAATATCCTTCGGGTCACATCCAAAGTCATCGCTCAGCTTTTGGACCGAGGCAGTGAGATTTTGAACTTTTACAATATCAAGAAATTCTATCCCAGGCTTCTGTTTCGGATCTTCCGCACGGGGAGGAAGGTTGAAAAAAACAGAGAAGTCAAAATCTTTTTGCTTGGGTAAAGGAATAGTTTTTTCCTGGCCCATCTTTGCAAAGAAAGGGAAGATTTGCTGAGTAGTTTCTGTTCGCCGTGTTAAAGTTAGATCATAGACCTTGGCGATAAACAGGGTTGAGCACTATACCTTTTGCCGATTCACCATCCTTAGTGTATTTGAGCGATACAGCATAGGGACTGATATCGTGAGTTCTGATCTCCTTCACTCTGAACCCACCGCTGTCTGCGGCGCCCTTGAAGGTAGCCCCGAAGACAGCGGCCTCATCGGGGTTGACATTCTTAGAGATCTTGGCCTGACCTCCCATTATTTCCTCTAATTTCTTTCCGACAAATGGAGTTCTTACAGCACCTCCGTGAAGAATCATTGTGTTAACCTGATCCAAAGAGATTCCAGAATTTGAGATAGCGTCCATGATCGGTTTCGTAATGAGATCCTCATATTCAGCTAGCAACTCCTCGAAGGTTGATCGCAAGACCTTGTTTGACCGGAAATCAATCTCATTGAATAGCGATTCGACCGAGCCCATGGTCTCGGTATTTGCAGAGAGGATTTGTCGGACTCTGGTAGCCTCCCTCCAAAGCTTGGCTGCGGAACGACCATTGCGCTTGACTTCCTGTTTAAGCTCGGGGTTCTTCTCGAGGAGTTTCTTCGCTTTGGGGCTTGAAACAAAATCATCAAGTAGAAGATCAAAGATCTTATGATTAAAGATATCGCCTCCAAGGGTCCTGTCATAACCAACTCCTAATACGGAAACCTCCTGGACTGTCTTCGTAAACCTTCCAACGTCCTTCACAGTTTTCCCCTGGAATCTCAACACAGTAGCGGTGGTTGATCCAGCTCCCATATCGTAGATAATGTGGTACTCGGGGTTCTTCTCGTCGAAGGTTCGTGTGGTAGCGTAATTGATGCCAACAGCCAGACCGTCCGAAACAAAGCTCATGACCTTCAATCCCGCGAGCTTAGCTGCAAGTTCAAGGGCATGCTTCTCCTCGGCGCGAAAAAATGCCGGGATGGTGAAAACCACGTTCTTAATCTTGGTACCGGGACCCCCCAGAGCTTCGGCATTTGCGACAATGTTCTTGAACTCCATAGCAAGGAGCTCTTCCACTAAGAAGCTGCCTTCACTGTGACCGACTGGAGGAGCAGAGGAGCTCGTAAAAGCGACTGTCGACCTGAGTGAGCTGGGAACGATATTGACCGCTGGATATCGCGAAGAATATGTCATGACAGTGTCCTCCATTATATGTTGCCCAAGAAGTTGCTTGAGGTTAGGATAGACGTCATTGGGAAATCTTGCTGCAAGGTTTACGGCATCTGTTCCGTAGAGTCGTTCTGGGTAAGGGAATTCCCCCTCCTTTACAGGAGAGTTTGAAGGTTTGAAGCCAATTGCCGAAGCTTCTTTGCGTTTTGTATCTTTAGTGAGAACAATCTCAAGAGGAATTCCAGGCTTGACAAGCGCAGCTTTGATGTATTCTTGGCCAAAATCCATACCCAGGATTGCTGTCGATGCTGAAGCACATGTTGTAAACAACAATAACAGCAAGCCGGGAATGGCTGCTGCAGGTACACCTACGGGGCGCATGGTGATCACTAGAGCTTAAGTGACCTTGAAATCTGAACGATACGAAAAAGGACCAAGCTATGAAGCTTGAAGTGAGGTGAATCCCAAGTGGCCGAGTCGAGGTAAAGGTTACAGCTGTATTGGAATTGGTTTAAGAATGTAACAATTCAGTGATTCAGGAAGTGCCCTTAGTGCTGGAAATTTCAAATTCCCGAGGGGAATGATGTCTACTTTATGTTGGTTGAGGTTCGGAGTCCAAAAAGGCCAGGTTGCGCCAAAACCTTTGCCAAGCCAGGGAATTGCCTCTAGGGTATTAAAGACGAAACGGATTACATAATTTTTTTGAATATCAGTTAAAGCCACGTTTATTTCTCACAATTTAGAGTTGTAGCATACATATAAATTGTATCCAAGGCTGGCATAGTAAAGTGGGTGGGTAAGTGGTACCTCTGACTTACCGTGTTCTTTTGTTTCGATTTCTAGAAGTTTCCGATGTTGCGCCTCATAAGGAGTCACTCGTTAAGGGACACATCGACGGTGAGCTTTACTTAGCATCAGCGTTATGCGTTAGCATGGTTGTTCTTTAGCTGCTATTACCCCGGTATCAGAGAATAGTAATCGTTTCCCCGGCAACCACTATCTACGAATAGCTAATCTGTCTGCATACATGTAAGGTCCTGGGTATGCACCCCAGAGTTCACTGCTGCAGCTCTTATCTCGTCACCTCCTTGGTTTATGATTACCTCAAGAGCCCTATAGACGCACTTTATAAGATTGAATCTCGAAGGCTCGAAGCTCATAACGCAATTTCTCTAACTCAGAGCTACTTATTATTGCACATAGCGACTCCGTCTGCTAGTTTTCGCGATCGTAAGCGTCAAGCCCTCTCTTTTCCAGTCAAACAAACATCTATAGTATATATCCTTCTTCTCTCCCTCAAAATATAATGTAAGTATTACCCTAGCAATATTTACACTGTCAATATTGCTACCAATACTCCAAATACAATAACCTGGCGTAGAAACCCAAACACATGCCTAGTCGACGTAAATCAGGATTTCTCAATATTGGCATACGTATCCGTTTCAAGGTAAAGCTTTTCCCGACAAAAAGGGAATAATAGGCGTTAGTTCTAAGGAGAGACGTAAATCGAAGTTTCAATTCGAATGAAATGGCTAGTAGAGAAGATTTCTATGCCATTCAATGAACTCAAACCGAACTTATCATGCTGCCGTAACAAGGATCTTTGGGGAAGATGTTCATATGGCAGATTAGTGCGAAGACAACTTTGAAGCGGTGAAATCTTAAAACCTGTTCAATAGACGTTGTTTGGCAGTTTTCTACCGATATCCCCTACCAAGCCCTGTTCCAGCTACAAATATCACTATCGTTAATAATTCATGTACTTGTACAACTGCACGGCGTATTCCTGCACCGGATTCCGTTTAAAACCCTTTCTCCTCTGGCAAAAAAGAAATGATCCGCAGGGGCAGTCCATCAATAGTATAATAGGTAAAAAAATCTCTACCACAGTCTTATTCGCTTGCAAATCGCGGGAGGACACCCCCCCAGATGGCATTCAAATCCATTCGCACAGGAATTGTTGATAACTACAAATCTCCGGCATTTTCATGCTCATCCTCCCAAATATCCATAATCTAGCTAGGCCAACAAGTTGCTACATAAAAACTGGGTACATATATACCGCAGCTAAAGAATAATTGTGTACTTCGGCATCCCATTTGCCAGATCTAGATTGAGAATAATTGGGTTTCTAATGGCTTTTGTTTTGAAAGCATATCATGCAGAGATGGGAAGTGGACAATTTGACCTCAAAATAAGTAAATATATTTACGTTTCTTCGCGTCTATTCATCAAAGGGCCAAGATGGCGGGAACGTTGCCCTAGGATCGGTTTTGCCCAAGAAATTAAGGCAGTCTCCTATGTTACAACCTTGTTCTCTGAGACCCCTTTTTAAATCGGCCAATAGCTGAAATAGCTGCTACAAATGCCCGGAAATCCAACTAGAGCCCTTCATTTACTGAAAATTTCCTCGGTCTTCCCCTGTAGGGATCCAATGGTAAAGAAATTCCACATTTACATCTAGTTTCTTTAATACAGTCATTCATGCCGCTTACTGGGACTCTAACTAATCCCAACTTTAAACATGTACACTCCCCCTTCTTTAAAGCGAAAGTAGGATTGTAGAAATATCATGCAATTTTATGCTAAAACCTCTGAGATGAATAAAGAAAAAGAAAAATAGAAAAATAGGAATAATGTTTCCTCGATATAGAAATCATCAGTAAGTCTACAGGAGTGAATATAAGCACATGTCAGCTGCGGTTACAAAAATTATGTCTCAATCAAAATGAACTCACCAAGCTTAAAAACCATAAAATAACCAATATGGCTGCCATCCGATACTTTAGATTCATCCAATACCCCGATGGCGTCTCTTCGCTCAAAGTCTTTGCCCTCGACCTCGGCTTCAAATCCTCTCCACTCCTTCTACGGGATGAACTTGCCGGTTCGTCAACCAACTCTTTCGACTCGTCGTCGTCGTCATCCACGCCTGATCCCCTCGACGTTGGAAGGCCTGACTGTTGTTGCGAAACGTTGGGCCTTAGGGGTGTCCCCAAGACCCACCTGGACAGCGTAGTGGTCGCCCTTGCAACATGGTAACTGACATACAAAAACAGGATTGTTGCGAGAATGAAGTTGGATGTTCGTCCTGTCGTGCCGAAAGCACCAAGGCCCAATAGACCCTTCGCATCTGCCGCCATCCAGATATGGTACTGAAGTGTGAAGGTTTCTAGTGAACACTTTCCTAGCCATGAAAAGACTCTAGAGTGAGTGTTTCTCAGCTTTGGAGTAGAATTCCGTAGAGTTATGAAAGATAGGATTGGGATGAATGATATGTATGGATGATATGCGTTGTACTCGTATCTGTCTTCCCTGGTAACCTCAAAAAGAACGTACAGTGGAAGACCGATAACAGAAGCGACAATGGCGTATCTTCTCGCTGATGCCCACCATTGCATTGTCGTGTATGAGCCTTCCTTAACTCTATTAACCGCAATTGCTACAGCCATACCAATAAAGACGATCCACATGTCCAATGATACCCTGAACCTCCATTCTTTAGCATCCCATTCGGTCCTTGCGAGGAAGCCAATCAGTCTAAATATAGCCTCCAATACTCCCGGGAAATGGGTCAGTGTAGCCGTAAGGACCGCTGCGATTATAACCTTTCCGGCGAGGAATTTGGTATTAGAGTTGTACTGCTCTCCAGCCCTCAAAGTTGCAAAAACAACTATGAACCAGTAAGAACACAAAGGGGCGAAATAGTAAAAGAGATAATTTGTGCCCATCATAAACGGGAGCACACAACTCAGAAGATTCAGCCTGACCAATACTGATGCAACTCTTTTCAGGGAGTAGTCCTTCTGGTTAAGGAAGTGAAGGGTATGTCCGTATCCAATTATGAATAGATATGCAGCAATGGCTACACGAATGAATCCGTAAATGGCAGTAATCTGTGCTGCCCCTGTGTAATGATAAATGAGAATTGCAAACTGCATCCATCCTTTCCACTCATCTGTCTGTGAGTGGCTCAAAAAAGGTTGATCCGAGCCGGTTTCGGAGATTTTACGGAGTGTAAACAATCCTGCCACAAGTGACAATACAGTTCCCCATATGAAATCTGAAGCGAAGTATTGCTTGTGAGCTTTGTTGAAAACTTGTGTACGGTCCGCATAAAAGCAGTAAACGATCGCCAAGCCAAATACTAACAGAGCCCAAGCAACCTCATCTGATGGCAGCCATGTAGCTTGTGCTATGGACCTTGTTCCTGTCTTTTCATCTGAGCGATTATATCAGCATTTATCCTTCGACAGCGGCGCAGACCAAGCTCTCACCTTTGCTCCTCATGTAAAGAATTGCAGGGAGAATCCCCAAAACGAACAAAAGCCCAATCCACTGGAGGTGGTTTGGCGCTCGGTACCTATTGCAGCACGTTTGATCATAAGGGTATTTGGTTGCTGTTGCCGCATTGCACCTTAAGTTCAAGAGTGCTTCTGCCTGCTTTTCGGCAATACTGTCTACCAAATGAATGCCCGAGCTTTCATACACCTGTTCTAGGCCATCAATCATCTCGTGCCATGACCAGATAACATCTACGCCTTGGAAATCCGACAGTTGTTGAAGGTACTGGTTCATAGCTCTGATCTCTTGTGGAGTTATAGTCGCTTTCCGATCGTCATTCAATTTATTCCATGCGGGTACGAGGACAGGGGCGATGAGCAAGAGATCCGATTCAGTCATGTCTGTTGTCCTGCGGCCCTTTCTCATGTGTTGAACGACATCATCGATACTGTCTTTCCACATTTTCAGGCCATTCATATTCTCGTGTCTTGCATACCATAATCCGGAACCCATTAGAAGTATAGCAGGGGTATTTCCGGATGCATCCTGCACTTTCCCATCGTTATATGAAGAAAGCTCGGTATGCAACCTGCTCGAGTTGAGCCAGGGATCCCAGATAAATTCCAGCCTAACATCGCTCTTTTCCACCGTTATATCGACATGCTTCTCGGTCGTTGCAGGATTTGCTTTAGGATCCAATGCCTTTGCTACAGCCCAGAAAACCTGCCGGATAGATGCATCTCCAATAAACAAAACTCGGCGGTTAGCCAGGCAAGTTGAAACGTCGTCAGAGACGTATTTGTGCATCATACAGCCTGGGGGCTGCCAGTTTTCGGGAACAATAGTTGAATTGTCTGGCGGATAATCGAGCCATTCGCCTTCATTGAGTATTGCTCCGCATTTGAAAGGATCTCTGGCATCTAAAAAGAATGTTGAAGATGACCATTAGAGATCTACCAATTACGAGTATTGTGGAACATGGTCACGCGACCATACAACAAATTTGAGGAGCTTACCGAACCAGCAGTAGCGTAAAGCCACACCCAGTAACGTAGTACAGATGAACGCCGCAGAAATACGGTCGGCAATGACAGATGTAAAGCCTGGACGGGAGAATTTGAAGTGTACCATAATGAGGTAGACTCACATGTAACGGTGGAAATAGGTGTGAATAGATAAGAGATGGAAGAGTGATGGAGTTATTGAATATTTGGGGGTCAACCCGGATCCTGAATCGACCAAATAAGTGTCAGGGAGCGCGGAGGGGTGGAAGGAGAGAATAGAATAGAGAGAAAGAGGCTACAACTCTGAACTGATATCAATTCGACAAGCCTTGGGAATAGACAAGTGCCCAAGATGTACGTAGTCCCTGTATGGAACAATAAGGCACACGAGCGCATACGCAGCTTCCCGACACGTTCAGGGGTCCTATTCATTAATTGTCTCCATGGCTTCATAGGGCCTTGGCAGTTCTGAGATCTGCAGCAACCTGGCTAACGACGCGTATCTTTGAGGCTGATTTATGCGAACTTGGCAAACCTAAGCCCAAAGTACCTTGTCTTCCCTACGTCGTCCTAGACAACTGAGTCTTGATACTAAAATTCCCGTGATCCGAGTGGTTGAAACTTGAGGGGTCAAATAACAGGCATCTGCGGAAATTGGACCTAACCGCGCAACCAGATTAAATTGGCGCGGAATATTTGAGAATGGACACATATACATATACGACTTGAGTTTTAAACAAAGCCAGAGCAACTTGAGTCTAAGAATCATGCCGGTTCCCTTGACATCTGGAGCGGCACCTCTCGACCTAGACGTTCCTTAAGATGATTTATATCAGTACTGTATCCGGTTGGCTCAAACCTGTACCAGTAGATCCCATCAATCGGTTGGTGTATTTTGTCAACCTCGAAGAGTTGATTTTAAAGGGTTACAAGGCCTTCCAGCCCCTCTTTATGTCATAATGTATGTAGTAGCATTGAATTCCTTGAGTAATGGCGAGGCCCTGCCTAGCAAAGAAATCAGCTTTATAAGGGTTCTATGGTTTTCATGAGATATAGAAGCTCAGTTGTATGTACGCACGGGTACTTGGCGTCGTACAGTGCAGATAGGAGATGGAGATGGAGGAATTATGTATGATCACAGAATATCACTCGGCCAAGTTTCCACCAGGTGGATAAACCAAGATACATATGTACTTAAGATAAGTGGACTATATACAGCATCTTGTTATTACCTAATTTGGCTCAGGGCAAGTAATAATTAGTCCCATAAATTTTCGGGAGTGTCGAGGCGGGGGGCTGTGCATAATTTCCCAGGATATTGACCCTGATTGATGATATAGCGCGAGGGGGGAAGTTCAATCAAATATTCAGTTGAGTAATTGTAAAAATTAGCTTAAAATATATGTATCCTATTCGTCAACAGCTCTAGCCAGTTGATTACACGAAAGCAAAGATCAACTCACATCTATCATGATGTCGAAGAAGGTAGGTACATATGTGTCGCCGGGCCCGATCGACCAGTTATCTGGCATGCACAAATTTGCTGTGCTGCATATAGTATTCGGATACATGTAACTATGCGGTTATTAAATATCTAGCCCAAACCGATTGACAAACTTTTGTGCGCAATATGAAATCTCGGAGGTGACGACTAGACAAAGATTTTCTGCGTCAACATATTACCTCTAGGAATCAATCATGCCTGAAAGTACCACCCTCCGCAGAGAAAACTCCCCTTGATTTGTGATCAGTATAAAAAAATGCAAAAAGCAAATATGTAATACTAATCGAGATGAAAACCCGAGGAAACATTGATCAAGTCCGATACTCACTACATGAGATGAGTCTGTGTTGGCACAAGCTGTTCGTGGTCTACGATTCATTTTCCCAGCCTGATTACGGCATGTATGTATCATTTGATCAGACCAATCAGGACACTTTGTGAGATTCCCGTAGCTTTTCCACCGATTCTTTCCACGATAGGCTGAGGGTGAGTGATTTCCGATGATTTCAAGTATGAGCGAACATACGCGCATGCATTGGATTTCGATGTGGCTGTTAAAATAACTTAAAGTTGGCCAATAGCTCGAGCTAAAGCATACGGCGGCATACGTAGTACGACATAGGTACGTCATTTAAGGTGTAGTTTAAACAGTTTACATGTAATTACATAAAATACGTCAAGGTCCTTTTTCTTTAACGTCGATTTTTTTACAGTCAATCATATTTACACCCACACCATCAACATATCAATACAATACACCTAGAGTGTGACGAGAGGAGAAAAACCTTTCCTCTCAAGTCTAAATGAGAGGAATTTAAACTTCCTCCACATCCTTTCTTGTAGCCTCATACCTCTTTCCTCTAAAGCTCCATACACCCCAATTTCCCTGGCTCAAATCTGTTGGGTCGGCACTAAATACCTTGATCAGCACGCATGCACTCATGAAGTTCAAAGAGGAAACGAAACTCACTCATTAATATCCCATCTCAAACTTTTAAACCGGTTCTCCCCCGGCTCTAGTAGCATATCGAACTCTCCTTTACACTTATCATTGATCCAATTCACATCCCTCTCCATATCATACTCTGTGTATCCTGTCACAAGGACCGGACATTTGGTTTCCAGAAGTCTAGGCAAGGTATTCTCCCACTCCGCTGCACTTCCTGGATGCCCCAAACCTGGGTGGAAAAGTACAAAGCAATCAAAATAAGGGTCAAATGGCGCAAAAGTTCCCGTAGCATGAAGGGTGTGGTAGTGCTCAACATATGTGCTGATCTTCATGTTGTGGGATACACGTTCAACGATCGCCCCAAATGGGTTGGAATCTGTACGATCAGGGACAGGGAGTTCTGAAGCTCGACCATCTAGCGATTCGGGGCCAATGAAAACAAGATGGAAAGTGGACAAAGGGAACATATGGGTAAGTTGATGCCAGACTTCTCTAGGAAGAGAGGACTCGGCACGAGCGCCAAGCATAAAGATTCGCACAGGTGGTGGAGTTATGCGAATGCCTTTCATGTCCTTTCCGGCACCAGATTTGGGTGGATGAAGGGTGTAGCGGAGAGCTGGGGAAATCAGCCGTGCTCACGAAAGATGGAATAGGTAGCATATACCGCTTACACTCTTCAAACCCTCAATGGTCAGTCTATGGCGGAGATTGTAGGGGCTAAGCTCGTGCAAGAAACTTGCAATTGTAATAGGATATGTTAGGAGCCTAGTAACTTGGCGGAGAGACCTTGGGTCATTGACAGCTCTGAAGTCACGGGTGTAAAGAAATGTATCCCAGTTGGTGAAGTTAATAAGGGCCTCATCCATCTGCTCACCCGGGTATTCGAATTCTGGGAAGAATCTGCCAGAGCGAAGATCGTGATCGTCCTCATTCGCTTCTCTAAGAGCGTCGCAGATGAGAATATGGTTTTCATAGTCCGCAGCCCAATGTTCTTCCGAGCAGTAAGTCGGAACTCCGCAATCTGAACAAGTGAATTTCACATGCTGCGGAGAGCTAGCATGGTCGGGATGCGGGCAGTATGCAGTGCGCTTAATCGCTGCTGCCCGTTCACGCATCGAAGGAGAAGGCGACTTGTCCATAGGATGAAATAAATTATTGGGCTGAAGAAGAACACGCGATCCCTCCGTATGTTCATACACCGGATGATCGCTAGTAGAGGCCAATTCTGAGGGGAGAGGTGGGGTCCGAACATCTTTCTTGCTGCCAAACATGGAGAGAAAAGTGCGCTTCGATTGAAGCGATGAAAAGATGCCATTCTTCAATTGCCTTTGAGTAGGTACAAGGGCTGACGATGAAAGCGCCCTAGGATATTGAGATTGTGGTTTGAAAATAATCCCCGATGAACGGAAACGAGTCAAACATCGTGTGCAGCTCTGTGAGGGTCGCATGGAAGCAACTGGCAATTGAAGATTATTCTTAAAAATTTACTTTTCCGAGGGTTTTTTTGAGTAGAGAGGATGACTGTTTTTTTTGTTTTTTTTTCAATTATGTATGGGTGAAGGTCATATATCGTTGGAGGGGTGAAGGTTGACGTTAGACGTCTGTATTTCCGGGTGGTGGGATGATGATGTCGTGATGTCGCTTAACGCACCTGCATTCTGCTCATGGATGGCTATGGCTAGATCTCTTTTTTGCGGCTCCTACGGTTGACTAAGATCAGGACAGATGGCGGTTGTGAAACGCCTGCCAAACACGGCCAACTGACTAATTGCTTGTGCTTTCTTTCCCTTCAACCGCAGAAAAGAATGAGGAGTAGAACGCTGTACTCATCACTTTATAATTACGCTTCCTACAGAGCTACTTTCTAGCTCACATAGCTGCTGGAAACCTCATCTTCCGCCATATAACGTTAGCTCTAACCATCTCATAATCCTCACCCTAGCTTCGTGCCACACTCCCCGTACAGCTACATAGCTACTAGTATAGCATACATCATCTCCCTCCCTTCCACCTTCCATCCTTCTTCCAGCTTTAATTCACCATGTCAGCTTCCTCCTCCTCTTCAAGTGCTCCGATGGCTCCAAATGGCTCCTCCACTTCTGAGGCAATAGACCCTTCATCCATATTGATCAAAGTCCTTTCGCCCGCCGAAAACTTCCCCACCGATCTTGCTTTTCGTGTGTTGCCAAAATCTACTATTGGAGAGCTCAAAAGTCGTATAACTACTACTTTGGATTCTCGGCCAGCAAATGACCAACAGCGCCTAATCTACAGGGGAAAGTTATTGACCGATCAACTTGTCATTGAGAGTATCCTTGGGCTGGGCCCTGGAAAGGATGGCGGCGCTGGTGTATGAAACCCCCCCCCCCCCCCCCCCCCGCGTTCCCTCTACCTTTGATCATCTAGCTCTAGCAATCTAATTCTCCCTTTAGGATACACCACAAGAGGCATACACCTTTCATCTCGTCATTCCCCCTTCAATAAATAGTCCGACAAGTCCAACCCCTCCTCCGACTACTTTTCCAAATTCTAGTCTCTTCGCAAGCTCACGCCCACAACCATCGCACTCACCATCGCCTACGCCACTAGGTAGGCGGCCAGCCACCACACATACTACAACTTCAACCATTACGCCGACCCCGAATTCCTCAATAGTCACTACTACCACCCGTATAACAACAACATCTGTGCTTGCGCGCAACGGTGGGACTTCCCTTGATGTACCAGGGGTGAGTCTTGAAGAATTACGACAGAGACAACAAGACTTTATTGTCGCTCGGCAGAGGATGAATGAGAACTTATCCCAGAGGATTGCATCGGCAAGGCAGACAACGAATTTTCCCCCCGGCGCATCAGGCCGGAGCACTGGGATCTCTATCCCGGGTGCCAGCGCCTCGGGATCTGGCTCGAGTACTCCAACTCTCCGGTACGGACCAGGCGGGATTCCGGTCCCCTCAACTGGAGTGCCAACGCCTCTTACTGGCCATAGCGGGGCTTCCAGGTCATCGGGGGGCCTTACGAGATCAGCCACGTCTGAAGGGATGAGTCATACCTTGGAAACTGAAGATGAAATTAGACGCCGCGCATTGCTGGAGCTACAGCAAGAGGAAGTGTGGCCGGAAGCTGAACAACTTCCGACAACTGCGGGATTTACTGCTGCTCCGACGAACTTTTATGCTTCTCCTCAGTCTCAAACCGGCAATAACTTACTAGGCGGGAATAATCTGATTTATATGCTTCAGGATCCTTCGGGAGTTCCTACTGCCTTACTCATAGGGCCTCCCGGAAGTGCAGGGTATCCAGCCCCAGCTCCAATCCCTCTACCTGCTTTTAACATCAATTGGGGCGCCGGGGGGTTAGCCAATTTGCCCGGGGCTGATCTACGGGCCCCTCGTTGGCCCATGCCTGAAAATGTCAACCACGGCGTCCATGGAAATAACATATTTCAAAATCCTGCTTTGGGGCAAGGGTTCGCATTCCAAAATCACCATCAGGCCCATGCCCGGAATCACGGCAGGAGGCCAATCACTTTTGGGGATGTCCTTGCTGGAATTAGAGCACGTGCTACTCACTTCTGGCTTGCCGCTCGCTTGGCTGTATTTGTTGTTTTATTTACTGGTAGTGGTGGGTGGAGGCGGATGTTATACTTGGGCTCTATCGCTGTTTTGATTTTCAGTATGTCCACCCAGTAATGCGGCCCTTTATAGTCGCCTCAAGACACTAACATTACTTCAGTTTGGCAAACTGGTATCTTTAACGATTTCCTCCGTCCTTTGATGGAGGCCATAAACCCCCCTGCCCCACACCCTAACCCCAACCCCAATCCAGTTGCGGCAGCAGCTGGCCCTAATCTCGAGCCCAACCAAACACAAACTCCATTAGCACGTGATGCCAATGGCAATCCTATCGGGCCCGCTCAAACTGCTGGAATGCTTGTTGCGCGTCGCGAAGATCGTATTAGAGATATTATCCGCGGCGTAGAGAGAGGTATTACAATATTCTTAGCGAGTCTTGTACCTGGACTCCACGAAAGACATGTTGATGCTGTCGAAGCAAGACAGAGGGAAGCACAACAATTGAGGGATGCACAGGAAGCTGCGAATGCCGAACCTGTAACTGCGGCTGCTGATGGTCAGGCACCTGCCGCACCGGCAGGAGACGATGTGCGAGAGGGCATGGGGGCGCCCCCTCCTCAAGCGCCGGCAGTGGAGATTCAACCAGAAGCTATCCGAGGATTACTATGATCGTTGTATTAAAAACACTGTTACTTTTTGTTTTCGTGTCTCGTCGATTTCAAATAGCGACTGTATGTTCCTTTTCAAGCCTTTTTTTTTTATACTCCTGGTGTTGCTGCGTTGCTGTCGTTATTCGGAGTTCCTAGTGTATAGTCCTTCCTTGCGTTAGTTTGTTCCCTGATTCAGTGCAGCTTTGTATCCTGATTCTCGATTTGTTTTTGGAACCGCACTCAGTGACTTGCTGATAAAATACCATCCCGAGCCCGATAGTTGGCGCGAATATTTCTTCATTATTTCTAGTTGTATATATGTAGAGCAAATATCAGTTCACCTCCCGGATTCCTTGCTACGTAAAATACGTGTATTCACTACAGCTCAACTAGGATTAATGAATAAAAAAAGGGTAGAGGAGTGGAGGTTAAGTGTTTGGGAAACCGCCAGAGTGATGATGTATGATCCACCACACTACCGGTACCCTACTCTAGACCCTACATCCCCACGCCACCAATCTCGGAGAAACTATGTGGAGGCTCTACAATGCCAAGAAATGACCCCTCAACGATGATGACTGCTCCCCTCAACCCCGCTAAACTGCCCCGCCAAAATTTAAAAGTTGCCAATTTGATCAATTCTGCCAAATTTTCAGATTTGCTCGATAAATATGCCTAGCTACAAGATTGTTGTTTTCGAGGGTATGTGTCAGTGTACATCTTATGTGCCAACCTTCGCTGACGTATTATGTAGGCGACCACTGCGGTCCGGAGGTCACCAAGGAGGCAATCAAGGTTAGTCAACTGACCATTAAGCACTACAAGTAAATAACGTATTGAAAATTAACGAATTCCCCGAAATTTCAGGCGCTCAATGCTGTTGCTGCCAGCAATCCTGATATAGGGTTTGACTTCCAGCCTCACTTGTTGGGTGGTGTAGGTTTAATCCCTTCTCCATACTGGCAGCAGTTCAAAAAGTCCAGGCCTGATAATTATACAATTAGGCCTCAATTGATGCAATTGGCACCGCGCTTGGAGACGAAGCTCTTGCTGCTGCCAAAGCAGCTGATGCCGTCCTCCTCGGCGCTGTCGGTGGACCTGTATGTCTCTCCCTATCCATAAACCTTTGCAGTGCTTACTAACCTTCCGGCCTGGCAGAAATGGGGAACTGGTGCTGTTCGCCCTGAGCAGGGTCTCTTGAAGCTACGCAAGGAGATGGCAACCTTCGGCAACCTCCGCCCTTGTAACTTTGCCGCCGAATCGCTGGTCCAGTTCTCGCCGCTCAAGGAGTCTGTCTGCCGCGGCGTTGACTTTAACATCATCCGTGAGCTGACAGGAGGAATCTACTTTGGAGACCGCAAGGAGGACGACGGTGATGGCTATGCATACGATATCGAGCCCTACCGCCGCCACGAGGTCGAGCGCATTACACGCTTGGCCGGTCACCTAGCTATGCAGCACAACCCCCCACTTCCTGTGTGGAGTTTGGACAAGGCCAATGTCCTTGCTACCTCTCGTCTGTGGAGAAAGACAGTTGACGAGGTTATGACTAAGGAATTTCCCACCATCAAATACGGCCATCAGTTGATTGACTCTGCAGCTATGTTGATGGTCAAGAGCCCCCGCGCGTTGAACGGAATCATTGTCACGAGCAACTTGTTCGGAGATATCATCAGTGACGAGGCCAGTGTCATTCCAGGAAGCTTGGGATTGTTGCCTAGTGCAAGTTTGTCGGGCATTCCCGATGGCAAGACGAAGGTCAACGGAATCTACGAGCCAATTCACGGGTCTGCTCCAGATATCGCTGGTAAAGGTAGGCATTCCCCCGTCCCTTTCTTTCCTTTGCTTAATAAGTATAATCGCTTACATTTTGTAGGAATTGTAAACCCTGTAGCCGCCATTTTGTCATGCGCAATGATGCTCAGGTACTCCCTGAATCTCCCCAAGGAGGCCTTGGCCATCGAAGAAGCTGTCCGCAGGGTCATCGACATGGGCGTCACCACCGGCGATATTGGCGGAAAGGCTACCACTGCTGAGGTCGGTGACAAGGTCGCCGAGGTCCTTGCCGAGATTTTGAAGGTGTGAGTGATAAGTGGTGATTGTTCCGTTTATTCACGCAGTGTAACCATTTGAGCCATTTTTAAATGTAAAAAAATAAATAAATTACCTAAAAAGGTTTTGGTCTATTAGGAAGAGTTTAGTTTTGTTTGATACCCAAATGGATTGAAGCCAAGAAAAACAGTGCAATTATTATAACGCCTGTGAGATGATGCTTTCTCCGAAACGCCTTATGCCACAATTTATCCGCTTATGCGCGGCTATCTCAATTCTAACTCCGATATCATTTTACCCGACATGAAAGGAATCTCCTCTTTGTCGACGCTAGGGCTACAATGGATAGTTAGTCTAGTGTCCCATCACAGGCATCTCGGGGGTGAACTAACAGTTCCAGGGAGAATATCTGCAGCCCGCGAACATGGGTATCTTTTCCATTCTGGTGGTTCGCATGAATGCAAACTTGAATAAGGAAAGTTCGAAGTTGTCCACTAGAAGAAAATCAATTCAAATTCCCGAAATAAGAACCGTCATTGAGCTTACTCCTTATGAACACCTTCCAAAGGAACATCGATCCAGCCACTCGGCTGCTCAAAGTTCATAGTGGTGACTTCTTGTAGATCATGATACCCGGTTCCGGACATTATTGAGATCTTTGTCGGGGTATATGACTCGTCATTCTCAAAATCTAAAAACATCCGGATACGTTTGACGAATACTCGTTTTGCGAAGTGAATATTGATCATGTGCGGTTGAGGGCCGTCAGATCTACACTAATTAATTCTAACTAGACTTATAACATAAAGGCCTTTTTGTAGTAGAGACTTACTGCCAAAAGAGATTTGTATCCTCATCTCTCAACTGTTCCACACCATTCCCGGGCTTGGCGGTAGATACGGTCCAAGAAGCAAGGTTTCCGATCTCCTTCAACCCCTCCAGCGATGCTTCAGGCACTGTGATGACTCCACAAATATCAGTCTTGCGTCTGGGCACCCAGACGTACAGAATAATGGGATCTAACTGCTACTTCCACCCGTGGTTTCTTGCTCATCATCGTCCTCCTCATCCTCCTCATCATCATCATCTTCGTCGTCGTCCTCCTCTTCATCTTCATCTTCCTCTTCGTCTTCGTCTTCGTCGTCATCCTCCTGCGAGATTGTGTCCTCATCCCCGTCGTCGTCGTCCTCGTCCTCGGTCAGAATTGGCGACGGTGTGTTCCTATTGAGGGGAACTTGGTGTCCCCCATAATGGGGGTTGTGTTCGCGGGTTCTAGGCGGCATCGCTACTGCTGAACTCCGGGGAGACGCGTTGTGGGGTAACGTCGAGGTGTTACTAATTTAAAAGACGTGAATATGACCACGTGCCCGAGCTACTAAATGCTTCACGCGAGGTCCGGGTAAATTAACTTGGAGCGATGGAAATAGGGATCCCTTGCATGCTACAGCATTAATCCGTATTCCTTTAGAATAGCTAGCGTGGGATGTAATCTGACTATAAGCTTGTGAAACTCTAGGAAGGTGATAAAATTTTTCAAAAGGAAGGTAGAGCTCATAGTAATCTGCGCACCAGGTAGTACGTTATTAATTCAGACCCCAATCTAGCGAACATATTAGCTCGCATACGAATCGGTGTTTTTAATTTTGCTACCATTGAGAGTGACCATTTCATAAATTGCGGTGCTCAATCACAAGCAATCACTCGGTTCATCGTTAGTTCTCGGCTGGATATACCGAATAAATTAGAAAATAGTTTTTGCACCAGAAGTGGGTTGCTCAACCCCTCAAAACCGGACACAGCAATCGGTTGATCAAGCACACCAAACCAAGCCTTCCAACCATTATAATAATGATAGGTTTTATCCTGTGATATAGATGTACGGCCCCAACACCCACCAGGATAAGTCTAAATGGTAGGGTATATGATAACATGAAGCTCCTAGTTACAACTAGTAAGACAACCTGAAGTCGCTACGCCACACCTCGATACGAAAATCCAAAAGGATCAAAAAAGCAATAGTTGAGTTCCTTAGTTGGGTTTCTCGGACAGTGAGGGTTTGGGCAGATGGTTGCTCTTTTTATGTGGCTGCAGCTGCCAATACTGATCGAGTCTTTAGCCGAATACGGCCGTCATAAGCATTTCAGAGGCCAGATTAAAGACGTGCCATTGGCCTTGTATATGCGGAAGCGCCTCTATACTCACAGGGCCGTCTTTCTAGCAGTATTTTTTTTTTCTTTTATTCATTATGTGTTTCTAGCAGTATGATTGTATATGCTAGTAGCCCACCATATATGATTGATACTCTTCATGCTCTACCAACCATTAAATTGCCACTGCACGCCTCCTAAATGCGAGGGATAACCAGGCATATACCATGTGAATCAATGCACGGTAGCAGATGGTAATTTATGGACATGTAGACCTTGTATGACTTATTCTATATTAAAAACACCTAAGACCTTGATCAGGGTGTTGCGTAGTCTTTTAAACACATCAATCGGAGTTCAAGGGTACGGTTTATAGTTTATATATAGGTATTATGAAGGTTCAAAGACCGTGTTCTAGTGTTATTTATACCACCATATATGTTATATATATTCTCGAGGTCCGGTTCACACTCCTACATGTGTTTCCCTGACCACGATTCTTATTCTGTAATCACAATTCGCAATACTGTCAAAGATTATGAAAGTGAGCAATCTAGGTCATCATATGTCTTCGTCTGTCTTCACGACCTTGCAAATCTGCCTCAAGTAGGCATAAACCTGCTTCTGTCACGCTCGTCACCCCTCCTTCAGCAGATCTTTCTTGCTTGGGGCAGATTTGTTCTCCTTTGGAAGTGTCACAGCCCCAATAAAAGCTAGCCTATTGAGTATCTCCGAGCTAAAAGGTTGTGAAAACCGGCAACAGACGAAGACATCTCGATGGGTGAAGTAGTACTACGCGTGTCGGGGTAAGTCTGTAGACAGGTGGCGGTGCATTGGGAGAGGGTTTCTGAGTATTTGCTTGTGTGTCACCGCCACCTGTCTACAGACTTACCCCGACACGCGTAGTACACATGATGTAGTCAGACCCTTTTGGGATATAATTTTCAAAACTAAATAGTTCGTAGGTGTGCATGTGCGGTCGAGCGGTGAATAGGGGTCATAGTGTTGATGTCTTCGTCTGTTTTCGAGGCCATGCAAAATTACTTGAAGTAGACCTAAAACCTGATTCCGTCTCGCTTGTCACCCCTCCTTCAGCAGATCTTTTCTTGCTTGGAGAAGATTTATTCACTTTTGGCAGTGTGACAGGCCCAATAACAGCTAGCCTGTTGAATATCTCCACGCTAAAAGGTCGTGAAAACCGGCAACAGACGAAGACATGCTGGTGGGAAGGTGGTGACGGTGGTGGTGCGGGGTGAAAGGTTATATACTTGCCACAAATGCCTCGATTCAAGGCTTTTTTGAGGGGAGGGGCACTGTCTGTAGAACTCTCATTTAAGCGGCCCATATATCATGTGCATTCTGGAAGGTCAAATAACGCCCCACCCCGGTACCGGACATTTGGGGTGTTTTTTAAACCTAATATAACCTCTCAGGGCAATGTAACTAGCAAACCGAGAAAAGCAAACTTTAAAGACCTATTCCGTTGGCCCACTTCATCTAAGAAAGTCTTTGATCAAGTCATTATTGGTAAAGTCAATACAATGGGTATCGAGACTTGGCGCCGTGAATCACCGGCCTTACCAACACCGTTGCTTTCCATTACCTAGGCTATGTACCATACAGAATTATTAGGAAAACGGCGATAGAGTCGTTTTACTATTCCTGTGGAAAGCTATATCCAACACTAGGAAACGAACTCCGTCATAAGTTGGTGGTGAACATGGAATCACAGGTAATCACTCGGTTTGCTATTTGACCGAAAAATGGCCCGAAGGATACATGTAGTGAGCACGAGTATGATTCGCTTTGGGATCGACGAACTGATCAGCCAGCTCTCCTGGCTCTATTCTCAATAGAGCGTGAGTGTATTAACGCGAGTGAGTGGCAATGGTTTCTGGATAAAAGGCCCGAAATCAAGGACCTACATCCCAACCTAAAAGCAGGTTCGAACGAAGGATCGATTTCTGCCAATCACAACGAAATTGACGACTCACACTCACGCTCTATTGAGTGTTAGGCTATACATAGGTAGTGTCTACGTTCGCCTCAATAAAGTAATATAAATTTATATTAATTGCTTAGGATGCTTAATGATGGTCAAAATCTCTTCAGAGCATGATTACCGTGCCCCAGCATCAACGGAACACACCCCCAGCTAATTACAATGATAAAACTGTAGAAAGTGCCTTGATTTGTGCTGCGTGCGGTTACACATAAACATATCGTCAGATCTGCCCTGGCCTCAACGCTCGATCTGAATCTGTTGTCAAGTGGAGTCATGACCAACGGAACTACCGAGCTGCCACCGCGCGAAAATTTCTCTATCAGAAAGGACGACCATGTGTTTTTTCAAAAACACCCAGCAGGCAGGCGAGTAGGAACTGGAACAAGACGCTTGACCGATGCATGAGGGAGATCTGCGGGGCTTTGTTGGGCGGAAGAGGAATGCGGACATATCAGGTGCCAGTGTGGGAAGAACAGAGATAACTAATCATGATTCGGTTATTTTACGTTATTTTACGTAGAACGCTATCGTGTTCGTCTTGGACGTCGTAATATTTACATGCTTTCTACAGACCCCCCGGTGCCCAGTCTAAGAGCTCGAGGCTTGTAAAGCATAGTGGAAGAGTGGAAAAAAGGCTGAAGGGCGGGTGTGTAAACCAGATAATTCCTAGCCAATAGAGGAGGATAAAGGGCCGTTGGGTGTCTCTGTAGTTCCAGTTTTGGTGGGGTGGGGTGACTTCCACACAAATCTTTTTTCATTTCATGGTGTTTGCAAGGTCAACACACCTGCCCTTAGCCCTCCGTTCACCCTACATCTCCTACACCAAAGCAGCACTGGAAGTGTATTAGAGCTGTTCAATCTTCTATAGTGCCTCGACTCAGCTTGCCATCGTGATATTCCATGGGGGACCCAGGAACCTCTCAACCATAAACGGGAATGAGATCGAGATTTGCTGGAGCGTCAACCTACTCATATTCACTTCCCCGTTCTACCAATTCGCAGTGTTAGAGAGCTTTCTCAGATGGCGAGGTTTGAATATAGTATCCGTTTCTTTGTGCGGGTTCTTCCACCTGTACCTGTACCTGTTCTTCTCGCGGATCTATGCATTTGCTACGGACGGCGTTGGTGTATCAGTGGTTTCGCCGCTAGAGCTAATCATAGATGCCGTCAATAAGAGAAGAAGTTCTCCAATTACGAACGGGGACAGTATTTGCTAGCATGTTCTTTACTGGGTCGTCGGCGCTGTTCCTCGTCCTGTTGTACAAGTCGATAACCACGGTGGTAAAAACACCCCCAAAGTTCAATGCACCGCACTTAATGCACCGCACCACAGGAGGCTCGTTGACTTTTTTTTTTTTTTTTTTTTTTTTTACTTCGTGGTCCTTCCGTTGATGGCAATCAGTCAGGGTACGGAAGGAGCAGAGGGAAATGGCAGATTATCTCGGCATTGAGTTTTGTACGGTAATTGGGTATTCAGGCAAATAAGTACTCTTCTTATATGGATGCATGTATTGGTCGAGTACGAATACTAGTGCTATAGTGAGTAGTTTGAAGTCCAAGTTGAAGATATATCATTAACCTCGCATGTAGGTGATGTGGAAGTGGTTCCATACGCACAGGACCAGTCTTCCAGCACCACAATGGCAATGGTATGTTCATAACCTTCCACAATCATCACTGCATGTTCTAACAATCAAGTTGTCTTTGTTGCAGACTCCTCTATCTCAAGAGATTAATCGGTCACATACTGCGGCCGTGTGAATGAATGGATATTTAAATAATGTTAAGTGATTGTTTATGGACATGCCATTGAAAATCCAAGAAGAGCAAATATTGGAGACCTGCCTCACAGGCCTACCTCATGCAAGGACGTCTTTGAACAAGTTACATGTATTTGATTTCCCGTATGCCGCATGCCAGACAAGTTTGGCGCGTACTTGCTCACTTTAGAACCCACTTGCGGAAACTGGCCCTGTTTGTTCTTGCTTTCTAGCTGAGACCTTGTGCGCCAAGGGCTAGTTTAGTTAGGGCTAGGGCCTTTAAAGCGTGGGGTATTCGCTGGCAGCAACCAAACCTTCAGTTCTAAAATCGTATATCCACCAGCTCTACACTATTCTAGCAAACCCTACCTTCACCTCACAACCCCCAAAACCAACTCCCATTTACCACTCCCCCCACCCACCCAAGAAATCTAAGATGCTCGACACTATCTACCTCACTAGGCACGGTGTTTGTACCTCCCACACACCCCAGAACTCCCAAACTCTTACTTACCACATACCCTAATATCTACATAGTTCCGCAGCAACTGGGTCACCGACAACCAAGGCAACTACTCAGCGACCATCACCTCTCCCACTGGCATCCCATCTGATCCCCCACTTGCATCCCATGGTGAGGACCAAGCACGGGAGCTGGCCGCCCACCTGGTAAAGTTGGCGCCCAAGATCGACAGGATATACAGCAGCCCGTTTTACCGTTGTCTGCAGACCATCACGCCGATCTGTGAGCTGCTGGACCTCCCCGTCATGGCGGAAAATGGTATTGGGTATGTTATGTTCTGCTCTCATACCCGCAGGTAGAACCTGTGGGAGTTATCATTGAAGCAGAAGAGAAAGAGAGAGAGAGACCTGGCCGGACCTTAGCTAATTACATGGGGGCCGCCTATACCTCATCTATAGGGAATGGTATGGAACAGCCCGCTTCGGTTCGTCTTTTGTCCCCCCATTCACTTCCCCATCATATATTTGCTTTTTTTTTCTACCCCTCTGCTAGCTACGTCATGTGCGAGGGGAAAAGAGACTAGCTCTAACAAGATCTTAGATCACCCCTCCCCCGCATCCCCCGAGCTCCTCCACAAGTTCTTTCCACGCCTGCAGGTCTCCTACGACCCCACCATTATCCCCTCCAGCAAGGGTGAGACCCTCGCCGAGATCCACGACCGCACCGCATACGCGCTGTCCAAGATCATCGCCACGATCGACCACGAGTGGAACGAACAGGGCACCGGTCCCCGTAGCATTCTGCTGTGTACCCACGCGGCTACCAACATCGCCGCCGGTCGCGCGCTGACTGGTGCGTCCAATCCTGTCCAATCCTCTTACCCCATACCCCACCTTTCCTACCTTCATCAGCTCTAAACTTACCCCCTGAGTCTAATACAGGCGACCAGAATCTTGATGTCAAGACTGGGACGTGTTCCCTCTCTATATACCGCCGTCGCAGCCCCCCAATAACTCCGTTGCTGCCAAATCCCACAGAGGATAATCCGATCCCAGACACTGACTGGCGTGGCAAGGGCGTCGGCGGCGGATGGGACATCCTGGTCAATGGTGATTGCAGCTTCCTGCGCGACGGCGAGGAGCGTAATTGGTGGTTCTCGGGCGACGAAGCGTGGGACTTTGATGTTACCCGTACTCCGCCGGACTTTGGCGGTCCTGGGACCGTGCCTGAGCCAGGCAGGATGGAGGAGAATGTGGAGGCTAAGATCTAGTGGTCTTGTGCGGTTTGGGCTGGGCTAGTTGGGCTGGGCTGGTAGTGTAGACTTTGCTGCTTTCTCTTCCTCTTCCTCTTGCTTTTTTTTTTTTTTTTTTTTTTGTAGGACAGGCAGGTAGGTAGAGTAGTTTACTTTACTAGTAGGTACCGTTAGGAGTGCTCTAGCTGCGCTGCTGCTTACGGCGGGCTGCGAGAGTATTAATTACTATACCTCACAGTTTCTTTCTTTCTTGCTTTCTAGTGCTCTGTCTGTATACCTTCCTTTTACTTTTTTTTCCCCATGTCGTATTTCCCGGAGTTTTCCATAGAAGTTAGCTAAGGGATTGGTCTGGTCCATCCATCTTGTCTCAATTCTGTGTCGTCTGTCCTGCTATCTTGTCTGCCGGCCGTCTTTAGGCAGAATAATGCAGCTACTCCTAAACCTAAATAAACCTTAACTACCTACGAACCGGGGAAAAGAGAACCGAGTGAGCGCTCGTGCTTTGAGACACTCACTACATGTATCTACATGTATGATGTCGTTAATATCCCGTGCGTAGCTGCTTGATTCATCCCGGCCCACAAGATACTCTAGAACACAGAGCAATATACCCACCAAATGCCATCTGGAGTTCCCGGCCGGGCGAATGAATTGGATTTGGGTTTAGTTTGGTTTTTAGTTTAGTTTAGTTTAGTAGAGTGCTGTATGTAGGTACTTGAGATGCCTAAGACGGATCCGTTCTGCTCTTTATCCGCCATACTCGCGCATCGCATGTGCATACATGTAGGGATAAACTCCGTCGATAAGCATCCCGACCAGGCGTACCTACACTACATGTATCTACTCTTTCATCGTCGCTAGTCCTAAACCGCTGTGATGGGGGGTAATGATCGCTCTAACCGCAAATTGCAACTACTAGCTCCTAATTAGGACCTATATAAATCCTCATAACAGAGGAAACTAAAAATACATAAAAATAAAAAAATAAAAAAATAAAAAAAACCTCTCCACAACTAATAACCAAACGCTCTCAACACCCATCTCCCCTTCCCCTTGTTCCCACTAGCCTTTTCTTTCCCTTTCCCTTTGTCCTTCGCACCCATTGGATGTCCCCCCACCCACCTCTCATCATCTTCCCACCGCTCCACGGCCACACCCTCATCCCATCTCGCTTCCTCTAGATACACCCTTGCCGCATCAAAATCTACGCACTTTGTCCTGACCTGAAAGCGCTTCAGCATCGTCTTGCGCTCGTCCTCGGCGGCCTCGGCCGCCGTCGGTGGGTGCGAGAGCGGTGGGCCGGTGTACGGGTATGGGATTGACAGTGTGCGCCGCGCGTGCAGGAGGTTGTCGGCGAAGAGGCGATTATGGGCTCTGAGCGTCGCCGGCGGAAGGCTGTAGAGGAGCGATATTGAGAGGAGGGTGTCGGTGGGGCGGATGTGGTGTTCCACTGGTGTGGTTGGTTCAGGGGCGACGGCAGGTGAGTAGAATGATGGGTTGGCAGTGTAGGCGGGGGGCAACGGGCGGAAACTGGTGTCGATGGTGTGGGCGAGCTTGGTGGGGAGCGACTGGCAGAAGGGGCAGTAGGTGCCAAAGCGTGGGTTTTCCTGTGTGTGTTAGAACGAGTTGTTCCTTCACATTTCTTTTTTTTGTATATAGATTTTTATATAGATGTGTAGGTATTGGTATATTTTATTTTCCTAGATGTTGGGGTGGGAGGTGAGAGATCACGATCTGGGGATTTCGGCGTATCAAGATCCCACCCACACAATCAAATCGCCTCACGAACAAGGAATGGGATTCAAAAGCGATTCCGATCAAGTGATCACTTCAAAATAACAAAAAAAAAAAAAAAAAACAAGCATCAAAGAGATTGATTCCATACATCGATGCAATCGCCACAGACCACTCTCCCGCAGCAGTTGAGCGACCGACTGGCACTCGGGAGGACCTGCTGCTTATCTGTAGACTTCTCGGTCTGCGTTGGTGGTGGTGGCAGAATCTCGTTTGTGCATATGCCGCAGTAGAACCGTGTGGACGATGCGTATGACGGCAGTCCGTCGTTATTTCTGTCTTTGCACTCCTCCATTGCTGGGAAAGAGAAATTGGGGGGGGGGGGGTTATTTCACTTTGTTATAATTATTATTCACTTTCCTTGGAGTGGGTGGTGAGGGGGCGGTGCGGGTGGGTGTGAGAACAGAACAGGTTATGGGAGACAGCTACTGGTCTCCCCCAATCCAATTGATTTAGTAGAATAGTTGGTGTTGGTAAGTTCCTGGTAAGTTGGTTCTATGCCAGTCCAAGTCTGGTCTGCCAATTCCAGAATTCCAAATCCAAATCCAAATCCAAATTCCTCCCTGATTAGGCTCTCGATTTTCGTATTGTGTATATATATAGATAGATGATAGATACTGACCTTCGCAAAGGTCTTACAAGGACAAGATCGAACGGAAATTTCCAGATATGTAATTCAAATATTCCACCTGCTGTGCAATGTTGCAATGTTACAGTCGTTGTTACGTTGCAGTGTCGTGTTTCGTTTCATCAATCGGGTATTAGCTAATCCACTCCGCTCATTCCTTATCTAATCACCTACTGTCAGCGCCGGCGGCCTCGGCGGGGGTTTTCCTTGCAGCACTGAATCAACAGGGGTGATCGGGCCCAGCATGGACTGGCCACCGTCGATAAGCGACCGGTACTTACCGCTGGTCCGTGCACTGTTGTCTGTCCGGTCGGCAGCTCTTCTTCTCCTGTGTTTGAACCTTTGGAATAATTATTCGTAGTAGTAGAGCAATAGGGGAGTAAGGGAAGCACAAGAACATTAACGGACTTACTAACTTACTAACATGGATGCTCAATCCATGCAACGATCCGAGATGATGTAGGTAGGTAGTTAGGCCTAGTTTTTTTTTTTTTTTTTTTTTTTTTTTCCCTCTCGAATCCGAGTCCTTACCCAATTCCAATTGACTGAACTGAATCCTCCCTAGTTCTCTTCCCCCTCTCTCCCCCTACCACCACAACCCTACCCCAAAAGCACCCATCGATTTCTCAGAATTGCACTTTTACTTGCCCAGTCTAACTTCCTTACCCTCACGATACCAACCAACGTGACCTTTAATTTCTTCTTCCACCACGCACCCAAGACTCTGGGTCGGCTTCTGCTCTACCAGCTCACTCACCTTTCCCTTGAACTTCTAGATCCTTGAACCCTGGCCGAAAAATATTCATTCCCAATGACACACGTCCCCCCCCCCCAAAAAAAAAAAAATGCCTCGCACGAGCTCACAGTATCAAAAACTTAAGCATGCACACGTGCAGAGCGAGAAAAAAAAAATCTTTCTTTGTGAGACATCCAACAGACAGCTCCCATTGCCATGCCTGTCTTTGGTAGGTAGAGGTATCGAAGGGTATGGAAACCCATGGCCGGTGCTTTGGGGTCGGGGTGAAGGTAGGGTGCTGTTTAGCTGGGTTTCTACCTACACCTGCCTACATGTAGGTAGCCACGATACACCAAGAGTTTCCCAGTGGCCACAACACGAGATAGAGAGATAGAGGTCCTGCAATTGCTTCATCGCAGTGCTTAGAAAAAACAAAGCAAATGAGAATTTCAACAGGCTACGGCGTGATTCACTGGTTGAAATATCCAAGTAATCCAAGTAAACGTTATGTCCCCAAAGTGCAAGATATAGCTCGGCGAACAGAAACAGTTCAGCAATGCAATATCGGTGATTGCCGGGCAATTCTAGAGAATGGGGATGAGCTGCGAAACCCTTCTCCGGCGTTCCAATTCTCTTCTCTTTTGTTATGCCCCCTTTGATTATATTGGTTCATTGTGGTTTGATTCATCGACACGTACGTTGCACTGCGAGTACATAGGGCTTCCCTGCCTACCCTACCTGGTTCAGAACGTGCAATAGATTATGAAACTGTCACAATATATCACCGGTCTGTAAAGCATGAGTGTACAGCCGTACCTACGTTTGCATGTAGTACATGTAGGAGATAGGCGGTATAGTACAATGTATGGTTCAGTTGAACCCGAGCCTTGGCATCCTGATCCCGGGGATGTATGTAGCTGAGAGAGTTCAATGTTTCCCAGGTAAAATCCTTACCCCAACACTCTTGCCTTGTGTCTCTTCTGGGTAATCATTGGTTTTTCTCCCGTCCGGTCCCTCGTAGGCGTGCATTTGCATACTCTAGAATTTTCAGAGTAAAATATCTCACCTTAGACGTGACGAACACCCGTAGAGTACCTAGGGTAGATATACCTGCGCTCCTACTTTGCTTATCTATAGAGTATACTCAAGTCTGTTGATGTTTTATATATCTACCACCAAAAAAAAAACCAACGGACCTAAAAATTTGGCCAGCAGTGCGGATTGACTTAAAGGGTGGGTGTGTAAAGTTCAGAGGGCTTTTTTTTTTTTCTTTCTTTTTTTTTTTTATATAAAAATCACAAAAAACATTTCCGCTAACCCAAGTACATGTATGAACACTATTTTCAGGGGCAGATCTGATTGGCCATTTATTCGAACTTGACATACTCCCCCTCTCAGATGGCCTGCACCATACGGGGCTGCATTATCGATGTTGCCAAAGGGCGAATATCAATTATCCATTGCGGCGCCGGTACAGTGAACATCAATATATTTTTGGGCCGGACCATCCCTACATGTAGGTACGTACATACGTCCAACAGCGAAGCCCTGGTTTTCTAGGTGTCATGATCCAGGAACCGACCGAGGCGAGAAGGAGGCTTTTAACCTGATGACGCAACTACAATCAAGCCTCTCTCGTCTGTCCTTTCCCCTGGAATATCCCGCCGGGGCAGCAACATCAACCGAAAAACAAAATATGCTGTAACCAACAGCCCTCAAGAATTGCTCCGGCGTTACCGTGAACCGGTACTGAGGCCGATAGAAACCCTAATATGCAGTTTCTGTTTTACCGTTTCTGGGAGAGGGGAACAGGGGAGGGGAGCTTATTTCCATGAGGCGCCCGGCCCAAGGCGAACGACTCAAGACGGAACTAGGATCCCTACAGGATCCCTATCGAACTAGTACAGACAGCGAGGTCGATCAACATGGTGAGTAGTTTGGTTGGCACCGCCCAAAAGGCAAAACACAACGACAGCCAAAGTGCCGATCCCATTTGTGAGGCAGACGTCAGTGTATCAGTGTTGATCTCCAAGATGTGGTGACTTCCGCAATCTTCAGATATGTTGTGTTGGGGAATCGGGGAGACTTTGAAAAAAATTGACATATACCTGTATACTTGCCCAATTTTTTTATTCTGTCTGATCCAAATCCGGTAAGTAGGCAAATATATCGAAGCAGCTTTACATCCAAACCCCAAAGTGGAATTGCAGAGGATAAAAAACCCGGCAAGTAGATACATGTATCTATGCTTATTAGGGTGAGCGGTTGAACGGTACGTTATCATACCCTACCTACCCTCACCCACTGAGTAACGATGGATCCTCCCCTCCCCCCCCCCCCCCAAAAAAAAAGCGGGCAGGGGCTTAAAGCCGATGATTGGGTTCATTGTTGGCAGCGCCATACCAATTGCGCCAACTGTAAGCACTCCCTGACAGCAATCAGCAGGACCAGTACTCCTCATGAAGTGTAAGGCCTGCGCGTTGCTCCCCATGCGGTAGAAGAAGCGCGTTCGTTTTCTGATCAGCAATGACGTCACCGCAACTAGCTGGTCTGCCGAAATCAAAATCAACAAGTTTTCGACTCTTTTTTTTCTCTGCGTGGGGGTCCCAGGATCTATGCCGAGATATTGGGATTTTGGCGGAAATATTGTCTAATTATGGTATTATAGTTACCCTATGTGTTTAGAGGGGAAGCTTTCGGCGGGCGCGGTGAGAAAAAAATAGGGCCGATCTGCTGCGGTTGGTGTTGTAGATATATCACGTGTGCAGCCTCAAATATCAAAACAAAGTAGAATGGGTACTGGCGGGCCGCCGTGTGCATTGTTACATGATAAGTCAATTGGTCGAGTAATGTAGGTGATCGTACTTCAGTTTACCTACTTCCGTACCTTTGATCGATCAGATTGAAAAGGCAAACATTGGGTGAACCGCCGGAGCCCCAGAGGGCAGTCATTTTAGCACCAGTTCACCAAGCCAATTGTTCCCCAGGAGCACAGATGCACATCAATTATCGCATTGTACTTTAGTTGAAATGAAAGGTCGGTACGTTATGCCTATCCCAAATAGAAAGGTAAAAGCGGATATATGTGTTTGAGGAAAAACAAGTTTAGACGTCCGGCCTAGCAATAGTTGATTGGGTACCGGTAAGCTAAAACGAATGAAGCTGTCAAGTTACAGCCAGGAGGGCTCGGGGAACACGTTTCGGAGTGAGCAGAAGACAGCTGGCAGACGCGGGTGAGATGCGGAGAATGGCAAGGATTTTCTCAACTTTCAAGGTCGAAATAAAGATGTATTTTGAGGTATTGTGAGCCGCCGTGTAACTTCGGAACCGAGGCAGACGCCCGAGCTTGGCTCTTATGCTGATGCTAATATTAGGGCACTGGCCGCTTCGATGTAGCATCCGTGAGTCCAAGCAGGTACATACATCCTCACTGTTGTGTGCATTCCAGGCAAAATAGAGCCCTGCAGACGAGATATTAGATTGTGATATAGACTCGTTTGATGGAGAACGGTGGCAGAAATTATTCTCTTTCTTCCCCCCCCCCCCCCTCCCCCCATGCCAATACTGGATTGCCCTTGTCATAATATAAATTATTCCCGCCACTCGCTTGCTAGTCGAGGTATATGAAACGACGGGGTTGGCGGCCTCAGGCCGGCACTTCCTGGTTATGATATCGTGAAATTGGGTTACGGTGCCCCCAAGTGGATATGACGGCGAGTGTGCCTTGGAAGTTAAAGGCTGCAGGCAGCAGAAATGGAAGAAAGACATTTTAGTAGGCTCGATAAAACAAGGAACCAAGACCGTCACCTTATCCTGCCTGCATGTAGTACCACGATGAGTACTTTTTTTTCCTTTCGATTTAATTCGCCTTTAGGGGTCTCTGCCGCCCGTTTTATTTGTTTTTCACGGATGGGATTGTGGAGAAATCCATCAGATGCAAGATGGAGAACCGATTAAGGGCGGCTGCTGCATAAAGCAAGGAAGGGTCATTGAATCGGCGCGACACTTAGATACCCTAGGTGCATGGCCTACGTAGTGTGCATAACCACATTTTGCTGGTTACGTGTGATGTTTTTTTTTTTTTTTTTTTGAAAATGAGCCACGATATGCCTGTCCATTTCTCATAGGTAGCGAGATCTTTCGGGGGAGAGGGAAAAAGTTGGGAGAAGCCTTCTCGTTTTTCTAGAGGCACCTCTTTTATGTGGAGAGAATCACACATTTTGTGTAGAATAGGTTGGTAAGTATTTACATGTACCTACTTTGTGTGCCATATTCCTATATTGCACGTCGTGTAGCCAGGTGTATCGTGTTCAAGTCAGGGATGTTTGGGGTGAGCCTCAAGGAGGGGTTCAATTACTAGTGGAACTGAACTGCGGGGCGGACTTTTAACGGCGTTTTTACTTCATGATTATGATACTTGGGGACTAGGGTGTGTGTGAAGACATCTGCATTAGAGAGGAAAGAAAGCTTCGATACAAGCTATTCAGCATTAGATTCCCCCCCCCACACATTCAAGACAATTGTTCCCGTTATCCTTTGAGGCTCGCCGCTATTGAAATGCGGCTGCGGCCTTTTGTGAGTATTCTGCCCGCCTTAACTTCGCCGGAATATGTTTCCACCCAGTCGGATAAAGACTTTTGGCCGCAAGGTACGTTATCACAAGCAAGCTCTGTCCCAGAAGCTTTTCTTGTTCATCTTGTCCATTATTGGAATCAAGGCCTTCTTGGCATTCCCGCTTTCCCGTTGCTGTCTACTACAACAGTTTTTGAGGGGGAAAGGTGTGTGGAGAATGTTGGATTTTGGGATATGATAGACATAGAGACATATCAATAATAGACCGAGATATATGATATTAGTCTATAGAGAGACATAACACTTCTGTCTATTTAGACTAGTCGGAAAGCTTCAGCCCCGTGTGCCAGGGCAGTAAAAGGACTCGTAGGGACTCGGACCATAGTTCGTAATAATCAACTCAGGGCAGATGAGAGTTAGAGTAGAGTATGTACATGTATCTACATGCCGACCGATACGCGCGGAGAGAGAGAGACGTTGAGAGACACGCAGAGAGAGTCGACGTTGGCTTTTTTTTTTTTTTTTTTTTTTTTTTCCCTTTTATTGTCAGCGCTGCGCCTCCATCAAACCCAGAAAAAAAAGAAAGGAAGCAGTCAACCTCCCCCCCCCAAATATTCCTAACCAACCCGTTCTAGTTCTGGTTCTTTTCTTCCACTTCTTCTTCTACTCCTTCTGCCTCTTCCTCTTCCTGGTCTCGCTGCCAGTACTACTGCTGCACAACCACATATCTACTGCCGCGTCTCAGACTTATTGAGGCTGGTTGCTGCCCCTCCAAATTATTTTTCTTCATAAGTATCAGCAGCCCTCGTCAGTCAATCTAGAAGAGAGAGAAAATTCAGAATAAATATATTCATCATCTGTCCTTTGGTTTTATCCACTCAATTTCAATCATACATACGTCTCATCTCTCTCATTGAGCATCCCTTCCCTTGCATTTCGTTCGCCTGGTGTGACCTCACCGCCCAAGACTGAACATCATCCCCCCAAAAAAAAAACCCCCCCATCCCACCGACAACAAGGTAAACTGTCAAACAGCAGCGTCAGTGTCGGCGTCAGCGTTTAGTAAGAGCTCGCCCGATCACTCACTCCTCTCAACCCCATCCTTCTCTCCCACCTGATAAACGTACCGACGATTCGGCCAACCGCTACCCTGGCAGGCTCAAACGAACGCCCATTGATTCTTTCCCGTTACTCTTCCCCCGTCCTTCATCCCTCAAACAAAATGGCCTCTACTCCCTCAGACGAGCCAGACTCACCTACCTCCCCTGACCCGTTCAACGAGTCTTCACCATTCTCGATGCAGCCTCCAACTTCTGCTCCCCTTCCTACCCAGCGAACAATACCTTCTCTCCGCTCACTGTCAGACCCACAAAGTATGGTGGGTGAACGCTCAAACCCGCTAGGTCCTATCAACGCTGCTAGGAGACCGCCGACCAATACCCCATTCGCTTCGATGTCATCCTTTGCCAATGGGGGCGCTCTCCCAGCAGATATTCAAGCAAGACTACAAGCGTTCCAGACATCACGGAGAATGCCAAACCAAATGAATGGGGGAGCAGGAGGTCCGGCAGCTGGCCCTGTCATGAGTCCTGTTATGAGCCCCACTGGTGGCTTCAATCCGGGACCAATGATGGGTGGAAATCCGATGATGTCTGGCTCGCCAATGATGCCGCGGATGGCTCGACCCGCTCAACCACCTAATTGGAATTCGGCACCCGCTGTAACAAGTGCAAAACCCTCGTTAATGGAACGAAGAAAGAAGGCTTTCCCTGGTACACTTTCTGGCGCGGGAGCTCCTCCAGTTGGAAACGGCCCTCCGGGTGATGCACCTTCGGCTACTAACTGTGCGAACAGTATCAATGGGGGCAGGCCTGCAGGTGATGGGAAGGGGTCATTGTTTGATAAATATTCCGAGTACGTGGATGCAAAAACAGGAAGTTTGAAGTTTGCAGGAAAGGCAGTCCTACACAGCAAAGGGGTTGATTTCTCGTCGGGGAGTAGTTTCAGCATATCTCTGGACGAAGTAGACATCCTTGAGGAATTAGGAAAAGGAAATTACGGTACTGTCTACAAGGTAATACACAGGAGACCAAGAGAAGCAATTAACGGAGAAGTGGTGTTGCCCGGAAAGCTCAATTCACCACCCGCTACTGGTTCGCCCCCAACTAACAATGGTGAATTCAAATCACCAACCATGGCATCACGGGAAGGTGCAGGCACTACAAATGTGGAGATGGCTATGAAGGAGATCAGACTCGAGCTTGACGAGAACAAGTTTGCCCAGATTATAATGGAACTTGATGTGCTGCATCGATGCGTATCACCTTTCATCATCGATTTTTACGGCGCCTTCTTCCAAGAGGGTGCTGTATACATCTGTATGGAGTACATGGATGGCGGTTCCATTGACAAACTCTATCGAGACGGTGTTCCTGAGGGTGTACTACGGAAGATCACCTATGCCACGGTGATGGGGCTTAAGACACTGAAAGACGACCACAACATCATTCATCGGGACGTCAAACCAACTAATATTCTGGTTAATTCTCGAGGAGAGATCAAGCTTTGTGATTTTGGTGTCTCCGGTAACCTTGTCGCTAGTAAAGCCAAAACAAATATTGGGTGCCAAAGTTACATGGCACCTGAACGAATTGCTACCGGTGGTATCCAGGCTGCGCTTGGAGGAGCCGCGCCGGGGACATACAGCGTGCAGAGTGATATCTGGAGCTTGGGCTTGAGTATTTTGGAGTGTGCTATGGGATGTTATCCGTATCCTCCTGAAACATATAACAATATCTTCAGTCAATTGAGTGTAAGACTCGACCCTTTCAAGTGTACTCGCACTCATTTTGTCAACCGTCTAATTATGACTTTTAGGCAATTGTCGATGGTGAGCCACCAGACCTTCCAGAAGAGGGATTTACCCCGCAGGCTCGTGACTTTGTTCGAGGCTGTCTCAAAAAGATCCCCGGAATGCGTCCTGCATACGCAATGCTTCTTCGTCACCCTTGGCTAGCCGACCTTGGTCAACCACCGACTATTTCAGAAGAGGAGGAAGATTCAATACCAGCGCCCACTCCTGAGAAAGGTGACAAAGAGGTTCGGGACTGGGTCCTTGGAGCCATCGAGCGACGAAAGGCCCGAATTGCTTCTGGTGGGAAGGGTCCTGAATCCGAGAAACCGGCACTCCATGCTGCTCCGTTGGATGCGGTTATCACCCCAGTAAAGGATGGGAAATCGTCAGTGGAGACTGTTATTGAGTCGGTTGGAAAGCTTGAACTGGCTGTTTAGTGGGACAGAGACGGTGGTATGATATTAAATATTTTATCTGACGTTTCTTTCTTTCTTTTCTTTGTTTCTTTAAAGAGGATTGGGGTCGTTTTCTTTTCTTTTCTTTTTTTTTTAATCTGTTTTTTCGTTTTGGATCAATTGCATCTGCCATTTGCTTTTGGTGTTTTGTTACTTGCTATCATTGGTCGTGCCACTTTCTGGTTTTGGTTCTTTTTTATTTGGGGTTGGAGTAAAAATCCCTCTTTCTTCTTTTTATGATATCGATGTATGAATGAGTCTCTTTATCTCGTCCACCCGTGTAACATTTTTCGTTTTTGATTCCTACCTTATTTACAGACAACATTGTCAAACGGATATCTTCCAGGGGGTGTTTATTCTTTATTCTTTTTATTGTACTCGCCGCTCGTTTGGGTGCCGTTGCTATACTTATTTTGCTAAATATCTGCTTTTCTTGCTGTTTATGGGTTGCATAAGATGATGGCTGTGGGCATGAAAACTCATCTAGACAGTATTCTCTTCTCTTCTATCATTCTTATGGTATTGCAAGATTTTTCTTTCAGCTTGGGTTTGCACAATTTTGTCCTTTATGGCGTACATTAGTATGGTTGGTGGGGGAGGGTAAAGAAAGCAAATACATAGGGAAATGAGAAACATGATCATGATCAACACGAGCTGCAGTGACAGTGATAGACGACTTTCCTCTCCACTGGAACACCTCCCTCAGTGGAAAGACTAATCCTAAGAAGGTAAATATTGTCATTGTAACTGACCTTTTTACCTCTTGAACTGGTTTTCCTCACCAAACATCAACGAACATCTGTTCTGGTGAGGGAGGGGTGTTCCGGTGGAGCGGGAAGGCAGGCGTCTACTTCGACAACAAAACCGAACCTGGTCACTGGTAACAGTAGCAAATAGAAATACTGGGCCGACTTTCTTTTCCGAACAAGACCGAAACAAATCTGACATGTGCTCATATTTCTCCTTTTAAACCGGATTTGGGAACAAGGCTGCTTCACAGACCCTCACTCGACGGACTTGACCCCGAACAACACTTGCCCGAACGTCCATGCATGGTTCCCGGATTTTGATAGTAGACATCGGTGGTTCTCTCGGAGTTCTCTCGGGGGTGTTCGGCAGGCCAAGAACAAGGGTAACCGGTATTTCATGATAAGCAGGGCCTAGGTACTTACATGATGTACTACGCGTGTCGGGGTAAGTCTGTAGACAGGTGGCGGTGACACACAAGAAATCCTCTCCCAATGCACCGCCACCTGTCTACAGACTTATCCCGACACGCGTAGTACTTTATCCAGTTAACACTGCCTTTATACCGCCCTCAGGATATAGCACTAGAAAAGGCGAGTAACATATCAGGGATTATTTGGACCATTTGTAATAGAGTAACACTAATCTGCCGTACAAAATGACCCTTTGCATGTTCTAGCTCTATTTCCCGTAGACGAGTACATACTTCATTGAGTGTTGCGGGATTATTCAACTTTAGACAAAACTCTGCTAGATTTGAGCTGAACTCTCTCGAGAAAAGTGGGTCTAGAAAGAATGTGTATTGCTGGCAGTCTGTTATCAACACACGCGTTGCTTCCTTGGTATGCAAGGGTAGAGGCAGACAAAGAAGGAGGTTAAGGTCTTGCTTGTTTGAACTAATAACGAGCAGAGTTGAGCATGTAACAAGGAAAAGCTAAAACTCCGCTGACAACTGATCTCTAAGAGAACCTTGAATTATTCGGCACTCACCCCCCAGAGAACAGAGTAAGGAAGGGTGCCGAGGTGTTTCTTCCACCATCACTTCCTCCAGATGACACTTGATGGTCCCCTTTCACCTCTAAGAGAATCTGATTCACTGCCCTTGGAAGGAGGAGGCACGTCACCCCTCGACTCACCTCAGGAATAACCTGATAGATTGGCCAGTGGCAAAGATGAGCCTTCATGCGCTTTTGCAACAGTGTACCCCCTTGGTTGAGTAACCCAGCCATAGAAACCACCGGCCCCACGATTCGCAAGCCACAGACAAGCCACGATCGATAAAAGCCACATATGCAATATTGCATGAGATGAGCAGCGGGGTTTTTGCGATCATGACGAACACAGGCGTTTACACTGCCACTGGCGGGCTGCTGCGGTTGAAGAGCTGTGGGGAAAGGGCGCGGCGGCGGCGATGAGTGCAGCGTCCAAGACAACCCCACCAGCTAAGGACCCTGAGCTGATACTCGCAACCTATGCTCCCGAAGCAAAACACTGCCTCGTGCATGAAAGATTCTGAAGTGATACTGACCGAAAAACAACGGGCACTTTAATCCAAGCGCTAAAGACAAAACCTAGCACCAGTGGGGCATTGGAGCCGAACAGTAGATTGGAGTTCGCGCTGGAATCTTCAAAACATTCGTTATTTTGGTGGAAACACAACATTACCAAGTGATAGCATCTACAACGGTTCTTGCAGCATACAGTATCAGGAGGCAAGATCATGGTCTCGTGGTCTTTCTTTTTGGTGATCCTCCTTCCCACAACCGCACGCGGGAAGCTTCCAAAAGCGTTTTTCCGACGCTGGTTGCATGCCCGTTCCCGAAGATAATTTAAAGCTTTGGTTCCCTACATCATATGTAGGTTCATTTACTTAATGCGTAGAGGTGGATGCTGGTGCGAGATGGAGATCTGAAACCATATTTGAAGACTTCATCAGAGACATGCTTTTGTGGGGTAATCATAAAATTGTTTATTTAATACAGCCGTGGGGATAATCTCTGAGATATTGATCCCATATTCGTCGTCAACGATATGGTTATTCCCCTTGAAATCACGGGTTGTGGATTTATTGAGTACCTAGAGCATTGGAATTTCTACTGACGAAGGAGACATCTCAATGTTGCACAACGTCACCACTTTCCACCGGCACCAACCAGAGGGTTCTCTGGCAAAACGTGCCAGCGCTCTTAACCCAACAGGGAGAAATCAAGTTCTCTGGGACGGAGGGCACAAAGGGTTTTGACGCGGCTCTGACGCCATTTCTTAGATCTGATCTTCAATACGTTGAACGACTTCCAAAGAGCATCATTTTCGCTGTGATGTGGCAGAAGAAAACAACAACTTCTCCGGAGTTTTCGTTATTAGTCTAGATCGAGAATTCTAGTAAACAGGGATTTGAGTGGATTGATGAAAGGGGTTGATTGGACGAAAAGGATTGAGGGGTCCAGATTCAAACGGAAAACGGATTGCTATTGTAAGATCAGGGAAACAAACCCTTTGCTGTTTAACGTTGCACTGGGCGATAACCCTAGAGCATTAGGTTTAGGTTTGAGATTTTGGGGTAAGGTTTATTATCCTACTCAGCACTGTTATTTTGAACTGTAACAACCTAGAGTAGAATACAGTGATTTGGTCGAGGTTCCTACCCCTCTCGAGTAAACTTATGGCATGTAACCATGGTCGCCGCCTCTGTATGTAGGTACTTACATACATGTATGTATTAGTAGCGTTATCTCTGGCACAGACGTTATCCGCGTTATCTCTCGATCAGTAGCTAGTGTTGCCGCCTGCGCCATGTTCCCCTTCCTCCTTGGACTGGAAACTTACGGAAGTAGAAGTAGAACTAACGGGCTCATACAGGCGTCGTCAACCACTGCAGCAGTGGTCGGCAGGGACGAGACAGCCAAGAGAGCTCCTATATTAATGTATTTGCTTGGATCCTGACCTTCCGAGGAACTACAATAAGTTCGACCTGTCCACCGGTCTTTGGTTTTGAAATTTTCTATACCTTACATACACACTCTCATTGAATTCGCGTCCCCCACCTCCCACCACTAACATCATCCACTCACCTGTCACCGGAGACACTCGCCCTACCAAGTACCGTTAGTCTGTTAGAATTGCACCACCACTTCATGGGTTTCTTTACCGCCCCCACGTCGTTTAGAAACAATGTCCTTTCCACATCGACTCCATTGTTCTCGATACAACCTCAATATCAAATGTCCCTCGCCATGATACCTTCGAACGATACTCTCGCTGCTTTCGAGGGCGCTATGCTCAACGCGAAACCCCATGCTAATCATCCAGCTCTTGGAAACCTCATTCTCCTGGTTTTTGAAGCTGTGATGGAGGTTGTTTGCGTATCGCTGCCGGGCTACATTATCGCTAGAGGCGGTATGTTCGACGCAGATATGCAAAAGTTTGTCGCGAATTTAAACGTTTCTCTGTTTACACCTTGTTTGAGTACGTACGGCTCTCCCCTGATCTCTCTTTAATGTAGATGATCGTGCCTTAAAGGTACCGATCGGAGGAGGCTTTTAGCGTTTAAAGTCACTGCTAATGCAATGCACGCGCGCCACAGTTTTCACCAAATTGGCAAGTCAACTTACTTTGGCGAAGATCGTCGAACTGGCTGTAATACCGGTGATCTTTGTGGTTATGACACTGGTATCATATTTGTGCTCCTTGATGGTTTGCAAAATATGCGGGTTTAACAAGAGAGCAAGGAACTTCGTCATTGCCATGGTAGGATCTTTAAAATTGTGCGCATCAAGCTTTTGCGAATTTTACTAACGCCCCGTTTAGGGTGTTTTCGGGAATTCAAACTCTCTCCCGATCTCGCTTGTTATCTCGCTTTCTATGACAATATCTGGGCTTCATTGGGATAAGCTTCCTAACGATAACGACGGAGAAGTTGCTGCTCGTGGAATTCTCTACCTTTTGATTTTTCAACAACTTGGCCAGCTTGTCCGTTGGTCTTGGGGTTATCACGTTTTGCTCGCACCTCTACCCAAGGTACCGGAGAATGGAAATTCAGATATCCGTGTTTATCGTGATGACCCAAGCGATACAGAGAGTGATCTTGAGTCACAAAATGTCAGGGTTGACCCCTTTATGTCGCCACAATTTCAGAACAGCTATGTAGGGCTTCACAAGCAGCTAAACGAGCCAGCTGATAATCAGGGCGATTTACTTTTCCCGGACACCCGCCACCACTCCAGAAAAACTACAGCCGGTACCACTGACTCTGCTTTTGGATCAAATGGTGGGCCATCGGGTGATCAAACACCAAAATCCCCCAAGACCGGCATCAGTAGTCTGACTGTATCGGCACAATCCAGTCGTCCTTCTACCCCACCTACCGATGGTATTCAGTCTACACCAACTCAAGGCGGCCTTGGTAACCGGGACATTACTCGATTCCCGAGAGTTCACAACTCTGTACCCGCCCAACCTCGCTGGTTGGAACAGAAAGCTCCGTTTGTGTCTCGTCTCTTCAAAGCTATTGGGAGTGGCGTTGTGCGCTTCTGCCTGGGCCTCCAAGATTTCATGAATCCTCCACTTTACGCCATGTTGGCAGCTGTAATTGTCGCTTCGATTCCTTCGCTGCAGAAGCTTTTCTTCACACAGGGCACCTTTCTCCAGAACTCAGTAACCCGCGCTGTCAGTCAATGTGGTAATGTCGCTGTTCCTTTGATCTTAGTCGTTCTCGGGGCCAATCTCGCCAGAAACACCCAGCCCCAAACCAATGCTTCGACCGATCGTCATGAGACAAAGCTTCTTTTCGCAGCTCTTATTTCCCGTATGGTCCTCCCGTTTGTTTTCATCGCTCCCATGCTCGCTATAGCCGCCAAATATCTCAACATCTCAATCCTTGACGATCCTATCTTTGTCATAGTCTGCTTCTTACTGGCCGGTGCACCAAGCGCCTTACAGCTAGCTCAGATTTGTCAGTTGAATGGTGTCTATGAGTCTGTTATGGCAAAAATTTTATTCTGGAGTTATGTGGTCGTAATATTGCCCAGTACCTTGGTCCTGGTAATCACGGCTATCGAGGTTGTGGAATGGGCCATGTAAGCGCTTGAGGATTATGCGCATGTACGTACTCTTGTGCATCACTGATTGATTTTCTCTTCTCCAAATTTCGGGTAAAAGTTGCCGGGAATTTCTTACTCGAGTTGTTTAGCATTACATATGTTTTAGTTTCGGGTTTCGAATTTCGTTTTGATTTTTGTGATAACCCTTTTCTATTATTGAGGCTTTCGTTGGCGTGCGAAAAGTTGTTTCTTATGTTCAAGGGCCTGTGAATCCTTTTCTTTCCGAGTTGCATACAGTACATATCTGGTGCGGCGGCTTACTTTTTTTTTTTTTTTTTCTTTCTCTCGAAAATTGATGAACGAAGAGAGCGAGCAAGGAACGCTGAATGTATAATACGTAACGTAACGAGACAAGTGCGATAACGGTCTTATCTCTCCGATGATGATAGCCAAGGATTAGAATTAATTAATTAATAAATCGCTACTATATGACGGTGGTGGTGGTGGACTGCGCACACGATAAGCGTTTTCAACCAAACTATCTACTCTAGATGCCCTAAAACTCCATGTGGGAAGTGATGATATAGGAAACATACGAAATCAAGTCGAGACCGGTCGGCCAGCCTGCCGCTCATGTGAGACGAGGAAGTTCGGCTGTGTAGCACCTGTTAGTGCTTCTCGGAACATCCAGGGTCTCTGAATCAAGGCCTAGCTGGTTGGTTTGTCGTTGTCTAGAAATAGAAAGGACATTTTACTTTTTAAACCTTTGTTTTTCTGGCTTTTTTATTGACGTCCATTGGTTTTGTTTCTGTTCTGTTTCCCCCTTTACCTACCAGAACAAGGTATTCTTCACCATTTATTTTCTTCGGATTAGATACCGAAAGCCCTTATTATTACCCATAACCTTATCATTTTTATAACTTTACCCCTCCCTTTTCTAGGCCCCCTTTCTAGTCAAAATATATACCGCATTTCCTACCTAACTTTCGCTCTGTGCAGCAAGTAGCAGTTACACGTTCGTCAATAAAGAAAAATCGTTTACTACATCCTCTCGACATTTGTACGGTGTACAAACTCGCGTTGTTTGGCAACATAATCACTACGTCTCATATGGCCACTCCGGCAGCTTCTACTACTACTTCTGTACCCGCAGGTGCTTCTACCAATGGTATATTTCCTGCTGACCCATCGTATACCCTGTGTGTTGGTTGACCTGCCCTAACCCTCATCCGCGGAATAGATACATCTCCGATAGCGGCAGAAGAGCAGATAAAAATTTCTACCGCCAGTAATGAGGTATCACCAGAGCAAAAAAAGCCCGCCCGCCCTTCAACTGTGTTGCCTAGAAAAGTCAGTAGCAAGCGTCTCGTTGGGCGCTTGCCGATTTCACCATCTCCTGGAAGTTCTGCCTCCCAATCCCGGGCTTCCCTAGTAGCGACTCAATTATTGCAGGAAGGTCAACAGGAATTAGGAGTGCAATCTTCACGAACCACAGAAAATGAAGATTCGCAAACCGATCAGCCCACCGATGCCCAGGGTATCACAGGGCGGCGTCACCGCCTATCTGCTGCAGGGGCAGCTTTTACGGGGTTGATGGAACAGTTGAAAGACTGGGCTCACACAGAGAGGGAGAGACAAAAATCTCGCCGGGAAAAAAGGGCTGCCAAGATTCTTGAACGTCGCGCATCACAGAAGGTAGGGTACGACCCCGATGCGGCGGGCAAGAGTAATGGAGAGCATGATGATACCATATCCCCTATTTCGAGCGGCGATGAAGCTGGTAAAACAGCCTTGGATGCGTTTGATGCAATTTTGGCTGCTGCTGAGGCTTCCAATTCGGGAAGACCCACTGTTCAATTTAAACAATCCAAACGGAAATCCAGTAAAGCCAGATCCCTCAAAGGAGGGCAAGCTTCGGATACCGATTATGCTTCTGATGGCGAGCCCCTGGTTCCTGCATGTGAAGTGGTTTTGCCATTGGTGGAGGAGTTGGGGATGGACGAGTTCAAAAATCAGGTCCTGAAATTGGCCCATACCCTTAGATGCAAAGGATGGAGAAGAGTTTCCTTGGACAGATATAAAGAAATAAATATAGAGAGAATAAGTGGAGCCTATACTAATGCTGTAAGTTGTTTTCTTTTCGTTTCTTACTTTAGGGCCTATGGAAGATGCAGCTGCAATAATGAGATTCTACGGCCATGTCAAATATCCATGTTTGAAAGGCATTCTTTTTATTGATAATCTTAAGGCGGGAATGCCATGGGTTGGTATGTTATCTTAGTAATTAAGAATAACAAGAACGTGTAGAAACAAGTGCCATAGGATGAGAAATACTGGAAATTAGCTTAGATGGATACTGACGCAATATGGTGTTGTAAGGTTTTCATGGTATCTCCACCGAGCGAGCTCCCGCCCGTAGTAACGCGTCGGGATCCCCAGGGTGGCACAGTTTCTTCAACGTCGATGAAACTACCAGCGTATGGCACTACTTCCAGTTTGGCTTGAAAAATCCAGAGCAATGTACGAAGTCCTAACGTCTGCAGAAAACTTCTACTCCGCATCTACGGCCCTCAAGCCTCTCATCTCATCGACCGTGACACCGAGCTCTCGGTTCTTCGCCGTCTTGCCCGCAAAAGGATTGGTCCGCGTCTTCTCGGAACCTTCGAAAATGGTCGATTTGAGGAATTCTTCCCATCTCGCACACTTACCCGGAATGATATCAGAATTCCAGAAACGTCCCGACATATTGCGAAGAGATTGAAAGAGCTACACGAAGGAATTGAGCTAGAGCCAAAAGAAAGAGAGAGAGGCCCAATTGTTTGGTCTAACTGGGAAAAATGGGTTCCAAGGGTCAGAGAAATTATGGCAGTAATTGAAGCCAAGGATAGGAAAGGGGGGCCAATCCCAGGATCCAAGTGGGAGACCTTTGAGAGTGCTGTGCTGAAATATCGTCAATGGCTTGAAGCGCATTATGGAGGACCGGAGGGCGTCAATAAACAATTGATATTTGCCCATAATGATGTGGGTTAATCCCATTCCATAGATATTTTAGCCGCTACTAACTTTCGAGAGATAGACACAATATGGCAATATCTTGAGACTGCAAGCGGGCGGGAAGAGTCCCCTCCTTCTTCCTATGAATGAGCACAAGCAATTGGTCGTCATTGATTTTGAGTATGCCAACGCCAATCACCCAGGATTTGAAATTGCGAACCATTTTGTAAGTATAAACCCGCCCTGTCCATGTTTCATTTGAGAGAGGTACTGATCGTTTCCTCAAGTGCGAATGGATGTCAAACTATCATGGCACTAACCCACCTCATATGATGAACGAACATGACTATCCCAACCTTGAGCAGCAGCGCAATTTCATCCGTGCTTATGTCGAACACCATCTTGCGGGGGCATATAGCGTCAGAACACCTCCCGCTAGCAACCTAGACCTCGCAAATTCGGATTCACGGGGCATTTCCTCTTTCAATCTAGATGCGCGCACTTCAGTGACATCATACAAGGAGGAGGAAGCAGCTCGTCAATGCTTAGTAGAGAAGGAGATTGATAGGCTTATTGAGGATACCATAGTTTGGCATCCTGCAGTCCATGCAATGTGGTGTGCTTGGGGTATCATCTCAGCCAAAGTAAACCATACCGGGACTGAGCAAGATGGGCAGCTCAAGAAGGACAACTCTGGTCTTAAAGATAACACTAGATCTGAAGAAGCAAAGAACGCAGCCGAAGATATGGAGGATAGGAGAACTGAAGGTGAAGGCGAATTTGATTATCTTTGTTATGCTCAGCAACGAGCTTTACTATTCTGGGGGGACATGCTAAAGTTGGGGATTATTAAACCTGAAGAGGTGGATAAGTTCGCTCTCGATAACTTGAAAAGGCTTGATTATTGAGTTTTTGTGCGCCTTAAGTTAAGGTTTCTCTTGGTATACTGGGGTCTGGTTGTTATTGGAGTAGGGGAAACGGGTTGACTTCCCTCCCACCCGTCGTATTTCTTACTAGTATAAGGCTAAGTAAACGGGTGAGGGGGTCCGTATTACCACTCTTAGTACTGGTTAGTTTAAATTCAGCAGCAGGTTATTAAATCCACTTATGTGTTGTCAGCCGTGAATATCCCTAAACTATATGTGGTGCGCCGTGTTCTGAGTAAATTACTAAATATTATATGTGTAATTGTTATTGTTTTTGAATCGTGGCGAGCAACTAATTCAATGTGGCATACTAGACAATTAAATAGCCCCCATCCCCTTCATTTCCTTCGCGATATTTCCCCCTCCCTCTAGTAACTCTATATCAAGTATAAAATAGACCCGTCGAAAATAGGGCCTACACCTTATCACCCTTGGATCTGGGTCGCTTTCCTCATGCCGAAACATCAAGAACCCATGGCGAAAAGGTCAAACCTCAACCCTTTAACAAATAAGTGCGCCCCTACTCCCAACGGGGCATCCAACGAAGAAGTAGCCGCCGATTTTGCTGAAATACAGAGCTCTCCATTTTTTACTGGTTGTAAACAGCCGAAGACAGATAGAGACACAGCATCTGACACTTCTGCGGCGGCAGCGGTGGGTCCTGATCCAATGAACCAATACGGACTCCGACGGAGAAAAAAAAAATCAAAAGTCGTTGAAGGACATCCAGAAAAATTAAGGACCCTAAGTCCTGAGCTGTAGAACTTAATGACAATCCCGAAGCGAGCGACTAGCCCTTGGTGAGGGGGCTGCGGGAGACGTCCAAGACCCCGCCAGGCCAATAAAGCCCTGTTGGATTTTCACCAGTTAATGGATTTAGTAGTGCAACTGAATTATCAAACGTGGTACTCATTTCCTTCTTGTGTTTAGTTTGAGCCAGGCCAAGAAATTCCAATATCATATCTGTTAAGAGTTTATATATCTTGAAGCCTGTAAACGTCAGCGGCCTGCAACATTAACGACAGAGTAACATTCCTTAGAGTCATCGTTGTTCGAGCAAGACTGCTTTACTCTTTTGTATACAATAGAGTATTTATATGCATACAGTTTTCGTTAAATCATGATGATTGGGAAGATAGAAAATATGTTACTGTGCGCGTGCTACGCTAGCTGGAGCGAAGGACCTCTCTACTTACTTTCGATCTAATGCGGCCCGGCCTATCTTGTTTTGATTAGAATTTTTCGAACCTTTCAGTTGCCTTTATTTTGAAATGCTGAGATATATGTATAGTATAATTAAGCTACACGTACGTCTAGCTTGATAAGAGTACAGACATATACAGGTATCCATATTATTATGGTTCAAAAGTGTAAAGATACCAACGAAACACATACACATATAGTTCGGCTGGTATATATGGATATGATATTAGACCTATTTCCTTCATAGATATCCTGAGTGTATGTAGAGGTTTTATTATAAAAGTGAGAAACATCGTTATTATAAAGGTTATTTGGACCATATATTAGTTTGTTCATGTTGCAATTACTGATTCGACCTCAAAACATGTCCATTTGGTCATTCCCCATGGTGATATTCTATGAAGTTGGCCGGGTAAAGATTTCTTGGCGTTCTCAGGGCTACCCAGTGTATGCGGAGTCAAGGTGCTTAGAGCAACGCGAGCACCAGGGTGTCCCGCGCAAGATCTCATCCTCCTCCGCCATCATCATCCACCATCCTCATTTCCATCAACCCCACCTTCTCCCATCATCGAAACCCCTCTCAAGACCATCCAAATATATACCAACGGTATAATATCTTTTGAACAGTCTTCGGAACCCTTTTTGAAAGCTATAAATCGGAAAGAGAGACCTTAAGTATGCCGGGCTTAAGTTCCGCCGCTGGTCTCATCGGACTTTTAGATGAATCGGATCAACAGCTTAGGTGTTACGCTTTGCAGAAGCTTGACGAGTTGGTGAATCAATTCTGGCCGGAAATAGCAGATAGCGTTTCGAAAATGTTCGTTCAAACCTCGCCGGCACCGCACATATGCTTGCTTCGGGGGCATATGACTTTCATCAGATAAACTTAACATCTCGATAGAATTATCAAGAGCTAACTATTCCGTGATAAATAGTGAAGTCTTGTACGAAGATGAGCAATTTTCGGAACGCCAACTCGCCGCTCTTGTAGCTTCCAAGGTTTACTATCACCTTGGCGAATACGACGAATCTATGATCTTCGCACTCGGAGCTGGAGAGCTATTTGATATTACTGCTAAAAGCGAATATGTGGAGACAATAATCTGTAGCTATACCCCATATGTCCCCAAACTTACAGTTCCAATTTCTTGAACAGCAGTCGCTGACGAAGGCGCTCAGCAAAATGCATTGACAAATACATTTTGATCAACTCCCACAATGACTCTATTCTCTCTTCCCCTCCTACCTTGCCACCATCATTGGTTGACGACGCCTCATTTCCTGCAACAAACCCAGCTAAGAAAGAAACGCTTGAAGCCGTCGACCCAAGACTGCAAGATATTGTGGAACGAATGTTTCGAAAGTGCTATGAGACAGAAGACTATAAGCCAGCAATAGGGATTGCTATTGAAGCTAGGCGGTTAGATGTTGTAGAAGAGGGTATCAAGCTAGCAAGTCAACGGAGCAGAGAAAGGAAAGGCAAAGCTAAGGAAGTAGAAGATGAGAAAGACGGTGGCGTGGAATTGATGGATTACGTACTAGACATTACTATGGGAGTAGTTCAGGAGATTGGATTAAGAGAAAAGGTTTGTTTTCCAAAGGATCCCGGCATTCCGACTCACCTTTTTGCTTGAACTTTAATAATGGAAACTAACGTGTTTTTGAAGCTTCTTCGACTCTTGGTCAACCTATTTCTTGCCCAAGCTTCGCCTGACTATTTCTCGATCAGCAAATGTGTAATTCATCTCAACGATACCTCCCTTGCTGCAAAGATTCTTCAAGAGCTTGTTCAAAAGGGGGACTCAAAATCTCTCTTAGTAGCCTATCAAATTGCGTTCGATTTAGATTCGTCTGCTACTCAAGAATTCCTTCAAAGGGTTGCAAGCGAGCTTCCCGGGTCAGATCTGGATGAATCGGATGCAACAGCCGGCGGAGACACAATGATAACAGGCCCTGAGGAGGATGACGAAAACACAAGATTGCTTGGAGGCAGCGGAAGCTCAACCACCTCTACATCTAAGACGGATAAATATTACCGCTCTATTCGCCAAATTCTTCGTGGAACAAAGAGTATCGAGCTTTCTCTGGAGTTTCTTTACCGCAACAACCACACGGATATGACAATCCTCAACAAAATCAAAGACTCGCTTGAGGCCCGAAATTCAATTTTCCACACTGCGGTGACCTTCTCGAATGCTTTCATGAACGCCGGAACGACTAGCGATGGGTTCTTCAGAGCAAATTTGGAGTGGTTGAGCAAAGCGGTTAACTGGTCTAAATTCACTGCGACTGCTGCTTTGGGAGTTATCCACCGCGGAAATCTCAGCCAAGGAATGAAGCTGCTTGAGCCTTATCTCCCCCAGGAAGGTGTTGCGACTGGGTCTCCATACTCTCAGGGTGGTAGTCTTTACGGTTTAGGTTTGATTTACGCCAATCACGGAACGGATGTGCTTGATTTCCTGAGGAAGCAGTTTAAGAATGCTGGAGACGAGATGGTGCAACATGGTGGGGCTTTAGGCCTTGGTGTTGCTGGAATGGCTACAGGAAATCACCAGATCTACGAAGAGCTTAAATCGGTTTTGTATAGTGATTCTGCGATAGCTGGAGAGGCCGTTGGGTTAGCCATGGGTTTAGTGATGTTGGGAACAGGGAATGCACCGGCGCTGGAGGATATGATCCAATACGCACATGAAACACAGCACGAAAAAATCATTCGAGGAATCGCGATCGGTATGGCTTTAATAATGTTTGGAAAGCAAGAGGCTGCCGATGATCTAATCAGCGCATTGCTTGATGACCCTGATGCAACATTGCGTTACGGAGGCATTATGACTATTGCACTGGCCTACTGCGGTACCGGAAGCAATAAGGCCATTCGACAGCTTTTACACGTAGCAGTAAGCGATGTCAACGATGATGTTCGAAGGGTTTCGGTTATGAGTCTTGGGTTTATTCTTTTCCGGAAACCAAGCGCTGTACCAAGAATTGTCGAGTTGCTAAGTGAAAGTTACAATCCGCATGTTAGATACGGTGCATCGCTCGCCTTGGGGATCTCATGTGCTGGTACTGGTCTTGACGAGGCCATTGACCTCCTAGAGCCAATGATCAAAGACCCCACCGACTTTGTACGGCAGGGCGCGCTCATTTCTATGGCCATGATCTTGGTTCAGCAGAATGATCAAATGAATCCAAAGGTCGCTTCTCTAAGGAAAACATTCGAAAGCATGGTTGCGGAGAAACACGAGGATGCTATGGCCAAATTTGGAGCTGCCCTTGCATTGGGTATCATCGATGCTGGCGGTCGTAATGTCACTATTGGACTTCAAACTCAAACTGGCAGCCTAAATCTTCCAGCCATCGTTGGAATGGCAGTATTCACACAATACTGGTACTGGTTCCCGTTGACGCATTTCCTTAGTTTGAGCTTTGTTCCAACTGGGTTGATTGGCCTGGATAAAGAATTAAATGTGAGTAAAGTAATTACCTCTTATGGCCTATCTCATCATACTCATACATTCTAGATTCCCGATTTCAAGTTTTATTGCAACACAAAGCCTTCCCTTTTCGACTATCCCCCCAAAATTGAAGAATCTGCAGAAAAGGTTCCTGAGAAGATTGCCACAGCTGTTTTGTCCACAACAGTGAAGGCACGTCAACGGGCCAAACGCTCTGAAAAAGAGAAGGCCGCGAAAGCTGCGGCAAAAGGTGAAGACATGATGGAAACTGAACCTACTGTATCTACGCCCGTTACACCGGGACCATCTGCAGTGGAAGGTGATGACAAGATGGAGATTGAAGATGATAATGCTGATAAAAAAGATGACGGCGAAAAGAAGGATGGTGAGGTTGAGAAGAAGAAAAGGGCAGAAAAGGAGAAGGTTGGCTATGAAGTCTTAAATATGGCTAGGGTACTACCAGAGCAATTGAAGTACATCAGTTTCCCAGGTGAGGGCAGGTATGAGCCAGTCAAAAAGGTAAAATTACTCATCATATTTGATTTCTAAATCCATGCGCTAACCTATTTTTAGCCTACTGGCGGAGTATTATTACTACTAGACCGCACACCTAATGAACCAGTCCAGCCCCTAGAGTTAAAGGTCCGCAAAGCTCCAGTTACTTCCGGCTCCGGCCACGCTGTCGGTGGGTCTGCGAACCAAGAAAATACTGGGGGGGCAGCTGCTGCTGCGAATATCCTCAATGCCGAGGACGATGACGGGGGTGATGACGCGCCAGTGCCAGAGGAGTTTGAGTACCACACAGATAGTGAAGAGTCATAGACGTTCCTTTGTGTGAAATGGATTTGGTTGAGACCAGTGTATCTAGCATAAACTTTGACGTTTCGCGTTCTTGTTCAAGTAGTGTTATTTCATTCCTGCGACGCAAGTTATTCGTGTTGCAACAACTAGAGGTTTATACGATCCCTTTCAGTATATCTGGTTTAGATGCTTTTGATCTAGGCGGTATTGAGAACAGTAGCTCTAAAAGGATTCAGGACGCGATTAGATTGGATGAACAAATATATAATCCTCGCCATCTTCTGTGTTGACCTCAAATTTTCAACCTGGAGAAATGGGGGAACATTGTGCGTGGCTTCATTAGTAAACTTGGCTTTCTCACGGCTAATCGACAAGATATGGCAACCGAAGGTCTTCGATTCTGCATCCGCGAGTCATCACTAGTAATCATGTGTTGAAGGTGTTGGGGTTAACTTCAATGTATTATAGGTCTGGCTCCCCCGGGGCTGATATTTCATATATCTACCGACCCTCCATTTTCCATCGATAAAACCTTCGCATACACTGATAAGCCACTAATATGTATTGCCGCACAGACGGATAACGGCCCTCCCTGGGGTCACCGGCCCCGGACACTTCGATCCACTGAGTTGGTACTGCCCGTACCGGACGCTAGCACCCCAACCATATAGCGTAAGGACCCTAAGGACACCGCAGGTGGTGGATGAACTACTTGTTGCATGTACAGTTTCCGGTAGAATTATTGCGAAAGTGGGCTTTCCTTGACTCGATAGTCCCATTGGCCCTTAAAAGAATTCTTGCGGAGAGCACGGACCAGAAAACCCTCTCGTTTAGCGCTGATTTTCGCATTAATCCTACCAGACTCTGTAATAGACATTTTAAGCCACTGTCAATTGTGGGAAAAAAAAGATTGGCGAAAAAAAAGATAACCCTCTACTAGCCAGAGATAGTAGGTATGATATTATGAACACCGCTCACAGAGGCTACATGTATGGTATCCAGGCTATTGGCAGCGTTTACCTGATCATACCAACCTTGTATGGCTAGTAGAGGATTATCTTTTTTTTCGCTGATCTTTTTTTTCTTGCAAAGGACGGTGGCTTAAAATGTCTAATATCTTGGTCGATTGTGGAGTCAGCTCAAATAGGAGAGTTTATGTCGTTTACAATGGGAAGAGCGGTCGGTATTGATGAAGGATACGAAGAGTTATAAAAAAAATCGGTAGGAAACCCCACTTTTACTCACGTCAGTGCGTAATGTTTCCGTCTTTCTGTGAGGCACGGTTATAGTAGCCTTTTGGCTGGCATGTTTCCCCAGCATGATTATTGTTTGGAGTAAATATGAGTGATATCTCATGATTGAAAAAAAAACCTGTCTAATGAATATAAACTACGACCCCAAAATTTGCAAACCCCATTGCCAAATAGCTGAGTTATAATGAAATTGAAAGAAATACCAGTATTATTTTGGCTTTATAATACTACAAGCGTTTCCCGGCCTTTGGCCGGAGCAGGAACTGTTATAGTTTAAATCATATTATAAGATCGCCGGAGCCCCAAGATACCCCCTACGCGCATATCTAATATACTATTTGATTAACTCAAGACGTGTTGGAATACCAATACCTACTGACTGACTCAAACATATTTGATAGAGAAAAAGACGCCCCCCAAACCTGGCAAATCAAATCCTTTTCACATTGCATATCTATATCCCCTTATTAGATATACTCTACTTGATGCATGTATATGAATGTGCCTACCCTCCCAGGAACGATTATAACTTGAGCATAACAGAGAGTATTGGCCACATACGATTTTTCAAAATTGAGCCCAAAATCTCGGGGCTCACTGATCGATTCAAAGGCTATCTTAACTTGTTTTCTATAGCGGGAGACTTTTCTCAATTGGCATCTTGAATTACGACGTGTTACGAGAGTTTCCGTGGTGAATTAGAAAGGTCTTGGCACCTCGAGTGATAAGTTTGGATTAAATCTCTGAGTGGAGTTCGGTTTCGCGGCACGTAAATTGCCGGGGTAATCTCTGCATGAACATTTGTGGTTAGGTGAGCTATGAATCGCCAATGCCGTATTACCGATTCAACTCGAGCGATGATTCGCACTAGATGTTACAGCTGGCCATTTCTGGTTAATGTCATAAGAGTAAGGCTTATTTAGCGAAGCTAGGACTTGTATGTAGAGGTCGCTTTAACCTTAAAGCTAAATTCAACATCATTTGTACTCACTACACCTTATTGGATAAGGACTGGGTCATATCTTTCCCCTCAACCTGAGTTCTTAAGAAAGAAACGCTAATTGAGACCGCCCTGAGATTTAAAAGGCCGAGGATCCTACTCCAACGGCTTGATACATCTTGCTATGGGATGTCAGTAAATAGCGTAGTTAAAGTCAGTCAACTCATCTAATTCCAGGGGCAAAAGGGTAGGAGAAACAAAAGAAAAATGAGTTACCTGTGAGGCACCGACAAACACGAAACAGTTGGCAAGAGTTTTATATGGAATAGGGCTTTTTCTTTTTTCTTTTTTACCCTTATTCATTATGCGTATTATGGAATAGGGCTTAAAAGGCGGGAATAAATTTTTCATCACAAGAACTGTAAACCACAACGTTCAATACTTGTGTAGTATTAAATTTTATGTTCCACAAGAAACCCCCTAGGAATCGGGAACAGACAAGCTTTGGAGATTATCTCGGCGTTACCAGTTATATGGATCGTTGTATTTCAATTACCCATGTGGGGTAAACCAAGACAATTCGCATATTGTGACTGGATTTTCAAAAGCACAGATGCTTCAGGTTTATAGATTTAATTACAGGAACTGGTTATCTTCGCACACTCCTCCCCACTTTACGCAAATCATTAAACCTTGTAGCCTAACACGCCTACACATGCAAAAAGTATATTTGATGCCGGCCCCGTCTATCCGATTAAATTTAACTTTGGATGGCGTGCTCATTGACGAGGTTTACGGCTGATAATGCGTGCAAATATATCGCTACCCCAAGTACTTCCGGATCCGAATCTAGATTAACTAAAGATTACTATACCGTGGTCCCTAACTTTATCTACCTTCCCCACACTCCATACTCTCAAGCAGAGAGTGGATTCCTCTGGATAATCTAATAATCAGACGTCTTCACCCATGATATAGATTTGCAGTATACAATATGCAAGGGTCTCGGGGTACTAGCGGGACGAAGATATGGACGAACTTCCGGCGGGGTCATGTATGTGCATGCGCTTTCTAACGTCTGTATGAGAAAGGATCAACCAGAGCAGGAGACGAACTGTATCTTATCGGTGAATAATTTTAAACTCCTTCCGCTCTAATACTTGCACTACACGCCGGACTATCAAACTGGGTTACCGTACATGTACATATAAGGGATCAAATATCCCTTTACTTTTCTGATTTGATTGTTCATCAGTAACTCCAAAAGTACTGTTGGCCTCAAATCCATCAGCTATGTCACCTAAAAACGATGATAATATTGCCACGTCGGGTGAGGGAGTTTATGAATACCCTCAAGTTGGCCTCCAATTACCTGATACGGGAGACTTTCAAGATAGAACAATCTCTGTGAGGGATTGGTTCGTCTCGATTTTCTCTGATGTGCCTGGGAAACTTCTTTATTATGTCAAGTCTCTTTTTCCTATTACTACCTGGATCCATCGTTACAACCTCACTTGGTTCACTGGAGACGTAAGGCCTTTGGTTCTCTCAATCGACTTTTGAAAAGAAAATCGCTCACAAATACCGTCCAGATTATCGCTGGGCTTACTGTTGGAGCTGTTGTTGTTCCACAGTCAATGAGCTATGCTCTGCTTGCTTTCATGGGTCCCGAGTATGGATTATATTCGAGTTTCGTTGGTGTCTTCATCTACTGTTTCTTTGCTACTAGTAAAGATGTTACAATTGGGGTGAGTTTGAGAACAATGGCCAATCATGGATACAACTAAAATTGGCGTTTTATTAGCCTGTTGCTGTCATGACTCTTGAAGTTGCAAAAGTCATTACTCATGTTAGGGAAATACACGGCGATACATACTCGGCTCCAGAGATTGGCTCAGCACTTGCGTTGATCTGTGGAGCAATCTCAATTGGAATTGGCCTTTTGAGAGTTGGGTTCATTTTAGAATTTATCCCTGGTAAAATACCCCATACTCACACAGCCTGCATCTCTGACAAGGCCATCTAGCTCCCGCTGTTGCTGGGTTCGTTACAGGCAGCGCTTTCACTATCGCAACAACCCAAATCCCTGCTCTTATCGGCGTTCAGAAGTTATTCAACACACGCGATGCTTCCTACATGGTCATTATAAACACTTTGAAGCACCTGCCAAATGCAAAACTTGACGCAGCGTTCGGATTTACAGCCTTATTTGGACTATATTTCATCCGCTGGGGGTTGAATAAACTGACTAACAGATATCCACAGCATAAAAGGAAATTCTTCTTTGCAAATGTCACCCGAAATGGAGTTGTAGTTATCGTAGTTACTCTTGCTTCATGGCTTATTACGAGACATGATCCCAAGGGACACGCCAGAATAACCATTTTAAAGGACGTACCGAGAGGTTTTCGACATGTTGGCCCCTTGAGAATTGATACTCCTCTGGTTCAGGCTATCATGCCCCATATTCCTGTTGCTGTGAGTGTTACTTTTTACGGGGATCAATACCAATATTCAAAAGTTTACTAAGTGTTTCAAAGACGATCATTCTGTTACTTGAGCATATATCTATTGGAAAAGCCTTTGGGAGAATCAATGACTACAAGATCAATCCAAACCAGGAGGTTATAGCTATTGGGGCCACAAACATCATTGGAACTTTCTTTGGCGCTTATCCAGCCACTGGATCGTTCTCACGTACTGCACTCAAATCGAAGTCTGGAGTTCGCACACCAGCCGCAGGTATCATCACTGGTCTGGTGGTTATCTTAGCCCTATACGCATTGACAGATGCCTTCTATTTCATTCCTATGGCTGGTTTGGCTGCGTAAGTATTTATTCCGCTTATACTCTGATCAAAGCTAATTCTACATGGGAAGTGTGATCATACACGCTGTTGGAGACCTAATGACACATCCTCGACAGCTTGTCGTCTTTTGGCGTGTACAGCCCATTGAAGCAGTTATCTTCTTAGCCTGTGTGTTTATTATCGTCTTTACAAATGTGGAAAACGGCATTTACCTTGCAACTGGTGGTGTGTTCTTCAGACCTTTCAAATCGCTTATTAAAAACTCCTACTGAATTTAGCTAGCTTCGTTGGCACTTCTCTTATGGCGGATTGCCCGTCCTAGAGGCCAGTTCCTAGGTAAACTACAGGTATCTGATGGTAGGAATACCAAAGATGTTTGGGTTCCGATCGACAAACGAACAATCAATCCGCATGTCAAGGTCCAGAACCCGCCCCCCGGCGTGGTTGTATTTCGCCCTACTGAATCATTCACCTATCCAAATTCCACTAGTCAGGTAGACTGTATAGTGGATGAGGTTAGACGTATCACGAAAAGAGGAAGGCAAAATGCATATCCGACGCTCGGAGATCGGCCATGGAATGGTGGGTTTTAAATATTATCTTTTTGATGTGAAATCGATCGAAGGCTAATAAAACTTAGATCCTGGTCCCCGATCTGGAGTTAGTGCTGAAGCTGACCGTAATGATAAACGTCCTATAATGAGGGCCGTTATCATTGATCTCGGCTCCGTAGCCACGATAGACTCCACTGGAATCCAAAGCCTCGTGGATGCCAGGCACCAGATCAACAAATATGCTGATCGAGAAGTCGAATTTCACTTTGTTAATATTTTATCCCCTTGGGTTCGCCGTGCACTTATCTCAGGAGGCTTTGGATTTGGAGTGCCGCTGAAAGACTTCACAGAAATGGCGCCTGTTGATATAGAGAACGCATCTTATATGGGCAACAGTTCAACGGATAGCCCAAGGTCAAATGAGCTCAAGTATAGGTTGAAGGATTATGTTACGAACATGGACTTCAAGGACAAAAGGTTTCGGACCAAGGATGGGTACGACACCGACGTTATAGATGAAATAAGAAAGAAGGAACAGACCCGTTGGGCGGCTCTTATTTCAAATGATACACCATTCTTTCATTTGGAAATACCAGATCTCTCGATTCTGCCTCCTGATAAGAAGGGCACCGATACAGACTCCGATTTTGGGCTTGAGAAGGTTCACGAAGAGGAGGATCTTGATGACTCCAAATCTGTATAGTTATTCTTCTTTTCTAACTTAAGATGTATTTGGTCTATCAGTTATGTTTTATGCTACGTTTATTACGCCCGTAGCTGTTTTGAATATATGCCTCAAGTAACTGAACACAAGCAAACGTAATGCATATGAATCCTCTGAGCTGTCATTCTCATGAGACTAAGTGTTAATATGTGACTAACCGTCCCATAAGATCCCCATAATCCGGAATTACGGCACCCTTCGCTTATAAAAGCTGCAGTAGCCGGTTTCATATGGTAACCCTGTCTAGCACGGGCCATCATTGTTGAATTTCCTCATCAGATGAGTGCCTCATGGTTTTGCCTGAACTTATTGATTGCAGTGATGGGTATATTGTCAATTGTAACGTGCCGAATCCTAAGAGGAATTCCAGGCGTAAACTTCCTGAAAACCAAGCCGATCATTCCTTTGAATGAGGACTGTTGTCCTCGCAACTTTTGAACAAACTTGATCACAAGATTACCCATATGCCTACTTCAGTAACGGCAGACCTACTCTTCTACTACCTCGGCATCGTCCGAAGGATAGCGCTGAAGGATATATTGATACTCGGCTGTAACATCGATACCTTCTTGTTTGGTGTGGGAAGTAATATATATCTACCGGATTACATAGCAGACCCACGCGTACTCGAGAAGCATGCAACCGCCTTGTAGTAATCTTATATAAGCCAGCCCCGTCTTCCGCCCCACTTCTAACCCTACGCTCACACCGGCGATCCTTTATTCTGAGGTTTATGTGCTATGTAGAGGTACATGTAGGTATGTACCTTGTGCTGCTGTAGTGATACGTATCCTCGGCCGCGGGGAAACACCCCTTGAAGAAATTGGTTAGCCTACATTAGCACCGCGCATGATTCATACAAAGTAATCGCCAACCATGAAAAACGATTGTCCCATCTTTCTAAATTGGTCCCTCTTCAGTTCAAGTGTCTTAGGACCCCATTGTATGTATATACACACAATAGATGCTTTAAATTGGTTTAATCCACTACGACCGTTTATATCTTATTGCTAAGGAAGTTGGTGGTGGCTTGGGTGATTTGGTGCTAGGAAGGTGTGAAATAGCAAGATACAAGCTTTGCTCAACGAAGGACAAGCCTCTTGGCAAAAGCTTATCCTATCTGCGCGGTTAAAACCATGGATACATGTAACACGGTTCTCCTCACTAAAATACGTTTACTGGGGTCACTGTCGACGATAGAGAAAAGCACCCCTCCTGTAATAGATAATTGGGTGTAACTTTCTTCGGGGTTAGCTCGGGTCCTAGATTCCCAATCCCCCCGCAAACGAAAGGTGTGCCAGAGCCAGCTGCAGCCCCTGTTTTATGGTTGGTGGACTTGTAATAATCGGTACTAATCAAATTTCAAGGGCATCGGAACAATCGGGCACTTTGAAGAACCTAAAAAGGAATCCGGGAGGGGCAACAACTTATTGGATTCGTCTGTTTACTGATGAACCGGCCTTTGGGGAGAAATGGAGTGAGTACACAAATTGAGGCAAACATCTGAAGCACCTAAAAAAGTGTCAACATTTTGGAGGTAACTCAATTATGACATCTGTATCATGCTTGCATCCGTCGATACTGTGGACCTCGAAATCAACCCCACTTGGCTACGTGGCCGGCAATGAGATGTGGGCTATATTGTGTTCGACCAAGATAGGCCGAACCCTATTGATGCCAGCGATATTCTGCTGAGAAAAAGGAAGCGTTTGGCTCTGGTGATAGCTATACCTACTACTCGCATATCCAATATGTATTGGCGCAACTAGCAAAACACACCAAAGGGCACAGATTTCCAAGAGTTTTCCCATTTCCCCTCATATTATGTATGTTCCATCTAGACGCTAGGAGGAGTCTACATGCCAATTATAGGCCTTGTTCACAAGGGGAAGTCCTCAGGCAAATGTCGTTCAAAGATGTCTTTTACAGCTTTTCTCTACAACTTTACCACCATTCCAACTAGGCCAGGAATGTTATATATCAATATCCTGCATTGAGTTTAAATTATAAATGATCAGTCAAGCTTTGGTTAATCTATGGAAATTTTATGTCCTGCTGAAAACCCCAATTTTCCGTGTGTTTTGAAGGTTGCGCCAATACATATTTGACCGTTGTATTTTCTTCAGTTTCTGTCCTCTGCCCACCAAACAAATAGCACACAAGAATAAAATTATTAGTGAGTATTAATGGTGCCTGAGAAAGTCCCTTTCTCAAAACGTAAATATATAGCCGCGTAAATATTCGATTAATTCCTTATATATCGTTATTGCCCCTTATCGCACCGTACCGCACCACAAAACAACATTTTGAGGCTGAAATTGCACTAGCGAATTTTTCAAGTATCTCTGGTACCTACATTGAGGGAACATACGTACGCACATACCACACTCGGCAATTGTGCGTATCGATCCGTTGGTACCCGTTATGCATCATGCCTTGTCAACCTCGAATCTCGGCGGAACCGCTCGCGGGTGAATATGTCTGCATGATATTCCTCTCGCTATCATAAGTCCGCACTTTATCGCATGTTCATCGGGTGGACTAGGCTAATTAAACCGAGAATCAGGAAACAATCAAGAAGGTGACACGTTGGCAGTGATCAAGGAATCTGGGGTAACAATTAAGAATCTTAGTCAGTGGAGTATAAAAATGAATCTCCTTCTCAGAGTTGTCCCTTACTATATAAGCCAGGTATTCTAATGAGTAAAAATGTAATCAGTCAACCAATAGGACTCCTAAGTGGGTCGATCATAAGTTGCAGCGAGTGATACCATATGACGCTCAATCGGTAAATTGTTACCTGACACAAGCTCTTATACAGCCCTAGTTTTCTCTATTAAACTCAATATCTTCTAAGTTAGGATAGGAGACAGATCAGTGATTTAGCGATATTATTGTCAACTTCTCTCGCGCCCAGCCTGGTATTCTTGGCGTAGCCATGAAACATTCTAAAAAAAGGTGTCAACCAAATATCTGTGATTTAGAATTAAGTTTGAATCCTGTTTTCCTTAGCCGGACTCCGAAGACAACGTGGCCGAGTGGTTAAGGCGACAGACTCGAATTAAATTCGTGGCATCTGTTGGGTTCGCCCGCATAGGTTCAAATCCTGTCGTTGTCGTAACATTAAATACAAAATCTCCATTGAGGGTGATGCCAACCTTTTTGCTGGTCTTGCGTTGATTTCACCAATTTAGGGGTATGTTTTGAATGATTGTAACGGTAATCACCCACTTTAACTTTCACAATCCCTCGTTAAACTACGTACACACACACGTCCATACTAACCAATGGTAATTGAAGCGTTTGACAGTCACCACCTAGCTAAAAGAAGTAGCAAATTCTTTTGATTTCCTTCCTGCAAATTCTTAATGACAAATATAGGCTATATAGGGCATGGTGTTTAAGAGAAGTCGGCCTCATCACAGAATATCACTCGGATATGCGCTTGAGGGGGCTCAAGCCCGATAAGGGCGAGTGATCCCCCATGCTCAGAAAGCAGGCAGGTGCCATGGCATACTTCAGCAACACCAAGAAACACTAACTTAACTAGCTTCACTCGAACGGAACATCCCACAACTAGCCCAGAACCCACTTATATTACCCTTCCTAGACGAATCGAGTTACTCTTTTTCCAGTTCTCTCGGGCCTTGGTCGGGCCGGTCCATTTCCCCGTACCACGAAAATGATGGAAACTTCCGTGCATGTCTAATTAGTTGGATTCGTAGCACGAGCTCTTCCGATATACGTGTCACCTCCGCCAAAACTAATATTATACGATCTTTTGTCAAGAGTACTGTACTGTGTAGCTCCATGCTAGTGATATCGGGCCTTGGCAAATCTCACATAATCTTACTTTGTTACTCTGGCACAAGCAAACCCGAGTTCGCCAGAGGGTTTCGTGAACATGATACCGATAATAGATGGGGCACAGGTGGTTGGTTGCAGAGGTACAAGTTTTTATAGAGGTTACATTGTTGCAAGCTGGTCCTAGAACCAGTTCATGTTTTTTTCGTCATGGATAGCCTACACACCACACGAGAGATCTACGGGGGAACAACCCGGATACGGCCGCGTTCCATTACACCGCCTTGCTGGCAATGTTGTCCCAAATAGCTCCATTGAAGCTATGGTATCTATGGCATTGAGATAACCCTTATCGTAGTGGCTGTAAATCAGCTGCCCCCGGAAGGGGCTGTCTGTGGCTATTCCCCGTAAAAGTCGATCTTTATAGGATGTGCTTACTATTATTTAGCACCGTTGTTTTTATTAGTAACATTAATTTTACTATCGAGGTACAGCGAGAGGTAAGATTATTGTAGAAACAGGGGTCTAAAAACAGGGTTTTTATGGCTAGTTAAGCCAATAGGACTCCTCCAATCATTCTACAATAATCTTATCCCTCGCTGTAGAACCTTAGGGAGATTCTCTAAAAAAAGAATAGCGCGTTCTTTAATGCTCTAGCGTATCTCTGGTGTGTTTTACCTAGCTCAGCGGCTGTGCGGCAGGTAAATGATCGTCGATGTTATGTACTAAGGTCTTGACAGCTAGTAATGAATTTGAAGAGAGAGAGAGAGAGAGAGAGAGAGAGAGAGAGAGAGAGAGAGAGAAAAGGAAATCTTGTCAGTTGGATGCAGAGTAGCAGCGAGTGATTTTTTATGATATTCCCCGTTGTAATCTGTGTGGCATGGCGCTAATAGGCTAGTGAAATTGAAGCCACTCACGAAATAGAATAAAAAAGGAAGGGTTAATTGGCTCGAAGGTTTGGCCATAAACCAACGACTCTATACCCACAGGTGACTCATCTCATAGATAGATCGGCTTCCTTCCTCGATAAATCAGCCCAGAATTTAGTTCCATAATTACACATGTCTATCATGCATGCAGTCATTCATTATGCGTCTTGAAGAAGGATCCAAAAGTTCTACGCCCAATGGAACTCCGTTCTCCCTCAAGGTTATTGACACTGCATCATGCAGATGTGGGCCGGACAACTTCCATCTCAAGTTCTTTTTCCAGCGATCAATTCACATTGGAGGGTGTCGGAAGGATCACGGGGACACGTTTTGAGGTACTTTTAGCCTTGCAGAAGATCGCCATGTTAACCTACTCACACAGTTGCGTTCACGCGGGTGGCGCTTTATATGCACTTCGGAACCTATTTTAATAATTCGAAATTTTGTAATATGATATTAAAAAAGCACATTATGTGGTAGGGCTGAAGGTGTACTAAACTGAATACCCATATTGAAGATATCTGCAATATACCTACTATATATACTCGGCGTTAATCAAGTTCTGGGAAATTTTGTGAGGTCATTGCTACCAAGAATCAAATTAACACGCGAGTATATACCTACCAAATGGAGTAGCAAGGGTGTGACTACAGTACACTTAGAACTGCCAGCTGGGGAGTCTAAGCCCGAATTTGGATTAAAGTTGATTCTACGAGCGGCGCCAATTATCTATTCATCAATGTCTTCTCCTTTTTTCCCTTTCTTGGTACGTTCCTCCATTCGCTGTTTAGCCTTATCCTTAGCACCATTCAACCATTCATCGTATTTCCCTTCGTTCAAATTCGAGGCGACGACATTTTTGAGAACCTCGTGAGTAAACCCGACGAAATTATGTCTCCTAAGCTCGTTTTCCCATGTCCACATCTTCCTCTTATCATTCTCCCTTGTTACTGTTTCTACATCCCCAATCTCCGAAGCTCTAATCCTTGGATCTTGGATCATGGCAAGCAAATTGAAGCGGATTTCTGTAGCAGGGTATCTGTTAATTCTACGTTGTAAAACAGGGATGATTTTGTCGCAAAATTCTGAATCAGTGCAAGATCCGTGAGAGATTGGAGATGGTTGTAGCCCGTCGAGCTCGTATAAAACACCGTTAACGGGTGTGTATGCGATAAAATGGTAAACATCGTCGTCCTCGGTCGCGGCGCGCGTGCCTTCGTCAATGAATGGGCTTGAGCGAGCAAAAGAATTATGAACGTCACGAATTAATTCTGGTCGACACGGTCAGCTAAGAGTGGTGAAAATTGAACATTTCCTAAATATACCTGAATTCGATAAAGCTTCACCACGTAGCTATGGAGAAACGGGTTAGTTTGTGCTTACGCAGATTAAAGCTATCGGGAAACGTGCGAAATGGTTACCTCAGCGGGAAAAGCTTGAGTAAACTCTCGGAAGTCTCTTAATGAATCCCCTACTTGAAGGTCTCCTCTGTTCAACAGAACCGATAGAATAGCTTGTGTCGCACATGCATTTTGGATAGTCTGGTTGGCGAAAAAGATGTTTTCGGACGCTTCAAAATCGTATTGCCCATCGACAGCCTCATCTGATTTCTTCTCGCCCACGGGATATTTAAATAGGAAGATCACACCATATACGGGGCTGGATTGGGGCACGGTGTCAGAGACGGCCTTCTTGGGAGCTAGCTGAGGGGACTACACACCTCTGCTGCTTGAGATCACTCGCATCCAAAGATATCATCTCTTCAAACTGTACATTTTTGACACCAAGATTCTCTACTAGATAGGTAAAAACACCCTACAAGCAGTGAGCCTGTTAGCGCAATTTAGGGAGGATAAGGGTGCGAGTACTTGCAGCATCCGATTCAATGGTATTCCAGCCCGCAGACATGATGAGCTGCAAGAAGTTATGTGCTCGTTAGTATTCGAATTGTTGTAAAAAGGACGGGACGGGGACCGGTGCCGTTGCGCAAATTGACCAAGTTGGGAGCGGGGGTGGGGGGGTTGGGGTTGATGCTCATGGGACGACGAGTGAGAGGTCCGAATAAACACATCGCTAGCGCATCCCAGAGGCGGCTCTGCAGATATTTGTCAGCTGGTTCTCTTTGGAACGAACATGACATCATGGCTTATGTACTTGCCAAAAAATAAAGTATGGTCTCAACCCGAACATCCCCGGTTGCTATCTGGCTCACCTTGGGACAATACTTTATTTTCCAGCAAGTAGTTGACCTAACCACCAAATACCCCAATTACTTCAGCCTGTGTGTGTGTGCCTTGTATCATAGGGTGTGGAAACTTTTGCCTTAAATCTTCACATACATGTATTCACCCCAAAAGGGTTAGAATCCCTCTAGCTTATAATTTTACGGTCATATAAACTAAACTAGGGGTCTAAAATTATCATAATATTAAATATCAAGACATAGCTATAGGGGGATAACGAAGTCTCATATATGAGCGGGAATCAATACTGCTGTGGAAGTTCAGCACGCATACTGTACATCCAAATAAAATCCATAACTTCAATCTGTATAGTGATGACTAATAAATTGCGGGGGCTTTATGTCCAGTTAGCCTGAAGTAAAATTGAGTGCATTGGTTCTGAGACCTTTCTTCAACGGTGTTCTAGATTCCTTAGCACTCCAAAACTTGGAACGTGCAAAAAATCCCGACTAATCTCAGCCCTACCTCAAACATCTGGCAGAGTCAACGCACAAGCACGTTTTTCTCAGCATTGGGTGCTCGCCGAGAAGAGTGTTACATAGTTACCAGAAAACAGCCTTACGATAGACGCAGTATCGTACGCATATGGTCAAAGATACTTTACTCGACATAGTAATTCTGTACATTTCATGCAGGGATTAGTGGCGATGTCAAGGATCATAATGACTGGGACGTACATACATTAACACACATACATGATATGCCCCCATCGAGGTTATTTTTTTACAAATTATGCATACACCATTATACTTGTCTACCATGATTAGAACCAGTTGCTCAGGGCGGGAATAATTTGTATGAGATATCAGCGTCACTCCATACAAATTGAGTCACTGCATCTTCTGGTTCTCATCGTGGTAGACAAGTATTACATACAAGCTACATACGTTCTATTCGATAAGAATACTTTGTGTTCTTATCTGTACTATAGGATAAATCGCTCTTTGAAAAGAGAGCCAAAAGTGCATATTCGGTATTGCGGTTCCTAAATCAGTTACTGTATCCGTTATATGCAGTCATCATTAGCATCATGTAATGTATGTATGTACCTACTCTAGTCCCGAGTCTAATGCCCCCCCCAAAAAAAATCTGCCCGGGGTAGAGATAGAGCTAGGGTTTAAACTTTGAGTGCCATGCAGCTGAGCTTCCTGGGGAATATTCCACCAGGGGTGATCACTAAACACATACTAGGCTGTATTATTAACTCAAAATTACTCTATACATAGAATCGGTGGTTATAAAACAAAACACGGGCTACAACTATAAACTATAACGTGAGAGTGTATTCATATAATTTTAATAGTAAAAACGTTAAGAAATTATGAGGATCGTCGTTCCATAATAAGAAATAGGGGTAACAAAGGAGATGAAAAAGAGCTGAACCTTTTAAGCCCATCAACCGGCCAAACACCTGCACAATACTAATGATGCATAAACACGAGCTAAATTCAAAAGTGACCAAGAAGAGTTACCAACACATATTACTCCAAACATCTGAAAAATGAGCAAAGAATTCTAAGTAAACCCGGCTAACCAATCTAGTAATCGTCTCAATTCCGTATATCCCCATGATCCACAACCGTCAAGAGTCCCAGTTCCCACGAACGTGATCTGGCGATGTAGGTGTATTTGGCAAGTGTGTCATAAGTGGGCTCGGCGACATCGAAAAACTCGAAAAAGAATTGATATCGAAGCCATTAGTTGGTGTACATAATGGCGTGTGCAGTAAATTTATGCCGTGCTCTGTTTTGATCATGGGTACCTGGTTGTTAAAGCTGTGTTCGTAATCCAACATTTCGCTTGCATGTTCCGATTCGACCGGAGAATTGATTTCCCCAATCGTCCTCCAGCCCATTCGCAATTTGAACTCATGGACCATTTCTAATGGGAAATCCATTAGGCTAATTGGCCACTCCAAAGCCCTTCCCTCTACCTGTTCAGAGTTAAGCCTTAATAGCGTCTTGTGGATCTCCTCAATGGGACCAATTGACATTGCGCCGAAGTAGGCTGCACCAACAGCTGGGAACAAGGGTTCCACGGCAAGAGCAACACCATAGAAATGAGCGAGAAGGATCATGACATCGGGATCCCGCTCAACCCGCTTAACAAAATCTATAGGGAGGAAGAAAAGCCAGGAACGCAGCGGGTATATATGCTCGAATTGTTCCTCTGGCGTCTGTATAGGTATATAGTTCTTCAAGTTTTGGATGAAATTAGTCAGCTCGTTCAGCCCTCTCTCTTCCTCGGCTTTCCCGTTGACGTAAGGCTGCAAACGTTCCAAAGAATTGAATATGTGATTCAGAACCTGCTTGTCGCGTTCCGAATTCACAATCTGTGGCCGGTACGGCGTCCTTCCGAATATCCGCTTCTCTTCGATAAAATCACTGAGCTGACTTTCGTTCTTCCACTCTTGCATCTCATCTATGACAGTGGACGTTCCTTGCATCAAGCTGGCCCATGTACGCCTGAAACATATCTCAGTCACTTCCCGGGCGTAGTTGCCAAGGTCCGAAATCAGGAGGGACTTACCAATCAGTAGCTTGCCATGAAAGAAGAATAGAGGCTGCAAGCACGGCGTCAGAATTCTCTTTGCAGAAATTCCCGATGGCCTTTTGTAACCCTTTGAGAGCTAACCCCCGATGCTGGTAGGCAAGGTGCATAGTAGCTGAACATGTTGTTAGCCAGGAAAGGTGCGACGCTGACAAGGCCAGCAACGAGTGCATGACAAAATCACTGGTCGTAGCAATCCTCAGGAATCTCTCGGACGGAGTGTAAGTATTAGCAGTTCTAAGGTAATATTCTAAATTTTCGAAGAGACTTGAGAACAAACATTGGTACCCGCTTCGTCCACAACTGGTCCTTCTCTGGTTTAGACTCTTGCATCTTTACCGCAACCGACGAAATATGATGTATCAAACGGAGGTCTGTTGGCGAGAAGCTCGAAGGTGAAGGTTCGCTATTCAAGCCAAGGCTGGGAAAAGGCCATTCTCCCTTCCCAACCCAGTTATCAAGTTCTTGTTGGTCCTGTGAAGAGATGTTGAGGTCAGGGCTTTCCGGTATTGGCGGATTCTCTCCCTCAGTCGGTGCATCCATATAATCACACCGGACATTGTGCTTTGTACAGTTGCGACTTTAGGAACAAAAGGCAAAAAATTGAAAATACTAGGTTAGCAATGAAATCTAGATATAATTCATCACAAGATAGCTCTTTCTCGCCCTAAATTCATAATATTTACATACCATTGAGGAAAATTCTCATCGCACCGGATGTGCCTTCTTTTGCATGTCCTACAACCTTTCCGTGACTTTGTATGGCTTCTTCGTGACCCGCTGCCTGTGCCTGGCATTTTGTGTTGCGTGAGTATCGTGGGACGACAGTAGTTTGAATATAATTATTAGCTGTAGTGTAAGTGTTAAGCCAAGCAACAGTTGGATGAGATATGTATAATATTCCACCTCGAAAGCCATGAGGGATCAAGCCTGGTATTTGAGTTGGCTGCCGGCTTCTACTCTACTATGCTTTATTCGCTTGCGGATCGATGCTAGGGGCACAGCCTTGTCAGGGAAAGGAAGGGACGGAGGGGTACTAATGATTAATTCGCTCTGAAAGGTCTCGGACCCAACCCGCCGGACAGGACGAATTAAGCATAAACAGCTGCAAAGAGACGTAGTTGAGATCTTTGTGGAGGTGACTCAGAGTCTCAGAGTAAACGGGCAAAAGAAGGACCGGTTGAGCGAGAAGACTAGTTATCAACTAGCAAGGAATCTTCCTCGTCCTCGGAGTATCCGATGCCTCAAATGTAAAAGGGTATGGCCAATTTACACCTTTTTCTCTGATTGAACTTTTTTTTTTCTTTTCCAAAAAGTAGACGCGTACAATTAACCTTTGCTATTATTTTACGCCTTCTTAGTTGAACAAATCGATTTGAAGTAAAGAAGTCTGGACGCGTCACTGATAAAATGGAAATTCAGTCCTTTGGAACCCTTTCGTCAATTTGTTCCACACAGTTGGGCGAAGGTTGCACATACACACAGCCTTGTGTGACAATCCCTTATTATGGCTTCGCCCTAGATCTACAGAGAACTAGATAATATCTATGAAGCCAGTTCAAAAATCCAGTCTAAAGTCCAAAAGAAAAAGTACATATATAAGTACATATCTGGTTCGAAGACCGAGAATCAGGTCCTGACGGGAATAGCCCAAATCGGAATTACTTTTCCTATTAGTGATGTTTTGCTTTTGCTTTTCTTTTTTATTCATCAAACGCAGGCCTATCTTGGCATTTTGTTAGCTCTGAGGCAGCTGGAGCCGATAGCCGTTAACTCCAAAGGAGGGTAAAGAGACTCGAAGGGAGACAAAAGCCTCTCGCTCAGCCTTGGGGGTCAGTCAAGTTAGTATGTTACAAGTTAACGGGTATGATATATACAACGCCCCAAGGATTCACCTGCTGTAAATTTCCGAGCTCAAATAGGACCAGATCCTTTTTGATGTGGGTATTCCAGGAAACTTCGGTCGCACAATCCATTCCGTGAGCCCGGGAAATCGTCATAAGAAAGGGCCGATACTACTCGTATGGTCGAGGTCCCTTAAATATCCACGTGGTTTAGCCGAATCAGCGCTTAGCCTCTACCTGCCTGCGTCTTGTAACCACTGCTTGCGCTGAAAGGCACCAATGTCACATAAGAACAAAACACATGTGTTCGTTCACCACACTAACCCTCAGTACCAGGCGTAAAACGTCTGATAAAGAGCTTCATTCGCCTTGCTCTTACTGTGGCTACTTTGTCAGCCTGAGGCTCAGCCATTTTGATATAGGATTCCTCTCGACGACTCGGCGTACATGCCATGGTAGTAGCAAGCTCCGAAACTGCCGAGTCATATATTCAAACTCGTTCCAGCGAATAAAATCTTTTAGAATCGGGTATATCCCAGATTTCTTTTTGTGGGACCAAATTTTAGAGTAAGTGATTAGGGAGAAGTGCTACGTTGCCGGCCCAAAAATAGGTAAAGCCAAGGTATTAACGACCCATATACCGAATGTGATTGGATATTTGTTCTGAACTGCCCTAGAAACACCTATCACATCCAAAATTAAACTAACTGGACTTCTCTGAATCAATTCGCTCATCGCGGCCGTCCCTGCAGATATTCGGTGCTACAACACTATACCGCAGAAGCCTTTGTGTCGATAGTGCAACGTGCGATGACTGTAAGGCACAACCATCGTAGTAATTCAGTCCTCAATTCGTAGATTTGCAAGTCATCATAACTCAGTTACAGTCAGCGCCAGAGTCTAAAGTTCGTATTCATAAGAATACCATTGTTTCGGATCATATACCCTTTCAAGGCCTATATTAGGGACTTTGCGCAAAAGACTCCAGAGTCATTTTCTGCTTGTATGATTGGCTGATGAGAGGATCGGCACCAATCAGCTTACCGGAAAAAGACGCTAGAGTCTTTTGCGCAAAGTCTCTATTGACTGGTCCATAGTATAAAGAGTTATACAGGAGTTAAATAAATAAAGTTGAGGCGCAAACCTGAAACATGCTTGGAATGTAAATTTGCACTTTCTTTAGACTCTCAAATCAGTTACCATTTCTAAGGAAGTGCAACCAGGAAATCGGCGATTCGCCACTATCGACCTTACCTATTTACTTATGTCCACCACTCTGTTCTTATTGCATCACTACCTTTCCCAGAATAGCTCACCCCAATGGGATAAATAGGATATTCCATTCTGGAAGCTGGCAGGACCTAGGCACTGCATATCAGGCCAGAAAACCGGCCATCGCAGTTCTTTCCAGGTCCCAACGAGGTTTCAGGCCGTCTTTCCTATAATGGCGGCATATAGTAGCTATTTACGACTCTGATACGGCACTTGATCGATCTAGTGTCAGTCAATACATGTATATATTGTCAATGTTTAATAATAGAGAAACGTCATGTAACTCGCACCTTGCAGATCCGTCAGGCTTTAGACTCGCCATCTAAATTTCTGTTACTAGCTTTAGAAACTTTGTATCGTTCTTGACCAGCTCCCGACTTCCGTCCACTGAATTGTTTAGTTTGCTCAACTCACTGTGCATCAGCTAAAATGTGAGATATCCAGATCTGTAACCATGGTAATTGAAAAGCGGGGTTCATTCAATTAACCAGGCCGGAAACTTCATTTCTGAGACCCTAGTAGGAAGGAACGGTGTGTGAAAGCTATGGTATTCAGTTCAGCTATACTTGAGTGGATGCTATTCAACCCTAAGTCAGGGCAAAATATCCGACCTGCAAAGACTACTTGGCTTCGGCCCCAATCATCGGTAGTCCGGCCTGCAGTTTGTAAAGCTATCAGGCGAGGTTGCCGATGTATTCTCCACCCTCTCAAGTTCAATTAACGTTTGTGATTGCCGGATTGTGGAGCTCCTGCAGATATCCCCTCAAGCACTGGCCCTGAGGTGGTGTAGTAACGATACTATTAAAAGCTGTCAAGAAGTTTTGAGTCTCCAAACAGGAAAGCCATCAGAAGGATAAACAGTCGGCTACCATCTGATTTCGAGCCGTCCTACAAAACTGGCACCCAAGCTTTGGTTTGTGCATGAGAGGTCACACAACGCCAAAATTGTGACCCAATATACATGCTTACGTACCAAAGCACTGAGACATGTATTTATATCGCCCCGGTTTACTCGCAAATTCATATCGTCTCTGAACACAACCGCTATTGCATGCCGTACAAAAATGTGATCTTGGCGAATTTTTGTGTGTATGCAATATTAGTCGTGTTCAAAAACGCTATGAAATTGCGAGTAGATACATCGAGTATAGCTGGATCCAGTGACATGCGTCTAATTCAAGAAACATTTTAGATGTTGAAAGCTTGGGTCTTTAAACTTTAAGCTATAATTTCTGAATGTCCCGAAAATCCTAGAACACACATTTGGTGAGTTATCATTAGCTCTAGAAGCCTGGAATCGTGCAGCGTTCATGCTGCCAAGAACCTTTGGATAGTTTTGTCCTACCATGCAGACCCACATCATTGTCAGGTGATGTGTGGCTATTTTTATGTACCTAAGTCAATAATTCTTTTAAAAGTAACATGCCCAAAGCTCTTCCCGTCAAAGATAGATCGCTGACGGAATTTTATATAGACTCGCTTAAATGTTCCCTGTAAGAATATAGTCGGGGGTTTCGGTAGACCGGATGCCAACTGCGGGTGCTGAACTTGCTGAAACCTGCATGTTGTTGAGTTAGTTCTCAATAGTTAGATCCCAATGCACTCTCTTCATAAGTTTTTCTCTGTGCGTGCGGCTAGGAGCCAGAATTCCGTGCCCCGGGAACGCAATACTTTGGATGATTTTTGCTATCTTCTAGTAGGAAAACCGTATTGCCGGCACACCCGCAGCAAGGATGTCCCTATTTTGTGATTCTTTGGGTACTAGTAGAGTAGGTAGGTAGTAAACGACCGCGAGATGGAAAGATAAATTTAGATCGCTACCGAATCAGGAAAGTCACTATCAAGTGTTGCTAAAACGAATTTGAATGGTGGTACCCGATGTGAACCCAAGCGGTGTCTTCTTGGGCCAGAGAACGAAAAATTGATACGGTATCCATTATAGTGTGTTTTGGTGTTACCAATCGTTGAGTTGGGGGGGGTATTTATCCAGCGAGGTCCCACTCCTTTGAGAAGTGTTAGTTTTATGAATATTCTTCTTTGTCCCGGGAGATTTGGAGGTATCCCTCGCTCTATACCCTCTTATATGAGCCGTCTTTCTTGTTGCGTTGATATGGGGGTTGTTGAGCCGAGTCGTCGCAGCCGCAAAGTTGATCTTCCACATCACCTGCCGTACATATTTCAGGAACATAAAAGGGCACAGCCACATTTAGACGAAACATAACTGGACGGTACTATATTGAGCACTATTAATGGGGTACATGGTACTAAATTCCATACTAGCACTATTCACAGTACGGTCTGGAGGCTGTGCCGGAGATACTAGCACTGATGCGAGGCAAGGGAATTTTGTACCCCATTTGATATATTACTGAATGTACATATCTTAGAGGAATATCTAAAGCTATTCGTCTTAATATCAGTATTATTTTTCTAGTCGATTAAAAATAATAAACAAAACTGGACGAGATGCGGACTTTTGCGCTTACCCGTAGCCCATTCCCCTTAATATTCCCGAAAACAGGGGATGGTATATAAAGACTATTTTGACTGTCATCCTCTAAATGTATCGCGGTGCCTTTCTTGGTACTGTAGATACAGATGACGGAGGGGGCATCAAAAACAGACCGCAGAGTTGTCTGCAAGTGCACTGGTGTCACTATTCTTGGGGTCGATGACACCATGCCTAAAAATGGTGAGGGATCTGTAGCCTTTTTTAATTGATAAACCCGTACTGACCGAAAGAAATGCGATGCAGAGTAAAGAGGGGAGAGGCAAGCCCAGGGAGAATCCAAGATGATAAACCGCGAGGATGAGTATACTACTTATCTTGATTCTGCCAGCCCAGGCCATTAAAAGGCCTGTTTTGATTTCTAAAATTCTACTCAGCACTGCACGCGAAAGAAGGCTTGCTGTTGTTTCCAATTCGGCTTTTCGGTTGCTCGCGTCACGTCACACCGGTTAGCTACTATGCACAGCCAAAGGTGGTAGCGCCCACCAGCCAAGTGTTCAGGATCTGGCAGGAATCCGTGGACGACTGATCCAGCCAGCACTGATCATGACAACCTGAGACTGTGAGAAGCGCGAAATCCTTGATATTGGTATGAGAGGCAAGAAGCGAAGAACAACTAGGGAGCGAAGGAAGCGGAATGGCGTTTTTAAATGGGCCTGCCAGCTTCTCAGCCTTCACCGTCGTGCGGAATACCATGTCAAAACTGAGAAATGGCTTTGGAGAAAGTGAAACATACATAAAAGACATGATGTAGTAAAATACACTGGGACTTCCCGAGACATGAGGCTCCAACAGACTGTTTAACCATGCTGTGACACGAGGCCTACGTGCAAAAGAGCCGAGGGGTGGGTCCCAAGACAAGAATGAGGAGTTCGGGGTTAACGAAACCCAAGAACCAACTAATTTTTGACGGTGTACCTGTCCGGTAACACCAGGCTTTTACGGCAGATGGGCTCTCAGTATTATCAACGCAGACAGGCAGATCGATGTTCATCCAGTACTTCTCGAGTCATTGATATTTTCGCTTTATTTCAATATTACTACTCAGCGTCAATGGGGATTACAATGGTCGGTCACTACGCACTAGTCCCGAAGTGGCCGATGCGTACGCAAACACCAATCTTAAGATTGAGGATGTCATCTCCTGATTTCTCCCGAGTGGCTATCTAAATATCCCTGCCACCAAGATGTCCAGCCGAGCTCTCAGGGTTAACTGTGGTATCGCTTTAATGTGCTTTTATACTTAAACATGGGCCACAACAGAAGACAAAAAGCTGATTTGGGTGTTAATATTCGTTATTACTGCTATTCACCATTCCGCTTTTCCGGGGCGTCAAGAATAAGAACTCTGTGGGTTATTTAGCGTTGGACTCCGCATATACTATAGGATGTTTGCTTTTCCACCTAGCTAATCCGCAGATGTGCCGTTCTAAATATTTCGCCTGCAGCTTGGAGGGCAACTGGCTGAGCTTACATGCACTCCTTACAAATATAAGTGACCAAGACACACTAAAGTCTCTTCACGAGCGGTTACTACACATTTTTGTATTCAAAGTAGCCTTGCATCCGTTAATATGGAGCCTGCAATTCGTCACTGTCCCAAGGGCTGCTAGGTGTTTCATCAGCGAGTGACTCACCATGATCCATACCCTCACCTAAACCTCAACCCACCTCAGATCTGTAACTTCCTAGCTTTCCCCGTAAAGGAGTGACAAGCTTTTAAGCGAGCAAGGATTTCCCGGAATCCCCGATTACGTAGATTAAAATGCAGTTACACATACATAATAAATAAAAAAACACCTAACATCTGCAAGGCACATGGCAGATGCGCACGTCAACCCCAACCCGTAAGCAAGCAAGCAGCCAACCAACGAACGAATCTCTCTCACCACCCCACACGCATGCAAACCTCAAATTCGCCAGGAACATCATAGCACATATGTCTCGGATTTACTAATTTCCTGGAACCACTTGTCGCACCCGAGAACCCCGCAAAGTTACCAAGTACCGTAATCCTAACCCCCCCTTCGCAATGCAGAAATGATCGCCGAAGACACCTCGATCCTGTATATAGAGTAGAAATTTTTACTCTGAAGTGAACGAACCAGATAAATATTGCACATAGCGAAAGAAAGAAAAGAAAAAAAATATTAGCATGAATTACAAAAGTATTTTGGTTTCCTCGTCCCTTTCCATGGAAAGAGGGATCCTGCGCAGACGCTCACAACCTTCTACTAAAACATAATTCAAATATTGAGTCCGGGCGGGAAAAAAAAAAAAAAAAAATCCAACCATCTCTTGAAAAGATAGATGGTAGGGGAAAAAAAGGCTTTTCATAACCTCCTCTTGGTACCACTTATGATTTCAAGGGCAGCTCGATGCCATATTCAAATTACAACGGGCTCTTCCAAGGAGTACTTCCAACCTCAACCATGTATTCATAAAACACTTCATACTTAAACTCAAAGATAAACCCCGAACCCCCAAACCCCAGCCAGACCCTAGTTCCTTAATTGACAGAGAAATAAAAAACTAACTAGAAAATTAAAGCATAAACCAGAAACTTTTTTCTTTCATTTGATCAACCATCTCTTACTCAAATACGCTCCTTCTATATATAACAAAGGAAGAGAGGGTTAGGTTAAAGCGAGGAAAATTGGGACACTAAAAATCACATAGAAGCCGAGTGGGCAGACATGAAAACACCAGTCCCTAATCATTCTTGCAAATACTCTTTTCACCCTCATACAGGGCGTTACATGCGTCACAATGCAGAAATTTCTGCGGTTGCTTGTTTCTCCCTTGCCTAAAAACAAAAGAAGAAATGAAAGAGAAATGAAAGCGTTGAAAATAGCAAAACTCCCCTAAGGACCTTCTTGTGATTTCGTTATAAAATTATAAAGCATACTTGACCCTTAGAGATTCCCGATCTTGTGGGGAGATTTGAGACATGAATGCATCAAAGTCTGCAATAAATCTCTTGTATCCAAGAAGAGTCTAAGAAGAAAGTATCTATAAGTTTCTTTTATATGATAGAAAGTGGGGTGGGCAGGGATCAATCAAACCTGTAAGAATAGTTCGTTCAATTCTGCACTTGCACCCTTATATCTCGCAATAGCCCTGAAAAATGGCACTAGGCAGCTCTCCATCGCCTCAGGATTTCTTCCTACAACTAAGCAGAATCCTCTGAGGGCTGAGTCCTTCTCATCTGTTTCTGCAACCTTTTGCAAAGCATCGAGGAAAGGATAAGCGAATGATTCAAGATGCGGTGCAAGCTCGTCGCAGGAGCCTAATCCCAGTCTTCCAAGAGCAACAGCGGCGTTTTCTGTCACAGAAGTTGGAATATCGGTTGTTTGGATGATTGTGACTAAACGGTTGTATAGCCTTTCAACATAAGGACCCATACCAGGACCTTTTCGGATGTAATTAGCGACTGAAAATTCTCGTTGGAACGGATTAAATACCTTGTTGTAAAGCAATCTCTCCGCAACTCCAGCAGGCGTTGTTTACGACGCTGAACCCTGTGTCCGATCCATCTTCATCCAACAGCTCTATATCCAATTGCTGAATCAACAACTCCATAATACTTGGCAGGAATGGGTGAAGTTGTTGAAAGACATAGATAGCACAATCACCGAGCAATGCGTATGCAGATTGCCGGACGTCATTGTTATCATCCTAACACAATTAATTAGCATATTTACTTTTGCGAGCTTTTGGCTATAAATAGGTACATGTAGTAAAGTTGCACAAGGAATAGATAAGAAAAAGGAATTAAAATAATTGAATGCAGGGGATAAACGAACCCCCATGCACACAGTCAGCAATTCAAAGAAGCTTGGTCTTGATCCTGCAACTAACTCGGCACTGGTAGAATCAAGTGCTTGGATGAGCGCACTCAGCAGATCCAAGCTAGTCACCAAAAAATCTTTATCGGGACGGTCAACAGGATCATGAGCCATCTGCAATCCTAGGTTCTGATGGATTATACCAATACATCGGTAGAATATCGGTCCAGCAAATGGAGCAAACGAGTGTCCTAGGGCAGTGGCAACATATGACAGACATTCAAGGAGCGGAAATAATTCTCTGGAATCATCCTTCACTTTCTTCCACCGATCAATTAATGCGGGCATTAATATGTCCACTAGAGGCTGTTCTGCCAGTGTGTGGCCCACATGCTCGGCAAGGGTTTGGATACAGTCGTACAGGATGTACATGTTACGATCCTTGTATTTTCCCATCGCAACCACAAACTGTCGGACGATGGGCTCGATATAGGGCTTCAAGAGTTCTTTGCTCTGCTCCTCCAGGTTTGCAAATGCGCTAGCCCCAGCTTCCTGGACCCTCTTGTTTCCGTCCAGCATCTTCGTCAATATACCCTCCATCATCGGCTCAAAGTACTTCTGTTTATCAGCAGGGTCCGGAAGATGTGAGGCCCAGCGAGAATAACGTCCAAGGGTCCAGCACGTGATCTGGCGGACGAGGGGCTCTCCATCATCAAGCAATGAGATGAGATAAGGAATCAACTCAGGAAGATGAGGGATAACGCCTTCGAGGCATCCGTCAGCTACAGCACCTAAGGCCAATACGGCTGCTTCACGATAAGGCCATTCGGGATGACGAAGATTCTCCTTGAGGTAAGGAAGGATTGTCTCGAAAACTGATTGATGAAAAACTGTCGCCAGCACATCCAAAGCTGCCGCTGAGCATTTCCTTAGATTCCATCGGTCTTCTGGATCATCCATTCCCAAGTAAATATCCTCGTCAGAGTCGTAATCTTCGTCAATTTCTCCATCACTGAGCTCATCCAAGGCCACTTCACCAGGGGTCTTTCCGTTGGCCTTTTTCTCAGCATCTGCGACCTCCACGCTTTCGCCATTCGGTAACCTCTGTTTATTCTTCGCAAAGGTTGGTCTTATATCCTCCGCCTTATCCTCTTGGTCGGCATCGTCCCCACCACCCCCGAGCCTGATAATATCCTCTTTTGAGTATACCATTGATTGAAGTAGGACAGGGATGATCTTGTCCAGATATGGGGCTAGCGTCACCCTCAACTGCTCATGTTCGCCGACAGTCAACCAAAACTCGGCCGCATCTAAAGCCAATTCCTGTTCGTGAATAAGCTTCTGCTGAGATATCATGTAATCCACAATTCCTTCCATGTGGGGGGCAATTTTGTCTGGCCGGATGTCTACAAGATGCACAAGAGCCCTGCAGACCTCCTTCCTCACATCCTTATCGTTATCGTTACTCAGCCGGAATAAACTCTCAATCAACAAGTCAACGTGCACGATAACAGATTGAGATTTGATCGGCAGGAATAGGTTGATCACATCCAGGGCATTTGCCCTAACTTTGGCAACGGGATGCTGGGTGAATTGAATAAATTTGGGAAGGAGAAAGTTAAGAGGCCTCTGGCCATCATAATCTTTGTCCAACTGTTTTTTGCTGTCCTGGCAAACTTTCAAGAGCGCTCCCATAGCACCCTCTTGCGCATCGAGCGAAGCGTCCCCTGTGGAGTTTTCCACAAAGGCAATCAACTGAGTAAGTACATCAGTCCATGACATAATTCCGCCGACCTTAAGTAATGTTGTAATAACGGTTCCAGTAAGGTTTCGAATTTGAGCATGAGGGTCTCGGAGACCCAAAAGAAGCTCGGACTTGATGTAAGAAACGACTCCGGGTAAAAGAGAGGCCCCCGAGTTGGCAATGTTGTTTTTAAGGAGTAATGCAGCAGCAGATCGGACGATGTGAGCATCGGATTGTGACATATCGCCCACAGAGTTTGGGTGTACTAGGATATAGCAGAGGTAATTGTTGATATCTGGGGATTGACTAGTGGCCTGCTGGAGCATCTATATTTAAAATTGTAAGAAGGGATACAAATAGCAAGAGAATCCCCAAACATCTCTGAAAAATGCAACAAAGTAAGGTCGGAAGAAATGGGAGAATCAAAACAAACCTCCGTAGCACGTTTCTGAGCATTAGGATCATAAGCATTGCCCAAACTATCCTTGAGGTAGCCGGCCAGCTCCAATACAGGGGCTTCTTGAGGTTGCCACGCCATTTTGCTGTTCAGATTAATGAGAAGTTTTGTGTTTTGAGGAAATGACTGATTAAATGATGGTAGAAGGACGGAGGTGGAAGAGAATAGGCCTGGTGGAAGAAGAGGAGGGGCCGACGGCGCTAGGCAGGATCTCCAAGTGGAATTTCCCGAGAAGGGTCGAAAACTCTACTTTCAAGTTAGCGATAATTATGGGGAAATTTTGGTCGAAAGCCAAAGCCGAAGAAATCTAGCGGGGCTTCCTTTTTTTTCCTCTCCTTTCTTTTTTTCCTGCCTCGAACTCTGTCTTGGGTGCTTTTTTTGGGGAGGGGGGGGAGTTACTGGAGGGTACCACAAACCTGCAAGTTAAGAGAGCCTCGTTCACTAGGAAGAAAACAATACCCCTGCGTTGAAGGACAGCGCAACGGGTGAACTCGCTAGATTTAATAGAAAGAAGGAGCTGGCAACCGAGGTGGGAATAAAAGAGCAGATAGAAAGAAGGAAAGAAGGGGGGGGGATGTAAGTATGTATGTATGAACGTGTGGGGGGTGAGAAGTGGAGTGTGGAGGGGTAAATGCTAGTAACTGCTGAGAAAAAGCACGAGAGATGGGAAACAATACACTGTATTTTCACTGGCAGTATTCTTTTTAATATCTTGCTTTTTTAATCCTTTATATCTTTCGTTCTCTTTTCGTGGGTGCAGTCCTACATTCGTTTTATATTTTTTTATTGGCCACAGAGGTTTGTTCCAGGGAACACCGCCTAGCTGCAATAACAAAAAAACCCAGCGAAATCTGCAGACACAAATTTCTTTTAGCTTGTGCTGGTCATATGTACCCTACTGGCATGGGAGATGGAGTGGGACAACAGGTTGGGCAAGTGATTGAAGAACAAGTAGAAGAAAAGTACCTACATTTTGCACGGAGGTGGGGGAAACGCGCGGAGACACACACCCAATCACAGGCAAAATGGACACTCACTGGCCAGTGCGGGCCAGAGAGGAAACAGCGTTTTGCCAACACTAGCAGTGGGAAGGAGGGGCAGCCTGTGCACTAGGGGACTAAGGGTTAGGTATGTATCATAGATCTTCGACCAAGGGCGGCTACAGCTGCTAGACCAAGCATAGTTTAGTACTTCTGTTGATTCCCGTTGTCGCGCTTGGGCCAAACCTGTCAGTTCGACCCAGCCAACTCAACGCTTACAATGAGCTGCCTACTCTACACGTTCCCACATATCTCGACATAATTTATGGAGTCTAATAGTTGCACATGATTAGGGATACATGCCCCCGTCGATACAAAGACCTCTAGAAGTTGAAAGCCACTTACGTATACATGGGGTGAGTCCTGAGTAGCACACGCACACAACACAGTGCCCCGGAGCTACATGTAGGCTATCATGACCGGTCAAGAGAACTTATAGCCCCGAGTACTAATACTACATATATGGGTGCATACACATATCTAATATGCAGTAGATATGGATTCATGCACACACAGTACACTAAATTGCAAAGGGAGAACGAATCGTAGGATTGTTCTAAAAGCAATTTCGAAACTGTAGGTACATATATATGCTTGGTCTGGAATGAGTTATCACAGGTACAAGTACCTACATGCAGATCTAATATAGAAGATCGATATTATATATGTAGGTACATGCATGGATAATTCTCAAGATGCTCTTTGATACGCGGGGATCTAACTCCGGGCAGGATGGAAATGTCGATCATTTAGCATTTACCTACATACACTCGTGTAAGTGCTCTACATCATATACATCATACCTAATGTACTCAGCCCAGCTACGTACTTAATATATGATAGGGAAATTTACGAGTAGTACGTACATGTAATGTACCTACATGTATCGTGTATCTACTCTGAGTGCCCGTGCTCGGGCACGAAGCAGATACATGTACATATAATAGGTCCTTTCGCCGGGTTTGATTTTCTTTGTGGTTTAAACTGATAGATCTGCATGCACAGCGCAGAGGCTCTAGTGATTGGGTTGTAATACTCCAATAAGCAATCGAGAACATACGTACTTTAAACCCTAGATTGCGGCACACGGGCTTTAGGACTATCATTCGTCAAACCTGAGACATGATCCTGTACCTACATAAATAACTGCCCTTACTGGTTTCAACTACAATTCTTAAAACATTCCATTGGGATGCGCCGTTTTTCTGGATTACTAGAGGAACTTCGTCTTTACTATTGGTATGTAATTCTGGTTGGGCTAACATACAACCCTGGCGCTATCAACTCAACGGCCCACGAGAATCTTTAATCTTCTGTGTTTCACAGGGAGTCAGCCTAAACCCTACGGAGTTTATTGGGGATTGTCTTGTGCCTGCTACCCCTGTTACGAAGGGAACCAGAAGTCCTAAAATCAACCCTACCAAATTTATAGCTCACTGGATGGATTTAAGGCAAATGTACTTGTTATAATCGTAACCATATGATTTGCATACACCCTTTCCCCGGGACAAGAAGCATAAACGTTTAGCAGGCGCCAGATTACATGTACGCAGTCTCATAGAATAATTCAACGCAGGAAGTCAAGTGATGTTTAGCAGTTACTCTATATCCCCTCTCTAGGCACCCTGCTTACAAGAGCTGAAATCAGGCGGTAGGTGGAATTCACACCCTAAAAAGCACGGGAACGCCCGAGCCCGCTGAAGATTATTAATAATTAACTACATATATGTATGCACACATCAGTTCTCTGATCATATACCATCTTTCGCCTCACCTGGACCCGCGTTATGAGATGCATTTTAATTTCTTTTGGAATATCAATACATGTTATCTTCCTCAGGAGAATTTGCACTGACAGAGAGATATATCTGGATAAAGTGATTTAGTCTCCCAAAAGGTATAGTGTATATAAGTCTCTGCGTGGTCTGCAGACCTGTCACCATGCGAGATCTTGTAGTCACTTGATTCTTTGAGAACCAAAAAGACCTCATTATTACAGGAGCCAGGGGTAAAAATAACACTCATGTGGGTCCTCGTGGGTTGAAGTCCTAATCCTATATTGTACACTGCTATATACTCCTGCATCGATACCTGTTACCAGAGGTTCTGTGATACTTCCTATCAGTGATGTCGCTTTAAATTTCAAAACCTATTGTTATATAAATTACAAGCGAAATCCGGCTTCCGGCCGCATATGTATTCATCTCTGTCCATGAATGGCCAGTTTTCTTCCACCCAGTTCAGTCTGTCTGTTAAAGTCTCTGACTCGAGTAATCCTATGACAGTGTCAGTTAATGTTCCCCTTCAATAAACAGTTCCAGTAAAAGATACTGGTAACTAGTTGATCACAGTTATAATTAGTCTTGAAGGCTCTGAGAACCTAGAGATGATATATCAAAGGCTATAGGCTTACTTACCATTGTTTGCGCCCTTTGGGACAGTAATGGTGTACGATCCCTCTTAATGCGGCTTTCCTTTCAATTGCAGGAGCAATTCTTTGTAAATATGCATCTAATGCTTATGACAAATATGCAAACCGTCTTGACCAATAGAAATGCTTCCTAATGACGATGGACAAGCTTATACTACTTAGATAGAAAAGTTCGGGATCCCCGCCCTTGGGAATACAAACTGCTATCGCTAGCTTGGTCAACATGTAACCGCTCATGTATTGCTACCTGAAAATTAGAATTTGGGGAAAGAACACATGCGGCTAACTTCGATATCTACAGGGTACACATCATCCATGGATCCAAGGAATCTTTTTCACGTATATAACCCCAACCCCGACATGGCCCTGATTTCAACCTTCTTCCCTAGCCCGGCCCTCTGCTTGACGCCTCAAATCTGTTTGATTCTCTCTTCCCTGTTTTCCTAGCCACGTGTGAAGGTTCAGATCTTGACCAGTCGTAACACGAATATAACCCTTTTTTTTTTTACACACCTCAAGTTATATATATACCAAGAATTGATCTAGGCAAGTTACCAATAATTAATTGCCCACATTGATTTTACACTTAAGATTCGCTCTAGGGGTGATGTTTGTAGGAAAGATAGACTGACACGTCGCAAACAGCAGCTTCTTTTTTGGTGGGGCTCCAATCCAAATGAAAGGCCCTGTCAATTACTTCGATCAGGACGACATTAATTATAAAGCTGACACGCCGCTGTTCTCGCTAGTCCAGACCTGGTCGTCAGAAGGACCAATAAGATTCAGCCTTGGCACGAATGCCACACTCATTAATGGAATATTCGATCGTGAGGATTTACACGTAATCCCTGGTTATGGTTCGATCTACTTTTGAGGAGAGAAACCGATTATTAGTCTACATACTACTCCGCTGCGGTTAATTGGTTCTTTCCACCCCTCCGGTAACGCGGTGCAGAACCCCAATAGCAAACCGTCACACATTTCTGATTAGTGGTACTGATGGATGCGGGAGGGATGTTTTCAGCGAGAATTTCTCCGATAGGTCAGATAAAGGAAGCTATTATCTCCGGGGAGAATTGGTCTCACAACTATCCGCGCCAGCGTGTCACGTATGTTCCTGTCACAGTTTCAATCCCAATCACCAATTATCACTCGAATCATTGAACCTCACACATGGTGATGCGTTGAGATGTAAATGGAGCTACAAAAAGAAATGAAACAAGATATTTTGATTTATTTTCGTTTCTCATGAAGTAATCGAATACCACCCCTAACGACAGCACAAATGCATGGTTAATTCAATAATATCACCGATGTGTTAAGAGGAGGGGCTACGGTGCACAGCAAAGTTTCTAGCTGGTTTCTTCAAAGGAAAAAGCTTTTATGACTATATGGGTTTTTGGTTTAGACCTGGTCTATTCCTCGGGTGAATTATTAAGTATAAGAATGGTCAGTGCCTAAGGATTACTTAAGACATAAAATTAACTTTTATATATTCTTCCATAGAGCAATAGAGCACATAAGCGCTTGTTACCAATAATTATATATAATCTAAGCCTCAATATCTCCGTATCTACCCATTAAATCCACGGCTGCCTGTCGAGGTACCAATCACGTGATCCAGTTGTTCATTGCACTCATAATACCCTGCTAGATATTGTATGTGCACCTAGGGCTCCATCACACCATGCACCGGATGAGTTGATGCCGAGAATTTAACGGTGCGCACAAGAACTTTCAATATCATAATGGTATACGTGCACATGCAATTTTATTGTGGTCAAGTGCTTTAAATCCAGGGCCCAGGGTACTGACATATTTCAGGCAGATGAATATATCGGAGTCCGGCTATGTATCCAACTGTGATGTCCCGTTGATGCCTACCTATGCAGGCACCTATCCTACAATCTGCGATCGAGTTTTGTCGTTTTGGGGGGCTGGTCGACGTTATTTACGGAGGGCGAGGATAGAGACAGCGGGGCCACAAATACATATAGGTACTATTATTAAGCCAGGATACATCTTAAAAAGATCCTAAGCCTAGGATAACGTCACTGAATGCCCAGTTAGTCGACTTGCATGTCTCCTATTATTTCGCACAGTATCTAGGGTTAGGGTTGAGCTGTACCGATTTCCTCCCCCAACACCCTTGTTGCAAGTGACTCGTCTTATATCACTTTCCGCAGAACTATTGTACTTACATGTATGCTTGCGCATAACTATACATAACATACATCCACTCAAAAGCGTCTTTTTTGAGCTTCCTTCTTCTTTGATTCCGCCGGTACAGGGCTTCTCTCGAGGTCGATAAATCCTTGCCCGGGCACAGGGATATTTGAATGTTTGCTCATGAAGCAATAGCTCACGAGATGCGACCACAAAGAAACCAGCTGACATCTTCATATCCTCGCCCTAGGTATGCAGTTTCTTCCTTGGAGAGGCCGGGGGGCTTGGGGGGCTTGGGGGAGCGGAGCTTCATGACTCGCCCGTCGTATTGCTTCATTCAGGAAACCTCAAGCGGGAGAAACAGAGGGGTGTTCAAGGAAGTTGGTTAGTTAGCCTAGGGCTGATAAAAAGCAATATTGCGGAGAACTTTTTCGCAGATCCATGATGGTAATTGGTTGAACATGTAGGTACCGCGCAATGCAGTGTCGTACAAAGGAGCCCGCGTTTTTTTTTTTTTTTCTGTTGATGAGGATGAGATGAGGGCTGATTGATGGCTATGTAGGGCGCTTCGTTTTATTTTGTAAAGCGAGTTATAGGATGCGGTTCAGCGTGAAGTCAAAGCCCAACTAGAGCTATTCTGATTGATTGGCGCCTGATTAGCCTTGCTAAATTTGTAATCTTTTTAATTTTCCTTTTTTCTTTTTTTTTTTTTTTTTTTTGCTGAAGGTGAGGTAATATAACAGTTGGGTAGCTAACTAGGTAAGCTGAAGAATGACTCGAAAAAAGGGACTCTCTCGTCGTAGGAGCAGGTACTATATAATATACCCATAGTACGCGCTAGGTGCTTTCCTATTCTCCAGAGAGAACTTTGGTCTGCGACACATGCGCTGAAATCAAAATACCCTCATATCTTGATATCATATTCTTTATTTCGGCCTATCATCCCATACATCCCATAATGGCGCAAAGCACAGAAACTGGCGGAACCACAGCTCTACGTGTGCTCTCACTAGGTAACCTCCTCCGCACTTCATCAAAAATGAGTGATTGTATCTATAGTTATAATAACACTCTGGTCCAATCTATACAGACGGTGGTGGTGTCCGCGGCTACTCAAGTCTCCTCATCCTCAGGCAGGTGATGCGTGAGATCCAGGCCCAGGAAAAACTCGAGAGAACCCCCAAGCCATGCGACTACTTTGACGTTATTGCCGGTACCAGTACTGGGGGGTATGTATAACTGCACACACTCCCATGTATATACAAACCATCCCATCTGACGTAGTTTCTCCCTTCTAGTCTGATAGCAATCATGCTTGGCCGTCTTGTAAACCCACCCCCCCCCCCCCCCCCACTTCCTGCATGGGGGTTATTTGCTAACGCATTTGTCAACAGCGCATGGACGTGGAAAGCTGCATTTTGAAGTACGAAGAGCTCTCGTGGGAGATCTTTAAGACGGGCTTCTGGAAGCATCTTCCGGGAGTGAGGGCGTTTGATGGGTGGGCAGGAAAACCGTGGTTTAGTGGGGGGGGACTGGCAGATGCAGTCAAGAATGTGGTGGCAAAGAACTTGTCACCGGCGGAAGCGGACGAGCTCAAAAGGAAAGGGACACCGCTGGGAGGTGCAGGCCTGTGGGATCCAAGCCCGACAAATGTTTGTAAAACGTGAGTGCCTCTTCCTCTCTATCTCCTTCTCTCTGGACGGTAAAACACCGGAATATCTGTCTGTAATAGGGGAGTTTGTAGTTGATTGCTTTCTTTGCTAATCGAATGGCTGATATACAGCTTCGTCGTCACCGTCCGAAAAGTCGATAACGTGACCGTCAACCTCCGCAGTTACCAAAAATCCACCGACGAGCCCATCGACACATGTGCCATCTGGGAGGCCGCCCGCGCCACATCCGCAGCCCCCATCTACTTCCCCGTCATGACCATCGCTGGTGAAGAGTATTTCGACGGCGGTCTGACAAACAACAACCCCATCTTCCGCCTGAAGGACGAGTGCGAAGACGGCCTTAATTCGCCGGTACCCAGATGCATAGTCTCAATCGGCACTGGCCGTGTCGCGAAAACCAATGATGACCGAGGGTTCTTCTCAAAGCTTGGGAAGTGGCTCCTGGGTGGGTACGGTAGAGTGGGCTGGGCGTTGCTGGGAATCATGCAGGATACGCAGGCGAAGCACCTGATGATGATAACGGACAAAAACAATAAGAAGTTTGCGACCAACTACTACCGTTTCAATGTAGTGGGGGATATTGGGAGTGTGGGGCTGGATGAGTGGCAGAAGTTGCCGCTGATGAAGCAGGAGACGGCGGCGTATTTGCAGGAGGAGCAGACGGTGAAGTGGATTAAGGAGTGTGCAGCCAAGTTGATGGTGAAATAGGTGGGCGTTTTTTTTTATTTATTATTATTATTTTCCGTCTTATTTTTCATTTTTATTCTTTTTGATTGGGCACTAGCTTAGACCATGGTCGCCTATTATAATTGGATATGCAGTAAACGTTTTGCCAGAGCGGTTGTTGTTTGATTGGATCATGGATAATCACTCGGTCCGCTCAGAGGGTTTTTGCCAAGATATGGCCAGTGGGCTCCGGAGAATATGAGCGTAAAGAAAGGTAGGGGGGGGGGGATTAAGGTTTTTGAGGCATCAGGATTCGATGAGACTGGGAATACTGTACGTACAGTTTGAAATATACAGTAGAACTCAAATATTATTTCCCTATGCATCATACATCCATACATATACACAGATCGTGCTATTCCAATGAAAAACGGATCGAATGACCCAGAACGCTCGCGTGTAGGCAGAGTACTCGGTACTTTTTTCTTTGGTGAGGTGAGGTGCACTATAAAGGTTTCTTTTGTAACAAGATTTTTGGGGTTCGGGGTCTTACATGTAATACTTACATGCCATGTATACATGTAGTACATCCTATATACCTCCTGCCTTGCCATTCTTGACCACTCAGGGTCTAGCCGCGCACAGAGTACACAAGTTCCGTCCAGGTCAATCATCTATGGGGGGGGGGGGGGTTTCAATGAGCGCTAACCAAGGCCTGTGGGTATCGTGTCGGGCAGTATGCAGTACTCATAGCGGTGCTGGCCATCACTGCTGCCCTTTTGGCCGGTATGACATGGGATGGGGGTTCGGGGTGGGGTCTCTGTGCTTTTTTGTTTAAATCGGGGATATGGTGTTGTAGGCTTCTGCGATAGGGATTGTATGTTTCTTCTTGTCACCTTTGTTAGGGGGGTGGTCTGAGGAGACCCCTCTATCATCCATTGGAGCCTTATAGCTAGTGATCTGGTTCTAGTGTCTTGTGGGGATTTATCTGTAGATACAGATAACTACAAGTTCTCTTGAGGGTGTTGAATTACGGTGTGAGGATAAGTATTGATTAATGTATCTAGGGTTTAGTGAGCAGCAAATCCATCCATCAATTCCACTGTCCAGTTTGATATCTTGTGGAGTAAACCATTCATTCATGTGTCTCGACTAATAACTACAGTACATATACAGCTTCTTGAACAGGTACTCAAACTGGTATCGATACTAGTCAATAAAACTATATATGTAGTTACTCCCCCCACCACAAACTATCAGACGCGCTCATAGTCAGACACCAAATAAGCCGTCTCACAGAACAAGGAAAAAAAGAAGCAAAAACACAACAAGATCGGGGGAAAGTTACTTAAACTGCCTAACTAGCGGTACTTCCTACTGCCCTAAAGAAACCCACACCCTTACCCCCCTCCACAACAACACCCGCACACACACTCCCAGCCAAAAAGCCAACCTCACCGTCACCTTGACTCTCCAACTTGAGCACGCCCAGCGCTCCCAGTGCCGCCGCCGATGCCGTAACACTACTAGCATCGAACCAGACCACAGACGGCCCCGGTCCCAGGTCGCCGCCGGAGAAGACAGCAATCAGCCGCTGTCCACTGGGGTCAAGCGCCATGTGCTTCACCAAGCCGCCATACCCCGGCGTCGCTGGGGGAGGCTCACTATCAGGATCCCACGTCCCGCGCCGTCTCCGCCGCCGCCTACCCGTAACAGGATCGCGGAATGGAGTCCAGGACGTGTCGAGACTGCCCACGTGGATGACGGTGAGACCAGGCTTGGAAACCAGGTGAAGGTAAGTGGCTGCCTGCACGGCCAGGGCCCAGAGCCGGCTTAGTGTCGTCTCTTCGGTGGGGGCGGGCTCGACGACGGCCGACTCGGGGACGAGCCGGAAGACGTGGATGCCCGGATGTTTGTCGAGTGCGAGGATGATTGTCGGGCAGCCACCACCGGGGACGACAAGGACTTCCCTGACGTGGCTAGGCGGAAATTGCAGAAGGTCGGACGGGTAGAAGCGCACTGCCCGGCCGATCGTGATGCTGCCGGCGCCGTTCTCGCGCACGGGAAGGATGAGAACAAGGCCGGAGGCGAAGGCGGCCACGAGGCGAAAGGTGCTGGCGCTCCAGGTGAGCACTGTGCAGTGCGCTGCTGCGGGTGGGAGTGCTAGAAGTGGGTACACCCGCGTTGAAACGGTCATCGTTGTGTTGTGTATCCAGAGGCCGCCCGTGGCCGTGCCCACGGCGATATGCCGCCCGCTCGGCGAGACGACAACGTGCGTGATGGCACCGACAAAGTCAGCCTGTGCGGTCTGGGTAGGAATAAGACTAACGCGTTCGAGCTGCGCCATTGCGCGGCAGCCACCACCACTGTTACCAGATTCGGAAGATTCGGACGAGCTCGGCGATGGCATGCGGTAGCCGCCGCCGCCGCTCATGTCAGAGAGTATGGCCGCCGTTGCCGGCGATGGTTCAACGCTCGTGTCCCAAAACGGACCTGTGCCCGTTCCCTTTCCTGCATCCCACGCACGACGGCGCATAGGCGTCGGTGTCAGCCCAAATAGTGGTTTATGGTGAACCCTCGGCGTTGGTTCGGCGCCAGACAGGTCCACGGTCCAGATGTCGATGCAGCCGTTATCCATGCCCGCAGCTAGCATATTAGATGGCCCCCAGGACAGGGACGTAATTGTGACATGGGCGGGGGTATCTGCGGCCACCAGGAAGTAGGGTGCAAACACTCCTACGCTGCGGTCACGAAGATCGTAGATGTGGATGCGGGCCCATGTGGTTGATAGTGCTAGCAGTGGGTAGGTTGGGTGGTAGGCAGTATGCTCAATTCTTTCGAGGCCGCTGCGGGCAGTGTCCCAGACTCGGGGTGGGGATTCGGGGTTGGCATAAGAGTGGACGAGGTGCTTGAGGAGGAGGTCGGTGGGGGTGGTGTACAGGCGGTAGAGGAGGGGGAGGGGATTGAGGAGGGTGAGGGTATCGAGGAGGGAGGCGGAGGTGGGGGTTGGGACTGGTGAGGGAAGGAGACGGCTGGCGCGTTGCGGGGGGCGGGTGTTGTGGGGGATGAGGGTAAAGGGAGGGTACGTGGTGGTGGTGAGGGGGTGGTCGGGGGTTGAATAGACTAGAGAGGAAGTTAGTAGGTGTAGTTAGGTAGTAGGCAGATAGTCAAGTAGTAAGTAGCTATAGATAACTTTAGATGGCTAATAAACAACTGTAAATAGCTGTAGATATCCATCTAGAACCACTGAGGATACCAATAACGACTTGAAAGAGGAAATACCGATAACGCCATCCACCTCCAACACCGCATCCCCTGGCGGCTGCGGTAAATCTCGAAATCTAGCCGGCATCTGTAACGTTCGTGACAATAGTATAGTATAGTATAGTATAGTATAGTATAGTATATAGCACCGCGCGGTACCCCACAATACGATACAGTGTAGTGTAGTGTCGTCGTGATCGTTGACGTTGGGGACGATGGTGTTTTGGCACCATACAAATTAAAGACAAAGAAAGTGCGGCGCCGCAAACCACACCACACCACACTCCGTGGCAATAAGAGCAGTGTGGTATGTGGGGTGTGGGGTGGGGGGTGGGGGGGATAATGTTCGGTTCATCGAGCTCACTTGTATGTCATGTACAGTACCAGAAATGGGGGTAATATTGGTGCCGGGGCAATACGGTACAGCACGGGTATACTCCGTAATCTAGTAAGGAATACCGCCAGTGTCCTACAGTACTATAGGAAATAGCAGTATGCATTTATTTCGCCCCGATTCCTGGTACTCTATTGTATGGACCGAACGAACCCCGCTGGCCGAAAAGCTGCTGGGCGATCATTGACCCTAGCGCCTGCGCTGGTGTGGGTAACAAACAGTCTGCGCCATGTATGTACATGTATGTGACCCTCTCTATACAAGATCCGCATAAGCAGTAAATCAAAACGGGCTGCATACTTTACCTCCCTATAGCAGTTCGGGAGTGGAGGGGGACGGTTGTATCTATTTACTGTCTTGCTTGCTTGGTTGAGACCACACGCCCCCTGTCTCCACTCGATATATCGGAGCAGCGGCGTTTGGTGTGGTTTTGGGGATATAAGGACCTTCAAGTTCAAGGTGATTATAGTATTTGACCGGTTATCAGGATATCTTGTTGCAGAGCCCATTCCATGGGTTTTCCAAGTGTGTGGTAACTCGCTATGTATGTATGATATTCTATAAAACTATTATGGTGCTAGCCCAGATCCCATAGTATTTATCAATCTCATGGGAAAAATTGTTCTCGGGCGCTTTTACAAGAACCCTGCAGTGATGGGTCATCCGGCACTCTGGCTGACATCACTTTACTCTAACTTTACCGGCTAGGGGAAACGACGAAAATACGTCAACTAGGGTAAAATCAACACATTCACAGCTTATCACTCGGTGTAGGGTTGCAAATTAGTCTAGGGACATTTCTATCCCACTTAACTTCTCCACAATTATCTCTAAGATTATCGCTGCAGACCTTTATTTTCTAACTTCGGGAGTTTATAAGTGGCACTTTGTGACTGCTCAGGTGGAAACATTAGTAGTTAACTATAAAGTACACATCATATAATATACACAAACGGCTTATAAGCTATACAACCCAAGATAGCATCCTCAAGGAAATTTGGCAGAACCCCCCATGCTATATACCGTTCAGGGTTAATAGCTGGCAAAAAAAAAGAAGAAAAAAAGAAAAAACATTACAAATCACATCAAATCCCAGACAAATACAAATACACGCCATCTAAGCCCCTAACAGTACTGATCCAAGGAAACGACACTAGTTCTCCACTCAAATCGAAAAGAAAGGCGGCGTAGAACAAACCCGTCAAGGAGACTAAAAAGAAATTGCACAACAGACGCCCCATATGAAATAGGTACATGACAAACGAAAAGTAGCTTATAGAAAGAAACACAGAAAACAATGGTCGATTTTCCCAACGCCATATAAAAAGCAAATATTCGTAGACCGCAGATTGAAAAATACCTGATGTGTAAACAGGAGAGTGGCGGTGAAAGTCAAATAGTATCCATCAGGAAAACAAAAACTTGGCAGGTGGCAGGAAAGATATAAATACAACGGAAAACAAAGAATGAATAGCTCTACCCAGCCTCGGCTATCATTACTTTATGTGCTGTATTTTATACCACGGCTTAAAAGTATAAAGTGCCGCCTTGCTCACTGAGCGAGAACGTACAGCCCAGCAATTGTTTCCTTTCAAGTCTTTTCAGACTCTCAAGAATGTTTGGCGCAACATCTACATCGTCCTCAAGTGTATCCTTAACATGGGTGATGACCAAGTGGAGACCCTTAAGCGGCTCATGACCTAGGATTTCTGCAGATATTGCAGCTGATGATGGTAAAATTTGTTTGCAACAGGGCACAATTTCCTCGGGCGTTCTCTGCCCTATAGCCATACTAACCGTATCCGTTCCATTATTCCGATTTCCAAGGGATTTCGGCGATAACTGTGGCAGAAGATAGTCCTGGTCAGGGCCCACGGTTTTTGAGCGATCAGGAGTATTTGACCCCGCTGGTCTGGAACCTTTTAAACCACGGCAGCTACCGTTCAAATCACTATTCCAGGTCACACTCCCATTGTTGTTTTCTTCGCCGCTTGTTGAGTTTTCTTTGGTCCATTGGTACTGGTTTCCTTCTTCTTGTAGAAAGCTTTCAAAGTGATTTATGCTCATTGATCTCTTGTTTGTGGCGTCTAAATCACCTATATAGCCTTGGCTCATGCGTTTTCGTTTGCGGTTGTTATGCTTATCTCTTTCTTCTTGTGCCCTTAATGCCACAACCCTTCCGGCTAAAATCTTCAGTTCCTCCAGAAGATGCGGCGGATTAAGGTGTCCATACAACGCGTTATCCGGTTGACAGCAGTCATAACTGCACTCAATGAATATGGTATTTAGTATGCCTTGATGAAATTTATTTGCAGCCTGGTCCCAAGCAGGGTGATTCCTCGGCGAAAGTGATAGCGAATCTTTAGGAGAAACATCGTTTAGAATCAGCACAAACATGGAGACAAAGTTACACTAGAGGGGAAAAACAAACCTGGTTCAACATCGCCCCACATCATTACTTCCTGTTTGGTAGCTTCATCTCTAATGAAGAATACTGCTGAATCGTACACGCACATACGATTGACCGTACCACCTGGACTTCTTTCAGCCCCAGCACTAATGCTGCCTCGATGTGAGTGGGTGTTCATGCAATGTCCATGTGAGACGGGCCATGCTTGGACACTTAATCCTTTGCTGACCTCCACATACTCTGATGCTTCTACCGGTAGTCGTTGGTATTTGAATAGCCCCACCCCATGTCCTTCGTTGGAGAGATTTGGCCATATGACGTCATTGAATATATGGGTCTTTATTGCCTCGATTGTAGCGGGCAAAGATGCTATACGTTTGGGGCACCTAGATGGAGTGAATGATGCTGTGTTAATTACCAGGCCTGATAGATGATCCAGGTGGGGGTGCGTGATTAAATATGTCGAGACGAGTTCCCTGGTGACATACGCTGCATTTGCACGCGGTGTATTAAAGGGCAAGTTCGCACCAATGAAGGGGAACGGCCGTCTTGCTGCTGCGTTGCTATCTGGAGTCGTCATTGACACCGAACCATTCTCAGTGAGCGGAGAGTCGACGATCCATGAACCATTGTGCTCTTCAAGAATCCGTATGATTCCCGCTAGATGGGTCCCTGCATCAACAGCAAGCACCGAGTCTTTAGCCCATGCTGTCGCTGTAGATCTTATCAAATATCCAGAGACGTTATTCTCGCTCGGACCTCCCGCTGATCCCTGCAGATACCCGAACCACAAACAATCAGATCCACAGTCTAAATTTTACGGATTTATAGATGGGGAGGGGGACGGGAAGGCATCTCACTAGCACAATGACCTGGAAAGCGGGAGAGCCGTCGTCTTTGCTTGAAACCGCCAGTTTGAATTTAATGGGTATTAATTTGAGTAGACTCTTTCTGCTTCTCTTCACCCTTTCCTTTTGAGATCAATTCCGAGAATAGTGTTGTGGGGGATGAGGAAGGAAGGAGAGAGAAAGGACACAATGATAATAGTGACCTGATTTTTTTTTTTTTTTTTTTTTTTTTTTGCGATGGTAACGCGCGCGGTACCGGTAATGCCAGATAATCTGCTGGCGGTAGTATTTACTGCAGAAACCCGCTGTGGAAGGGAGTGGCTTGTGCGTAGTTAATGATTGGCCTTCGAATGGGAGGCAAGTGTTTTTGTGATGGGGTAGAGGGTTTTGAGATCCGAGCCACTAGAACTTTTTGAAATTGAATTGGTGAAGGAAAAGGGGACCAAGTGAAGCCCTTCAAGTATGTAGCTGGGGGGGGGGGGGGGTTGGGGAAATAGAATAGATGCTAAAAGATAGCGGAATACTTGTGGCACAATACCCACTTTCTCTCTCACACACTCATTCACGCACACAAGCGGTCGGTCACAGGTGAGACTCAAAGAGTTGCAGATAAGTGTTTGGTAATTGTGGTATGTCCGGAGGACCCGTTAAACTCGATAGAGGGTGATTGGATGTATAGGAATGCCGCAGATTTCCTGAAGAAACGTATGTATGTAGAATGACGATAGTAGTAGCAGTAGCAGCAGCAGTAGTAGTAGTTAATATACAGCAACGAGTGGTGCGGACTTGATCAAGAGTGATGGGGGAAAAGATTGGAGGCGTTGTGGGGGAGACTGAGATGAGATCTTTTTCTTCCCCCTAGTTCCCTGCTTTTTGCTTTTGCTTATTTTTCACCGGTCGTCTGTGCTCTGAACTATCTTGAATTTTCTATCCCCCTTTTTTTTTTTTTTTTTTATTTTTTTATTTTTTCAGTCCTTTTCTACTTCTTTTCCAGTCCGCTGCACTGCCGAGAAATGTTTGACTGCTGGTTACTGCTGAACCTGCTGCGAAAGTGCTAGAGTAGCAAGTGCTAAAAGTGTGCTATGCTTGGATGTAGGCGCAGGTTACTGTTGTGGGATAGGATAAGAGACGTCGACGTAAAGCACAAGACAACCCGGCCTCCAAGCTTTCCTGCACCTAATAGGTTGGTAACGCTCTGTACTACCACCGATAGGATCAGGGGCGAGAAGACCAGAAGCACACCGTGGCGAATATGTACCTACCGGGGGGCACAAAAGTGGTCGACAGCTCGGCTCCAAGTCCGATTTACCAACAATCAGATGTGATGGCACAACCGATCAACTTAAGATAACGACTACCTAAGCGAATGGGGGGGGGGAGTATCCGAAGCTTTGGAAATTATGATTATGACGGTATTGGTAGCGGGGAATCCCTTGAACTTGAAAATAGGAGAACTGATCAAGAGTTGGTGAGATACTTTCTCATTGGGAATTGGGATAACTGAGAACTAAATAAATAGAAGAAAGGAAAGGAGAGGTGGGAAGACATGGTCCTTAAGAAGCTGTGTGAAGCACATGAGCTTGAGAAAAATAAAATAAAATAAAATAAAATAAAATAAAATAAAATAAAATAAAATAAAATAAAATAAAATAAAATAAAATAAAAAAAGCCACCCAAAGGGATGGATACACTCTTGATCCATCCTACACACACCACACACACCCCAATATGTTCTCCAAATATTCAACCTGTCCCCCCCCCCCAAAAAAAAAGTGCAGGGAGTAGTCGGTCTAAGAGCGCGTACAGCACCTTGGAGGCGTCATCGCTAAAATCAATCAATCTGTAATGTCTGCGAGTCTAGATGTAGTTACCATCGATCGTCAATGTATGTATCGTGCCTCCTTTGACGCACGCTCCACCTCCTCTTCAGCTGGCTGGTTCAACGACATTTTTGCTAACTAGGGAGAGATTGTTAAGTCTGAGCCTTGACATAAATATATGCCACCCGTGGTCCTTTCACCGTTTGTTCCTCAATATGGGAACAGATCATCCGATTTAAAACCATTTCCAGATGTTCAACTGGTTTCAAAGCTTTGGTATGGTCCATGCTCAAGATGTTCGGAGTATTTTGGTCAGATTCACAGGGTTGGGTAACCTTGCCACTTCTACCGACCGTGCGGGCTAGGGTCTTATCGAGACTACACCCATCCGTAACCACCAGACTGACACGGTCTCAAGAAGACTGTTGGAAATATCTCCACACACACGTCTCTCCCCCATTTATGTGGGGGATGAAGCCGTGTTTTTTTTTTTTTTTTTTTTTTTTTTGGAGTTATTGGTAATTGGCTACCGGCCTTAATGCGAGACCTGGCGCGGTGAAACATTTCCATCGGCGTTCTCCAGCTCGAAATCGGACATGGATGTGATAGACATCAGGTTGTGTCTTCTGGTTGTCCGGCTTTCAGGCCCAACGACTCATATGAACCAAGACAAAGGTTGCGTCGGAAGTCGAAATCTTTTGGAGGCCTTCGAGGTCCCAAGCACTAGTCAGTCTTACTCCAAGGCGATAAGTAATCAGTAGCTCCACTCAAGAGCGAACAAATAATAGATATCATAATAGACAAATAAATAATCGATATCCTAATAGATAATCGATATGCTAATAATTATTAAACAATCGATGCCTCATTTCCTCCAGCGCTATTTCCCGTCGTTATCCCCGGATTTGGCAGTTGACGATATTCCACAGACGTAACGTCGCTCACGGCTCGATCAGTAAGATAGAGTTTTGCAGCCGAGACATAGGAACGCGGTTTGTGGTGTGATAGAATCAGGACTCTCTAACCTAAACCAATAATAATGATTTAATACTCATATTGGTACCTGTCTCGGGGCTCTAGGCATTGGAAACCCCATCGTGGGCTGCTAACTTATTCTCGGAAAATCATGCAATTGAAAGACATGAATCCGTCGAGGACGTCTGCTATGTGAATATGCCCACATGACCGGCGTCTACCTACGGAGGCATCCCTGGCTGGTCAGTTGGGTATCTAAAACCTCTAGGATCCTGGAGTTCACGTGTTTCATTTTCTAGGTTGCTCTGCAGTTTGCGTCGTACTTGTTGCTCTCTGTGTAAGTACTAACTTGAAGAAGGTTCGATATTTGCGTGACATTCATCTTATTTCTGTAAGCTCAAGGGTATTTCCTGCCTGGTTTCGATATTTCTAATGATTTATCCGGGTATGCATATTCTACTGTCCAAGTGCTAACATACGGCACGGAGGTATTCAGGACCCGGATGTACTACCTTCGATAATCACATACTAGTAACTTGTATATCGCGCATATGCGGTACCTCTTTTGAATCCCGTCTGATACCAGTGTTGCACCGGTGATCAGTGTTAGATGTTGATGAACATCCGAAGCTCGACGTGTGCCTGAGACCCCGATGTGTGATCAATTTGTGGTGGATCAAGTTCAGTTGTTAATGGTCGCTGAAATAATGTGCGGGAAGAATCAAAGCAGGGTGGTCTCGAGGACATGTCATGATAGACTGTGCTCTATCGATAAACTCTGTCGGTAATTCGTATCGAGAGTCTTATGCCAATGCATATGGGATCGTATTTGATTTTCAGGAGGGCAGCTTCTTGGATATCTCCAGGGATCCCTAGCTTATTTTTTTTTTATTTTTTATTTTTTTTTGGTTCATCATCAGGAAAATTTCACCCTAGTTCTTAGACATTGACAGGACGCCATCCGCCTTAACTGGTAGCCTTTCCCGTGTCCGTATTATTTACTTGAGTAAATATATCTATATCTATATAAATCTCGGGGCCATGCATGTGCTTTTGATCAGGGGGGTTCGCATGTATCTACATGTACCAGTGATGAAGAATTGCCGCTATAACTGACTGGCCTTCTGATCGAGTTACAAGTCACTGCATACGTATGCGGTACTCACAGCCCCCCCAGAAATTGTTCTCACACCTTATTTTGTGCTTACTCCGAAAGAGGAAGGCTTCTCGAAGTGTGATCGATCTACGGGCTGCAGCTGACAGGCTAGGCGGCGGTGACACAGACAGACCTCATCCGATCTTGATCCTCACCTCCTGTGTGACGTGCGTAGTTACATACATGTAACGATGTTGTTGAGTAAATCTATCATATGTTGCACTTTTTTGAGGCGTGTTCCACCGGCGTTTTTTTTTTTTCCTGGATTGCGGATTGCGGATTGCGGATTGCGGAGTGCGGGAGAAGGAGGCGAAGGGGGGGGGGGGGGGCTTATTCCCTCTCTACTTCTTCAGTCCAAACGGGATTGCAACTACCGCGGGGACTTTTTTTTTTTTTTTTTTTTTCTCTTTTCCTTTTTTTTCTTTCTTCTTCTTCTTCTTCATCATCATCATCATCATCTTCTTCTTCTTCTTTTGTTTTTGCGTTGAATCATTTATTTCCTGGTTTCCAGAGTGATACATGCAGCAAGACTTGCTTCCCCCCCCCCCCCTCACTCACCCTTGGATTTTAGGCAACTCTCTAGTACTTGCCCCTAGGTGAGAAGAGTCAAGGGCCAGGTACCAAGATGTCAACCCACCCACCCAGCCTCTTCCCTCTCTTCAGCCAACCTCCGCCGGTGTAACGCTCCCACTAACAGCAGCAGTCTCACTCACCCATTCCGTTCCACGGGAAAAGGAAAAAAGGAAAAAGGAAAGGGAAAAAAAAAACGATCGCGAGGCCCAAATCCGAGGGTATTAGAGAGCGTCCCAATGTATTTGATTACACACATAATAATCCAGAGCACAATAATCCATCATCACCACCCTATCCACCGCACCAACTTACTAGACCACTCTAGAACCCCCCCCCCCCTCCGCAATCCACTACTGCAGGAAATCTCACCCAACTACCTACACCTACATGTAAGCTAATCGCCACCCCCTGTCATCCTGCCAACGCCCCTTCTTCTTCTAAAGTTCCGACCCCCGGGTGATGCATGTAATAAGCTTCTTCTAGAAAGATTGAAGAAGGAAATTGCGGGACGGCTGTTTCCGCTTCTTTTCCCGCACCCCCATCCCTTTGGCGCCGATGTAAAGTAAGTCCGGGCAGTGGTGGGGAGGGGGGGGGGTGTCGGGTTAAAAACAAAAAAAATCATTTAAAAAAAAAAAAAAAAAAGTAGATGCGGGGAACCGCGCATTTTGCATTTGCTTTGCTTTTCTGCCTGCCCTGCCCTGCCCTGGCCGTGGATATGTATGTACTTTCCACTCACCGCGCAAATTGCAAACGGCTTGTCACAGTCGCATTGCAGCGGTTGGTCTTGGGAGCCTCATGCATGCAATGCAGCTAGAGAGCAGCCTTGTGCCCGCGTCTAAGGGTGATGGCATAGACGGGTTGGGGTTGGGGTTGGTTTTGGGGTTGGTTTTTTTTTTTTTAACGACTCGTTCTGATACTGATGCTGATGCTGATGCTGATACTGAGACTGAGACTGGTACTGGTACAGACATCATGCCGACACACACCAACACAACACCCGCAGCTGGAGTAGAGTAGAGTAGGAGGTTGTACTGTAGCCCATCTCGTCCTCGTCAGGTGGGGAGTTTACTCCCCCCACCCAATAGGGTCATAGATAGACATATATATATAAGTCAAGATCCTGGATGATAGAGATTCGTATTACTGTTCTTACGAGTGCTCTACATACTTAGTTACGCCATATTGGGGAAAGGGGGAAGGGGAAAGGGAAAGGGAAAGAAAGAAAGTCTTGCTCTAAAGAAGAGATACATGCATAATACTCTAAACAGACAGGCAGCGGCGCCGTTACAACCCCCGCGGAATAAGGCTTTAATATATGATGTAATTCCTCTACCTACTGCACCTTTGGTTTTTTTTTGCCGGCGCGGCTTATACTAGCCAGCTAGCCAGCTAGTAGGGCGAACTCGCGAAAAAGAAATAGAGAGAGAGAGAGAGAGATATATATCCGGGGGGTAAATTAAAAAGAGACAGACAGAGCCGCAGGTATGGTACTACATGTAATAGTGTAGGGTAGGGTAGGTAGGGGTAATGATCACACTGTAGGAAAAAAAGAAAAGAGTTTGCCACTGGAAAGAATGGAACGAAGAGTTAGCTGCTCTGTCCGATTGGATTTATGGGTGCTATGCTTTGATTTGGATAGCAGGTATAGTATAGTATGTAGATGGACCGGATGGGATGGGATGGCATACATGTACATGTATCCACATCACGATGGATAACGCCCCCGACACCTTCTCTTTGGATCTAAGGGAGACACATGAATACAAAAAGATACATAAGACAACAGAGTACCAATTCCCCACAAGTGCTAGTTAGGAGAAAGGCGGTGAGAAAAAGCAGTCTCCTGGAATAGTTATTAAAGCTATTTGTAGAAATCACTACATAGAAACTTCCACGGCCTATTACTAGACGGGCGCTAAGTATCAGTCAGTACATGCAGTGTAGTGTCAGCACTAGTATCAATAGACACAACTATACTGTAGCATCTACTATTCGCACCCGTTATTGTATTCACCAATACCAAACCGTAGATAGTCTCAATCCAATCCCATTCAATTCAATGCAATTCAATTCACTTCAATTCACTCCAACTTCCCAGCCCCCCCAAAACAAAAACAAAAACAAAAACTATAAAAAAACCACTTGCCATCCGAAAAAGCAAAGCAAACCCACTCCATAACCCCCTTCCCCAGTACATCCACCGTCCTCCCCTATACAGACTAATTGGCACCCATGGAGAGAAACAGATAAAAGGAACGAAAGAACGATGCAGCGATCATTTCACTTTCAATATAGAGCTAAAGCAGAGAGCAGAATAATAATAAAAAAAAAAAAAAAAACTTGTGTCCAGTCCAGAAAAAAAAAGAAAGCCTATTTTTCACATGAAAATAACAAAAAAACACCCCGTAAAGACCACCAAAAGCAAAATAGGAAATTTAGGTCACAATTGGTCGAGTAGAATAAAAAAAAAAAAAAGAATGAGGCGACAATGCCCCGTAGACGTACCCCTCACTGCATTGGTGTTGTAGAGGGGCTCCCAAATCTGAGCACGGATCCCCCACAAAGAAACGCAATATTCATATAGGCAAGTACCAATGGTACCGTGGCACTGGCGTAGAGCCCCTGCAATGGCGGTCTCTCATCCCAAATCAAATCACAGCCAAGCACCTCATCACATACAAAAAAAGAATAATTTAGAAAAAGAAAAAAAATGCGCACATTTTTAGAAGAAAAGAAAAAAAAAAGCTAGCTTGTTAGTCTAAAACACCCTAAACGCCGCATGTCCCCCACTCGGTCCCGCCGGCGCACTACCACTCCTACCTCGACCACCAATGCCAGATCCCGCACCTTCCCTCACAACATCGCCATACGCCGGTGTTGGTGATCTCCGCCCAACATTAACCACGCTTAGTAGCCGCCTGCGCCCCTCCCCATCGCTGTCGCTCGAGCTGTCGCTTGAGCTATCCTGTGAGCTGTAGTCTGGTGGTGGGCTGGCGCCACGAGCTGGAGCCGTGGTCACAAAATTGATGTTGGCGAGTGAGATGTCGGTGGGACTCCTCTGGGGTCCTGGTGATGTCGGTGACATTGCTGACGATGATGGTGCGCCGGAACCCACACGTACATTCGTGTGCAATGTGCTGCTGGAACGGCCTCTTTGCTGCTGTTGTGGGGGATGTGATTGCGATACTGGAGGTGGGGGTGGGGGTGGGGGTTCAAAGTATTGTCCTTGCTGACCGCGCTGGCCAGTCTCGAGAAGGATGCTACCCTGTTCTGAGCCATACGGTGGTGGGGGTGCTAGGGATCCTGCTGCGGGGGCCAGACCCCACTTCTTCACGTTGGCCTCAATGAAGACGAAGCCAAGTTGACCAAAGTTGACATGAATTGAGGCAGGACCGTTTGCGCCAATGGTTGGGAACAAGTTGAGGGACTTGAGACCATGGGCGGCGTCGTCGAGTTTCTTGCCGTTACGGGTAAAGAAGATTGTACCAGTGCGAGGGCGGTAACCAACGCCAATGACGTCGCCTTGGTGGAAGGTGGGGGCGTATGTCGTGCCATTGAAGGGTTGGTTATGGCGACGCTGTCCATTGGAGGTGTATGCGATCGAATGCTTATGCCAGCCTGGAGATGATATCAGCTCCATCCCCATATCTATACCCCCCATGTCTCCATGTCTCCATGTCTCCATGTCTCCATGTCTCCACATCTCCAAAGCTCACCACCAAGAAGCTAACTTCAAGATAGAAATATACATACCAGGCAGCCTAAACATCGGATACGGCTTCGTCGTCATCCCAATTGAGACGAGGGTGCTCTCTGGCTTGTCGTAAAGCTTGGCCTCCCAGTAGTACACCTCGTTCTGCTTTGGCACCGGCAGGTTGCTCTGCACTGAGCAGACGCTGTCGTAGAATTCAATCTCTGTCCGTGCCTCTACAAAGCAATTGGCAATCTCGAGCTCCGCCTCAAATTCCCACGCCGATACACCCTTCTCCTGAATCGCCAGGAACTGCGACAGCGATATGTCTGTAGGCACCGAATCTGGCGGGTTCGCCTCTATGAACGCTACACATTCCCCACCACCACTGGTCAGCAACCACTCTTCACATCTCTCCAGTAACGGATATCCGCCCCCATCAAAGCACAACAAAAATAAAATAAAATAAAATAAAATAAAATAAAAAAAACAAGCAAGCGCAGAAAAACAAATAACGTTCCAAAAAAAAAAGAACAACATACCCTTCGCCCTAAAATAGTCCTCCCTCGAGATCTCGTCCATCTCCTCCAACGCATCCGCCTCCTCCCTAGCCAGCGCCTGTTCGTCATCATACTCACCCGGCCTACCTATCCGATCGAGCAAAATGCGCCCGCGCGACGTGTACCGGAAAAAGTAGATGACGGCGAATATAGCCGCCACAAGTGCGGCTGAACCGAATGCCGAGAGCACGCCGATGAGCACGCCCTGGCCTGACGACTCGGGGGTGTCTGGTGGCGTCGGGTCCGCCATTAGCATATATCCACGGTTGGTGCTTGGCATAATGCCCGTCCTATCGACGGCGTCGTGCTAAGGTCTCCTTATAGTTGTGCTTGTTGTTGTTGTTGTTGTTGTTGTTGTTGTTGGACGGTAGTGGTCTGGTGAGGTTAATGATGGTGATGCCGACCACCTAGTGGGGACGATGGGGGGGGGGGGGGTTAGGTGATGGTGTGCGTGGATATGTAGGTTATCTATTCTACCACAATATCCCAGAGTGCAGTGCAGCGAGCCTGGTGGAGCTGGAAACTAATGTAATGGCTGATAACAGGCGTCTAGATGCTTCACTCCCGTTCTCTGGTATGTGTGATGATTGTTGATGAGAACGTGTAGTAGCGTAGCAGCAGTTGATGTATAGTCGTGGTGGGTTAGGTGGGCAGTGGTGTGCCCTGAAGATAAGTGGCGGGCCCAAAAATCAGGTGAGGACCACTTTGAGCAATTATTGTGGCTGTACCAGCGGCGTGCTTGCTTGTGCTTTCTGGGTACTTGATGGAGTGTTAGCCTCACCTCCACTTTTTTTCCGAGCTGGCCCTATCCCACTTGCTTGATTGCTTACTTGCTACTACTCCCAGAGTTTACTCCTAAGAGAGAGAGAGGGACGGGGTCCACAAGCAAGAAAGCAGCCAACGACAGGGGGAACTGGATCGAGGGTCGAAGGAAATAGAAGCAAAGCAACAGCCGCACTGAAATAGAGTAGAAGTTGACAAGCCCCCACGTATTTTTACTGTACGGCCACCCGGGGATCGGATGTGATGTGATGTGATGTGAACTTACTCGCTAACCAAAACCCAAATAACAAAATAAAAATAAAAATAAAAATAAATAAAATAAAAAAAACTAAACTCCCAAAGAATCAACTCCTCAAAGAATCAAGTCTCCAGTAAACCAGTAAACCAGTAAACCAGTAAACAGAAACACGCCTGCCCCAGAAACAAAAGGAGTAGAAGGTGTGTGTAGGAGGGAGGGAAAAAAAAGGTGCAAGCACAGACAGACAGGACAGACAGGACAGACAGGACAGACGGGGAAGCGAAGGGGGGATAGGATTTGGTGGTGCGCGAGTAGGTATGTCGCTGTTGAAATCTACCCTCCCTCCCTCCTCTGCTCCGCTGCTGACTGGTCGACTGGTTGGGCTAGATGGTTGGTTGGTCTTGCCAAGGAGGGGCCCGGCCAAGCCCGAATGTGAGCGCCTGGTGTGGAGTGGAGTCGGGGATATCGATAAAGTAAAAGGTTTAGTGAGAAGAAAGCCCTTGTCTTGTCTATTTTACTACTCTGGCGCGACATCATCATGGCACGGGTGATACTCTACTTCATCCCCAGCTTGGAGAAAAACGTGAGACGGGTTTCAGACCCCAAAAATAAGCCCCAAAACAAACATTCACACATACCACACACCCCGTACTCTACCAGTTCTATCTATATCTCACCCACCGGCCGGCGGCGGGCTCGGTCGGCGTGGGTTGGGTTGGGTTGGGTTTGTTTACTTTTGAGGTTTTACATCACCTCTCCTCGAATTGGCACCTGCATGTCTGTTGTCTCCTTGTGGGTTGTGGGCATGTTTACTATACTATGTAGTAATCATGGGTGCTCTACGTAGCTAGGCTCGAGGTGTTTCGACCTCCGACGCTATCTACCATGAAAATGTCTATCACATTCAATTCATCCATTATCCGTACCCTTCCGTGCCATCCAATGTGACAAAAAGACACTGCCCGCCCGCCCGCCAATCTAGCGTGTGCTGTTGCAGCAGGTAGGTACTCTACTCTCGCTACCCGCCGTGGAGTGTATGAGCCCTACCAACTGGATATCGAGAACTGGCTAGATTGCGCTCTAGAGTAGGTAGGTACATGTACCTACTTTACCCCCCGGATCCCGGTCCCGGTGCTTATCATTGGGGCGTCTACGGCTCCAATTCTAGAGAAGAGAGTTCTAAAAATGACCCCTTGTGACACATACCCAACTCTGGAGAGGAGAGAGAAGGGGGGGGGGGGTGGGGTGGTTCAGCTCCGGCTTTGATGGGTTAGGTTAGGGTAGGTTAGGTTAGGTTAGGTTAGGTATGGCTGTAGTTGGATTGAGAATTGGTGTTGCGTGTGTTTTTAGAGAGGCATGTATGTAGGTATATGTAGGTAGCGGCGACGGGAGGGAATCGCGGGAGAGTGCGGAGAAGAACATAGTCTAGAGAGGCGGACAATCGATTGTATTTCAATTGCAGAAAGAAGTGCTGTTTGAAGACCGATGACAACCGCATACAGCACTTCTGGACAGTCCAGAGTAACCACCACCGTTCCTGTACTACCACTCCTATCTCTAATTTGGCGATCGATCACTGGTATGATGTAAGCCCCCAATCAAATCAGTGCTATAACGAGTCAAACACGCGTACCTTACAATAGGGAGGGACAAAGGGGTAACCTGAGGGGGGAGGTCACCGAGCATCTAGCCTTTCCTTTTCAAAGTCCAAACGGCGGAGCAGTGTCATGTGGAGCAGTAATTTCGGAGAGAAATCCTATCTTCCTCTGCTGCTGCCTGCCTGCCTGCAGAGTTACTGGGCTAGTAGAGTATGTACTCCACATTTACCAACTTACGGAGTACATGTACCGTAATTAAACGCCTGCAAACTACTGTAGCGCGGGCTAAATCTCTCCGAGATCCCCGCCGGGATACGCGTGTGCCTGACTAAAGAGAGGGCAGGAGAAGATGTTAGAGGCTAGTTATGCTACAAATGTAAGGGGTTTGGGGGGAATGGAGGGGCTTGGCGTTTATAGACGCGTCTTCCCCAAGTAGAGTAGACGAGACGAAACGAGACGGAATACGCGCCAGTAGGCCAACGCGTCTCTCCTGTCTCTACAATTCCAGTTGGTCTCTCTCAATCCCTTCCCCTTCAATCCTCCTCCTCCCTTCATATCATTCATATCACAACATCATACATACCAGCAGCCAACCCTAGGCCACAGGTAGCTTAGTATGTACTCCAAAAAGTTCGTCCCCCCCCTCCTCCGTAAGCCCACAGAACCCCCCACCGCCGCCCCCGAGCCCCCCACCAAAAAAGCCCGCCTCTCCTCCTCCAGCTCCGCACTCACCGTCTCCACCCTACACGCCCCACAGCGCGTTGCACAAACCCTCCGCCTCGCCTCCTCGTCCTCCACCGCACCTCGAAAGCCCCTCCTTCTAGTCAGAACGCCCCCACCACCACCGACACACCCAGAAGAACCAGAAGACGAGAATGGGGAATGTTACTTTACGGTGCTGTACCGTAAGAAGACCACCAAGAAACACAAGACCTTTGACGGCGACGGGATTCTTGTGCTGAGTGGGGGGTACGCCACCCTCACCAGCACGGCCGGCCAGGACCTGGGCCGCACCATGATGCGGCAGAAGCCAGAGGTGGGCGATCTAGTCTCGGTTGGAGGACGGGATGCGGAGATTGACACCGTGCTGGACAGGAACGAGTATTTGGCGGGAAAACCGTTTCTGAAGGTGGCGGCGGTGAAGGAGGAGACGTCGTTCACGGCGGTACCACCAGCGGGGTTCTTTGGAGCTAAATTCAAGACGCCGTTGCTGAATGGTACGGCGGTGGGGACTACACACGCAAAGATACCCACACCACGGCATGACCCGGGCGCCGAGGGCGCACTGATAATGCCACGGCCGCCTGGGAATGGGAAGGATATTGTGGATGTGGTTGTGGACCCGTTCCTGACAGCGCACCTACGGCCACATCAGCGCGAGGGCGTCTCGTTCCTCTACTCGGCCGTAATGGGCTACAGCGCTTTTGAGGGCCACGGCGCAATCCTGGCGGACGAAATGGGATTGGGAAAGACACTACAGACGATCGCTTTGCTATGGACACTCCTCAAGCAGAACCCCGTCTGGGGGTCCGGGCCCGTCGTCAAGAAGGCACTCATTGTCTGCCCCGTCACTCTGATTTCAAACTGGCGCAAAGAGTTCCACAAGTGGCTGGGCCGCGAACGGGTCGGAGTGTTTGTGCTGGACGGGAAGAACAGGTTGCGCGACTTTACGCATGGACGCGTGTACAGCGTGATGTTGGTGGGCTACGAGAAGCTACAGAAGGTGTGGGGGGAGCTTAAGAGCGCAGATATCGATATCGTCATTGCGGACGAGGGACATAGGCTCAAGACGGAGAAGAATAAGAGCGCAGCGGCAATCAGGGGCTTGAACACAAAGAGACGGATTATCCTCAGTGGCACCCCGTTGCAGAATGATCTGCATGAGTTCTATATCATGGTTGACTTTGTGAATCCAGGGCTGCTGGAGAGCTGGCAAGTCTTTAGGAAGGAGTTTGAGGGACCTATTGTCAAAGGTAGACAGCCGGGGGCGGTGAAGAAGGATGTGGAAAAGGGGAAAGCACGGGGAGATGAGGTTAGTTTTTTTTTTTTCCTTCTCTTTCCTCTTTTCTTTTCTTTTCTTTTTAAATATATATATTTTTCTTTTTTTCCTTTTCTTGTTGGTGTGATCATTGACCCTAATGCTGACATTTCTGTATGGCCGTAGCTTGCCAGGATTACAAAGTTATTCGTGCTACGCCGAACAGCGGAGATATTGTCATCGTATTTGCCGCCAAAGACAGAGTACGTCGTCTTTTGCCGCCCAACACCAAAGCAGCTCAAGGTCTACAGCGCCATTCTCGCTTCTCCCGCTATCGAATCGTGTTACCGTCCCGACACATCCCTGCTACTTCTCACTCTCTTGAAGAAACTATCAAATTCTCCCGGACTTCTCCGACCGTCCATCACCAACTCTACCAGTGGAAATTCCTCTTCCACTCAAAATACCCCTAACCCAACGACAACTGCCCTCCTAACTGGTGTGCACCCAAAACTTCTCGAGTCTCACTCAAACACTCACTCCGGGAAACTTCGTGTCCTCGATCGTCTCCTTCTAAAACTCTATAAATCCACCCCCGAAAAGATCGTCATTGTCTCAAACTCCACCTCCACTCTCGACCTCATCAGCACACACCTGGTAACCCGTAACCTCCCACACACCCGTCTCGATGGGCGTACGCCGCAGGCAAAGCGTCAGGAAATCATTGACAGTTTCAACCGGTCCCCCCAGCGCTCCTGCTTTGCCTTTCTTCTCTCTGCGCGGTCCGGAGGTGCTGGTATCAACCTGGTGGGTGCCAGTAGACTGGTCTTGTTCGATGCGGACTGGAACCCGGCGACGGATCTGCAGGCGATGGCGCGCGTGCATAGGGATGGGCAGACAAGACCGGTAGTGATTTATAGGTTGCTTACTGCTGGGTGCTTGGATGAGAAGGTGTTTCAGCGGCAGGTGGTGAAGCGCGGGTTGGCGGAGAGTGTGGTGGATCAGAAAGGGGGGACGGGGAGCTTCTCGAGGGAGGAGCTGAGGGATTTGTTTAGTGTGGATAGCACCACTAGCTGTGGCACCCACGAACTGATGGGATGCACATGCGAGGGCAGAGGGTACCTACCCGGCCCGGGAAATGTGCCAGAAGAGGATGAAGGTGATGAGGATGGTGAGGAAAGAAAGTATCCAGGACTCATGAAGGCGAGTGAGGTGGATATTGAGAAGATTGAGCGGGAGCGGCTAGAGAGCATGAAAAGGCCAAAGTTGGGGGCGCTGATGGAGTATACGCATGTGTGCGCCACTCGGCTCCTTAAAAAGCCCACCTCCGCCGCGACCTCTACCTCTACCTCCAAATCCACCTCCAAATCCTCTACCGCCGCCGGCGCCGACACTGATGCCACTACCCCCTCTGCCAACTCTGAGGAAGCAGATGATCAGGAGGATGAGGACTATGATGAGGACGCAGTCACTATTGAGGATGAGCTGCTGACGCAGGTAGTCCGTGATGGTGAGGCGAAGGAGGTTAGTTATGTCTTTCAGAAGACGTTCTTGTAGGTAAGGGTTTGTAAGTGGGCTTCCTCTTGTGCTTTTCTCTTGTGCCTGGCCTGTGCTCGCGGTGGGCTTTGCTGTTCTCGTTTATAGGTTCTTGATGCGTGTTTCTAGGTTCTCTCTGCTGCGAGCTGTGAGCTCTACTGTTCTAGATTCTTGATTTTTTGAGAATTGACTTTCTTGGCTCGGCTTTTACTATTTATTGCTCTTGTTAGGGTTATTGCTATGATAGATGTCCTTTTCCTTTTTCGTTCCTTCTCTATATTATTACCACTTTACTATACTGTATTTGTACCATAACCATACGGCGCGCACATCAAGTATATAGATATCAACCTCTTGTATTAAGGCGAGAAATTCAAGGCGGCCGAGAAAGTACAATGACAGAAGGGCCTCCTTAGACTTGTGTGGTATACCTGTGCGCTTGAGATCACTTATGTTGAGCTTGTCTCGAACCAGACGTTGGGGTCTTAATCATTAAACTTGGCGTTAGTTTGGCTCCAATTGGGTCTGGTTCGAGACAGATGTTGAGCGGCTGTGTAGATGTGGTATGGATATATACATAATCATATGTATAGAAAGACATTATAGATTTTTCGTTATGGCCTGGAATTTCTGTTCCACCTAGCCTACAATCTACCAGTAGGTCATCTCAAAACATCGACGACTCGACCACGGCGTGTATCATCTCAACCCAGAATACAAGCATCAGCCGGCCATCTCGAGGTTTTTGGACGACAGGGATTACAGCCGAGTGACACTCCATGTCCAATAGAGACAACACTCCACTTGGCGTGAAGGAGACCCCAGAACCATGATCCCCCCTGCACGCCGACCAGCGCGATTTTAAATCAGTCCTGCTCTTTCCCAGGCGCCCATTCTTCGGAATATGAAGCCTGTAGTTATAATCCAAGTGCTTACAGTAGGTAACTATGTCGTCGTAGGTAAAAGGGTAGCATGGAAATTGTCTGCGCCTTCGGTATGCATCGAGGAGGTTAAGAAGCGAATTTTTTTTTTTTTTACTGTTACATCGGACCGGAAAAAAGATCTCCTTTATCCGAGAACCGATGATCACCACCTTGGAAATCGAGTTTATGTGGGGGGATGGATGCGTGGTGACAGGCACCTACCTACCTACCTACCTACCTACCTACCTACTTACCTACCTACCTACTTACCTACCTACCTACCTTGGTGAAAATCACACACATCAAATTTATTATTATCACCATTATTACTCTAACTAGTCACTACTCTAGCTGTCTCTTGGAGGATCTTTCTTTGGTTGGTGTTGTCAACAAGCAAATCCCACAAGACGAGACGAAGTTCCCGCTATCCCTGCATGATACTGTACATGGTACACATGGTACATACGTACCGTTGCTCCGCATACAAGAAACCAGATCAAGCTCCCCTCGAGCCCCCAGGACGACGTGAAGATCCGGCTACAACACCAGGAGAACAGGTCACAATAAGGGCACGATAAAACATCAAACACCGCGTGCCTGAGATACCGAGAACCCCATCAAAACACCACCGAAGCCAGCTGTAATTCGTTTAGACAATCATCATTAACCGTCATTTCCACAAAGTTTCCAACCGCGGCTCAAAGCCCAGAGCGTCGTTTTTACTCAGCTTTTGCAGTGTCCATCAATTCTATTCTATTGCAGCTTTTTTTAATCTCCCTCCGCTTGTAAACGCTCCACCCCCTCTCTCTATCTACTCTCAATAACTACATATCGACGTTCATTGTACTGATTATTCACCTCTTTCTACCTGTAGGATTATTAATCTATATATATAGACTCTCGGACTCACGGTCTTTATTAACACTGCTGCTAGGGCACTCTGTGCACCAACCCATAATCATTTCATCATCATGGACGACTCCGAGCTTCAAGCACGTCTCGCGGCTCTCGATTCGGAGCTAGAGGAGGGCGATATTACCCAGAAGGGCTATGAGAAACGTCGAACTCTGCTCCTCGCTCAGTATAATCTGCCTGTTGAATCTTCCGGATCAACAAGCCACAGGCCCTCCTCCTTTCAAGCCCGCACAAGCTCCCAATCCCCCCACTCGTCCAGGAGCATGTCGATGCGACCAGAATCAACTCATAACCCTATAACGTCTGCACCGACGGGCGGGAACTACTCAAGCAGAGCATCGACACTATTAACACAAAGTTGGGGTGATGGCGCCGGTTCTGGTGATGGAGGGCAACGACAAGGCTATATTCACCCGCTAGCACCTCAGCACCTCCGAAACCCTGGGGGATCTAATAGCTCCGCTATTACAGTTCCCCAGGTACTGCCCCACTCCCGAGACAACTCAATTTCTCTTCAGCTGCCCGGGATGCACGTTCGGAACCCTTCAGATAATTCTGTAAACGGAATTTCGAATCAGCGGGATAGCTATGGTTACCCACAGCAGCAGCAGCAGCAGCAGCAGCAGCAGCAGCAGCAGCAATTACAATACGACTACAACAACCTCCCTGCGGATTACCCATTAGGCGACAATATCGGCGGGGGTGGAACATCCCCTAGGGAAAACACAATGGCAGGATATTTTTCAGATTTCACGGCGCAGGGGTATGCAGGCGGGGCGCCCGAACAATTATATACACAGAATATGATGAATAGACATAGTGGAGAGCCTAGAATAGGGCCACCATTCTCCCCATCTATTACAATACCGCCACCCATGCTTTCCTCTACAGATCTTCCCCCGCCAGGCGCGGTAAACTATATGCTCCCGCTCGAACCCCGAGATGTTCCATTCGCCGTGCACGATCCCCACAATCCCAATATACCCATGTCAGGCTTCGATAACCTTGCTGCTGTACTCCGGCATCGTTCCAAAACAAACCCAAAACAGCACGCATATATTATACTCGATACTAAAGGGAAAGAGATGGCCGCAATTTCTTGGGAAAAATTTGCCTCCCGTGCCGAAAAGGTCGCACAGGTAATTCGCGATAAATCGAACCTCTACCGTGGAGATCGAGTAGCATTGGTATATCGCGATGTCGAGGTGATCGAATTCGCTGTTGCCCTCCTAGGGTGCTTTATTGCTGGGGTAGTGGCCGTACCAATCAATAATCCGGATGATTACCATAAGCTCAATTTCATTCTTACCACCACCCAAGCCCACCTCGCCCTTACAACTGACAATAATTTAAAGGTTTTTCAGCGAGATTTAACAACTCAAAAGCTCTCTTGGCCCCGTGGGGTGGAATGGTGGAAAACCAACGAGTTTGGTTCGTTCCACCCCAAACGTAAAGAGGATATTCCACCCCTTCAAGTCCCTGATTTGGCATATATCGATTTCTCTCGCTCTCCTACTGGCGATCTCCGCGGCGTTGTAATGTCCCATCGGACGATAATGCATCAAATGGGATGTCTTTCGGCAATCATATCTACTGTTCCTGCCGACAACAGTAAAGATACATTCCACCCCTCCCTTCGCGACAGAACTGGGCTCCCCATGTCCGGAAGAGCTGTGGGTGAAACTTTGATATCCTACCTTGATCCTCGCCAAGGAATTGGTATGATCTTTGGTGTTCTCTTGGCTGTGTATGGCGGTCAAACGACAGTCTGGTTATCACAGGCAACTGCTACCACACCAGGCCTCTACGCCAATGTCATAACCCGATATAAAGCTACACTTTGTCTAGCAGACTATCCGGCGTTGAAACTTGTAGCTTACAATTATCAAAACGAGCCTATGGTTACTCGTAATTATCAGAAAAAGCTCACGGTGGATTTTTCCACAATCAGATTTATGCTTATCGACGCCCTGACTGTCGACGCCGAGTTCCATGAGATTCTTGCGGATCGTTGGTTACGGCCGCTGAAGAACACTCGTGCAAGAGATGTTGTTGCACCAATGCTCTGCTTACCAGAACATGGTGGCATGGTCATTTCTATGCGCGATTGGCTTGGTGGTGAGGAGCGCATGGGGTGTACTATTTCAAGGCCCGAAGACCTTGAAGACGAAGATCCCTCTGACGATGAAGAGGAAGAACGTCCCGGGGTTGGGATTAATGGATATTCTTCTTTGCTATCCGGAGGCATTACGAGGGAAACTGGAAAAAAGGTTACTGAGCTCTCTGAGGTCCTGTTGGATAAGGAGGCATTGAAAACGAACGATGTAGTAGTGCTCGCAATCGGAGAGGAAGCGCAAAAAAGGGCGGGTGATCCGGGAACAGTTCGGGTGGGAACGTTTGGTTACCCTATCCCTGATGCTACCCTTGCTATAGTAGACCCTGAGACTTCCCTCCTCTGCTCTCCGAATGTAATCGGTGAAATTTGGGTTGACTCCCCCAGTTTATCTGGCGGTTTTTGGGCCCTACCGAAGCAAACAGAGTCCATATTTCACGCACGCCCTTACAGGTTTGAAGAGGGGAATCCAAACCCTGTATCGCTTGACCTAGAATTCCTGCGAACAGGCTTGTTGGGATGTGTAATTGAAGGCAAAATATTTGTCCTCGGATTATATGAGGATAGGCTTAGGCAAAAGGTAGAATGGGTGGAAGAAGGCGCCGAGGGAAGAGAGGAGTTTAGGTGTTTTTTTGTCCAGCATTTGGTTTCTTCCATTATGAAGAATATCCCAAAGATTTTTGATTGGTTTGTTTTTGCTCCTATTCTCCCTCGGGTACGGCAGGCTGATAGAGGGGAAATAGTTCGGCCTTTGATGTTTTTGTGAACGAGGAACATCTCCCAATAATTTTATTGGAAAGTCAGGCTGCGTCGACGGCTCCAGCAGCAGCAGGTGGAGTTGCAAGACAGCTGGATATCGCATTGCTAGATCAGCTCAGTGAGCGCTGCATGGATGTGCTCCTTGAAGAGCATCACCTTCGAGTATACTGTGTTATGATCACCGCACCCAATACTTTGCCTAAAGTTCTAAAGAATGGTCGAAAAGAGATTGGGAATATGCTATGCCGTAAAGAATTCGACGCCGGCACCCTTCCTTGCGTGCACGTAAAATTTGGGGTCCATAGAGCTGTTCTCAACCTTCCTATCGGCATCGATCCCAGTGGCGGTATATGGTCCCCACTTGCAACTCAAGCTCGTCAAGAAATCCTCATGCTACAAGAGAAGCAATATTCCGGAGTTGATTACCGTGAAGTCGTGATTGATGACCGGACATCGACCCCACTCACAAACTTTTCATCCATTGTCGACCTACTCCAATGGCGTGTCGCTCGACAGTCCGAAGAGCTATCCTATTGCACAATTGATAATCGAGGTAAAGAGGGCAAAGGTGTTACGTGGAAAAAACTAGATACGAAGATCGCTGCTATTGCAAGCATGATGAAGAATAAATGGAAGATCAAGAGCGGCGACCATGTAATCCTCATCTACACCCACAGCGAAGACTTCGTATATGCAATCCACGCATGTTTCTGTCTTGGTGTTGTTGCAGTTCCCCTTGCGCCCTTAGACCAGAATCGGTTGAGCGAGGACATCCCCGCGCTCCTCCATATGATCACCGATTTTGATGCTAAGGCGATCCTCGTCAACGCAGAGGTTGATCACCTCCTCAAAACAAAACCATTAAGTACGCACATGAAACAGTCTGCCGCTGTCTTGAAGACCGTTATTCCTCCAATTCACAATACTGCCAAGCCACCAAAGTTAAATTCTGGATGCCGAGACCTTGGGTTCACGATGAAACCCGCGTGGGTACAACCTGGGTTTTTAGCGTTAGTGTGGACGTACTGGTCACCAGACCAACGAAGAACAGCTGTTGGGTTAGGACATGATACAATAATGGGAATATGCAAGGTCATGAAGGAAACATGTCAGATGACAAGTAGCAGACCAGTAGTGGGCTGCGTGAGAAGTACGAGTGGGGTCGGTTTTGTGTACAGTATGTTGATGGGTGTTTTTGTTGGTATGTCACCTCCTCCAGGATCCACTGGAGCTTCAATCATGAGATGGCACTCGGACCTTTACTAATTACAACTCTATCACATAGGTGCACCAACCTATTTGGTCTCCCCGATTGATTTTGCGCAGAACCCGCTCAGCCTTTTCTTAACATTATCCAGATATAAGATAAAGGATACCTATGCTACACCGCAGATGTTAGACCATGCAATCTCGGGCATGCCAGCAAAAGGCTTCACGATGCATGAATTGAAAAACATGATGATTTCTTGCGAAGGCAGACCTAGATCCGATATATGTGAGCCGACCATCCTTTTTTTTTTTTTTTTTTTTCTTTTACCTTAAATGGCACAGTCTAACTATAGATGCAGTCCAAAAAGTTCGGTTACACTTCGCCGGAGCCGGCCTAGATAGAACGGCTATCAACACAATATACAGCCATGTTCTCAATCCTATGATTGCTTCAAGATCATATATGTGCATTGAGCCCATTGAACTTTGGCTTGAACCTAAAGCGCTCAGGAGGGGCTTGGTATACCCTGTGGATGTGGATACATGTCCAAATGCTCTCCTTGTGCAGGATTCTGGAATGGTGCCAGTATCGACACAGGTTGCTATTGTCAACCCGGAAACATGCTTACTTTGCCACACAGGCGAATATGGGGAAATTTGGGTCGAATCCGAAGCATGCGTTAAAACGTTTTACGGATCTAATGATCCATTCGACGTCGAGCGGTTCAACGGCAAAACCGCAGACGGTGATCCGAGAATAACTTATGTCCGGACCGGCGACCTCGGATTTCTGCACACCGTTTCGCGACCCATCGGCCCCGGTGGTGCGCAAGTCGAAATGCAAATCCTTTTTGTGCTTGGTGTGATTGGTGAGACTTTTGAGGTTAACGGGCTAAGTCATTTCCCTATGGATATCGAACATTCCGTTGAGCAATGTCACAGAAACATTGAATCCAACGGAAGCGCGGTATTCCAAGCAGGTGGCCTGGTTGTAGTATTGGTTGAAGTGAAGATCAAATCTTACTTGGCATCTATGGTACCCGTGATTGTCAATGCAATACTAGACCAGCATCAGCTAGTTGTTGATATCGTAGCTTTTGTTGGGAAAGGTGACTTCCCAAGGTCAAGGCTTGGGGAAAAGCAACGGGGGAAGATACTGGCCTCATGGGTTACACGTAAAATGTATTTCTCCACTCGCCTACTTATCCAAGACATTTGCTAATCCTTCCCTCTTTCAAAAGGCGCACAATTGCACAATTCGGTATTCGGGACACAGATCGATCAGTGGATCACCACGACCACTCGGAAAACATGGGCGGCCGGCCGTCAACAATTATAGACCGATCATCAACGATAATGGTGAACGACAAAGCGCCACAACTAGATATTAACCTCCCCATCGAGCTAGCAGACAATGAGATAAACTCGCCTGTTGAGTTACCAAGCCATTATGGTACCCACTCACCTCCGATAGAAGAAGACCGAAGTGAACATCATCAACGGTGGACCGAGGACCATGGCGGGTACGGAATAGCAACAAGCACAGCTGAACCAACACCACCTCCAAAAAGCAGAAAGCGCCCATCGTTCTCATACGGGTCCATACATGAGGGCGGTTCCAGGCCATTGATGGTTGTCGGGGCTGAGGGAACCGATAGGTCCCATAGCGATTATGATCAATACCCAACAGAGGCGATCATGCACATGCAGTTAAACGACACTGATACATCAAACTATGGACAAGCGAGATAATTAGTAGTTATATATTTAAGAAATTTTGCTGTTTGAGAGGTTCGGGCGGTGTTTGTTTATGTATATTTGGGAAACTGGGGGTTTTCGTCCTTTATTTCTAAGTTTATTAGACTTGGAGATCTTTTGTTTAGTCTGTCATAACCATACTTATAATTTCTTTTTATCGCCGGTGGGACTAGTTTTTGTACTCTACTTTTATACCCATCATACGACCGCCTGGATAAACCCGCTGTGCATATTAGATGAAAGAGGGGGGGGAGGGGTGAAATTTGAAAATTGATGACCGGTGAGTGATGCATCATACATACATGTAGTTATCAATCTATGTGTTTTTCTTTTTTATCGCTTTTGTAAACTGCATGTACTACATGTAGTGTAGTATACCCGTGTCTAAGTAATTCCCGGCCCCCCCCCCCCCCCCCCCCCCAAATCATGGCAACAGGACTCCCACGGCTCATTTCACAATAACCAAAGTAAACTTTCATACGAGATCTAACAAGATACATGTAGCTATAGAGAGAATGCAGAATAAGAATATCCTAAAACAAGTTGTGAAAAAACATCATTTTGTATCTTTGGCCTCGGCTTTTGGCAGGTCTGATGATACTTGTATGAAACAACCCCCCAAACAATACTCCTTTAATTCTAGCTCATCATTCATTGCATCCGAAAAATATCTAAATAGGAAATAGGGACTATGTCTATTCTACCTGTATCTACATCTTCTTCTATTGGCATCTGGTTGTTGTTCAATTTCTAAAAGTTGACTCCGTTACTATGAGGGGGGGCTCCGGGAATTATCTAGATACGGGTGTACCTACTCGTAATTGCATCATCTTGCATTACGCAGAACCAATTCAATACCACGCCATAAATGATTGGATTATTTCTGACCAAACGCTAACTACATACGCCAATAATAATAATAATATCAACTATGAATAAGTGGTATGGCAGAAATCGTAAAAAAAGCTAAAATTAACAATTCAAATATCAACATCCCAAACATCCCCAAAGAAAAGAAAAGAAAAGAAAGGGAAAAAAAAGCTATGCCACTAAAACAATTTTTTTTTTCATAACACATCAATCATACCAAGTGATTTTTTAATCATATAGTTCCTCAACCTCCATATCCCCGCCATCAAAGTTTCCGTCAACTTCTTCGAAATCCATATCCTCGTCCTCTTCTGCATCACTCTCGTGGTTCGGCAGCACCTGGATCCGTCCACCCTGATCCAAACATATCCTTGCTGTCTCTCCATCTCTGATCGCACCTCTCAAAAGTAGTACTGCAAGCTTGTTCAGCACTTCTTTTTCAATAACCCGATTGAGCGGTCTCGCGCCATATGCTGGGCTATAACCTGCTTCTCCTAGGAAGTCCTTGGCGGCCTCGTCGACCTGGATAGTGACATTGCGGTTGTTGGATGCCAGCCTCTTCTGGATGTCAAGAAGTCTGAGGTCAACGATGCGGCGAATCTCCTTCTTGGCAAGCCGGTTGAAGATGACTACGCTGGAGATACGATTCAAAAACTCGGGAAGGAAGTGGTGGCGGATTGACTCCATTACAAGCTCCCTGGTAGTTGGGTCGACTCTTCCGTCTGTGGAACTTGCTTTGGAGGTGATGTACTGACTTCCCAGGTTGCTGGTCATGATGATGACCGTGTTTTTACCATCCACAACTCTGCCGGTCGAATCTGTAATACGTCCGTCATCGAGCAGCTGTAAAAGAACAGTAAGAACTTCCTTGGCAGCTTTCTCTACCTCGTCAAATAGAAGGATTGAGAATGGACGACGGCGAAGAGCCTCAGTAAGTTGGCCACCAGCGTCATGGCCGACATATCCTGGGGGGGCACCAATAAGACGAGATACCGAGTGCTTCTCCATGTATTCGGACATGTCGAACCTGATCATTGACTTTGGATCATCGAACAAGAACTCGGCAAGACTCTTCGTAAGCAACGTCTTACCCGTACCGGATGGTCCACAGAACAGGAAAGAGGCAATTGGTTGGTTGGGATTGCTGAGCCCTGATCTACTGAGTCGGATAGCGTTGGCAACCGCTTTTACTGCCTCCTTCTGTCCAATGACTTGCTTTGTCAAGTACTTTTCCATGTTCAACAGCTTCTCCTTTTCTGATGTTTTCAACCTTGTCACTGGGATACCAGTCATGCGAGCCACGATCTCATTGATCTGTTCTGGTCCAACAAGATCAGTCATGAGGGGGTTGCTATCACCACCGTTGGCCGCGTTATGCTGTGCGTCATGATCTGCCTGGGCTTTCTCTGTCTCCAATTTCAAAATGAATTGCTTTAATTCCGGGATAGCATAATATTTGAGATCGGATGCCGTAGAGTAATCACCACTACGCTCGGCTTGCTCGGCTTTGGCATTAAGGGTGTCAAGCTTCTTCTTAGCTTCCTGGAGCTCGTTGCTACGGCGTTTCTCAGCTTCGTATTTCTCGCGGAGGGGTTGGAGCTCTTCCATGACGTTTGCAGCTTCGTGCTTGGCAGCCGCAAGGCGGGCCTTGGATGCATCGTCTTTCTCGCGCTCAAGAGCATGGATTTCAATCAACAGCTGGCGATGCTTGCGTTCCAAGGTGTCAACAATCTCCGGTGCGCTTTCTCTGGTAACTCGGACCGCAGAGGCGGCCTCATCAATCAGATCAATGGCGCTGTCAGGGAGACGTCGAGCAGTAAGATATCGACTAGCAAGGGTGGCAGCAGCAACAATGGCGCCATCGGAGATAGTAACACCGTGATGTACTTCATATCGCTCCTTGAGACCACGGAGAATTGAAATAGTCTCTGGTACGCTTGGCTCTGGTGTAAGGACTTGTTGGAATCTTCGCTCAAAGGCGGCGTCTTTTTCAATGTACTTTCGGTATTCGGCGAGTGTGGTAGCACCAATACAATGGAGCTGTCCTCGGGCAAGTGCTGGCTTCAAGAGATTTGCGGCATCCATGCCACCCTCTCCAGAAGAACCTGCACCCATGAGGAGATGGATTTCGTCAATGAAGAGAACAATCATCTGGCCTGATTCCTCAATCTCTTTCAAGACCGACTTCATTCGGTCTTCGAATTCACCGCGGTACTTTGTACCTGCCACGAGCGCTCCCACGTCAAGGGACAATAGTTTGCAACTATAACCATAGTCAATATAAATGCCAATTATCACTTGCAAAATTCATGCATGTAACTTACCTCGCCAGGTTGGCTGGCACGTCGGCGTTGACTATCCTTGTCGCTAATCCCTCAACCACACTAGTTTTACCTACACCCGGTTCTCCGATCAACACCGGGTTGTTCTTTGTTCTTCTCGACAGAATCCTCACCACTCTTAGGATCTCTTGCTCCCTTCCGATGACCGGATCAAGCTTTCCGTCCCGTGCCTTTTGTGTGAGGTCGATACAGAACTTATTCAAACTCTCGCTCTCAACAGCCTCCTCATTCTGGCTATCCACCCTCTTCGTGCCGCGTAGCCCGTTTACGGCGTTATCCAGCAAATCAACCTTTGGAATCCCTGCCTCGTTCAGTAGCTTAAGGACCGAACTATCTTGACCAAGGGCCATGATCAAATGATCCTGCGCTACATAGGAGTCGCGCTGGGTCTTTTGGAGCTTCTGCGCATCTCTCAAGACTTTGCTGAAAGATGGCGAAAAGCTGATCTGATCTGGCGGCGGATCTTGCGATGGCATACGAACGAGCGCCTTTTTGATGCCTCGCTCAAGTGTCTGTAAATCACCATTTGCCTTCTCGACGACTTGTTTGAATAATGATGGACTCGATGATGAAGGTGCTGGACCTGAAGGCGCAGCATTTTCATCTACCGTTGGCCCTACAAGAAGGGCAAAGGCGAGATGTATTGGCGTAATCTACAAGATGTATTAGAAAGGATTCTACGGCATTACAATAGAATAGCAAAGTAAATATGGCTTCTTACCTGTGGATGGCCATATTGTGTCGCGCAATCTGCGGCATCAGAAAGAGCCTTTTGGGCCTTATCAGTTAACTGAACACTTCCAGCCATGATATCTTTTCTATTTTATGTAGAGGTTTTGATAGCACTATACTGAAATTCGCTGAAGTCTAGGGTTGTTCTGAGGAGCTAGTATATTGATGAAACAAACAATAAAATTTGAAGAAGACAGAGTTGGGGGGGTGGATTTATAGATGTTTGCTGGTCGAGGATCTCATATAGAATTAAAGGCTTGTCCAGGTGGGGGAATCCTCTCGAGCACTCCACATTCCACGAGTATGATCGCCAAGGATCTCGAAGCTTCCTGCGGATTCTCCAGTACGCTGGAAAGTAGCCTTGTTTTGGTATAGCCCTAACTGTATTCGGATATGTAGAAATTATGAGTAAGCAATACTTGTGATGACATGGATTAAACGTCATGACGCATTATCGTGCGATAGGAGCCAACAAACGCCCGTCAAATTAAAGTTACCGAGGAGGACTATCAAAGTGGCCCCACTCGAGCCTAAGCTCCCCAATTATGATTTCCCTCCTACAGTGTTGCTTGGGAACGGCCGTTTCAGCTTCGTTTATCCTAAGTGTACTAGTACGACAGTGTCATTCATGGAGTATTGACGGACACTGGGCGTTGACGGACAAGCTAAAGGAGAGACAGCCAAGCATAGCTTTGTCTTTAATTATTGGTCAAAAGGCCCGTGAACGATAGGTCTACCGCTACCAAACAAACAAGCTTAATCAAACTACCGCGAAATCGGATAAACATACTTTACCTTGATAGGCGAAACTTAGTCCAAAATAGGGTTGATTTTGTGGGGGGTTAGGTTTGTTTCTCTGCTAGTGAGGGTATTTGCTGATCCCGTCATTGGGTAAGTAGGGCTTCTCGCATAACCTTGATGCGTCATGGGGAATCACTCATCGTCGGCTCGTGAGTGATACATGTAAGTAGACGCTCTCACGGGGGTGTGGGGATTTATGTTTTATTTCCTTCCACAAGACAGCTAATTCTATAAAAACAGGTAAATTCGGAATAGCGCATGAGATTTGAGTAGTTCATGGTCTTGAATCCTGAGTTTTTGCAAATTTATCTTAGTACTCACTACGTTGAGATAGAAAAACCCCCATACCCCCGTGGTCGCCACACCCCCGTGAGCGCCATTACAGTTTGGTGCATGTCAACCGAGATCGCTTATTCCTGCTACAAGTACGTACTATAAATACTGTACTAAAACAAGTTGCCCGTAGATGATTGGTACGAGACCAACACTGCACCCACATGTATGTATGTACTCAACTATCACTGTAAGGCCGTTACATATCATATCTTTCACTTCACCTCATTAACTTAAGAAGTACATTAAGTACATGTAACTACATTTTTTTTCCGTTGACCCCTCAAGGAATTCAATACTAGGAAGGTCTAAACTCATAGAAAGCGCCAAAGGCATTAATTAACCTTGGTGTGTATCTTAAACAGTGCTACAGTAATTCTTATAGATATATATAAGCAAATTGAATTTACCAGATACCTACATACAATACCGTAGTTAGACAAATATAGACCTGTTTTACACGACTGGTAATCCAGCAGGCATAAACGCTGAAAATTTGTCAGGAATATACGTATAATTAAGCGATAACACATGAAATTAGTTGAAGAAGGTGTATGACCCAAATATTCCCCTTATTCGAGCGTTTTTGGCCACACAAATGCTTTCAAATTTAGACCTCTTGGTGGGCTATCCACACCAAAAACGGGCCGTCAAGAACTAAATATTCAGATTCAGAAGTTGTTGGCCAAATCGCTCTATTACATTACCGCCCGCGATGCATGCACATAATGAATAAAAGAAAGAAAAGAAAAAACTACCGCCCGCGATACATCAGACACGTATTCCTTCCTCATCCCACCAGACTTCCTATCCAGACCCGGTACTGTCGGGGTATGCTGGAGTCGGCTTTACATAGCTCAAGTGTAGAGGGAAACCCGTACGATCAATTTTCATATAGTTCACTATTGTTAGACAGGTCGAGTCTGAACCCAGTGTAGTTCAGTTTGTATCAATACCAAGATCGCGAATCTGTACTTCACTACACTCTGAGCAAGTCTTGGCCGCTTCTTCAACAACCATTAAAAATAGAAGCTACACACAATTATAAAATCAATCCCACGTGTAAAGCGCTTGGCAAAAGCTTAGTTGGACCAACTGAGCCACCAGGTGACTCCAGCTCACCGGCGTTTATTCCAAATACCATGGGCAGTGTATGATTCAGACTATGATGCTAGATTTTTGTAGGGAGTTTCATAAACTAAAGTTACATACAGTCAGTATGCAGTTTTCAATAACGTCCAAGGCCACCTAGCACAAGAATTAAATCAGATATTTGCTATCGAACTTTTAATACGTACTTATGGTATTTTTATACCTCCGGAGGCCTCCTTTTTGGGGGTTTAGCCATGGTGCGACTGGCGAATCAGGACTACCTAGAAAGGGGTGAGAGCATCGGCACTAGCAAGGGTCTTTTTCTTTTCTTTTTTCTTTTATTCATTACGTGCATGCAACTTCATGGTTATGGCACTAGGACACTACCTAACTGCACTACCTATCACCCCCTCCCCAGAAAACAAAACAAAAACAAAAACAAAATACAATTTCGTCCCCTCCTCACATGAACCTGAAGTTGGCCTCCATCTCATTTGCCCTATACAGTGTGTTATTCTCGAGTTTCTGTATTTGCCATCTTAAGAGTCTAAAATCAAAGCATTCTCTGTCAATCTCAAAGTTTTTGTCCCTATCTTCGATCTCCCCCATCCTTGTGACTCTTGCATGCCGTCATCGTACCGGTATGATTAAAATCGCCTATTCGTCGCTATGCTTAAACCATGCCCATTCCTGAACTGTTACGGAGGTCTTATTACATTTTACGAAGAATGGAAGTTTCTCTATAGTTCGAACGAGGAGATGGATGATCTCACAGACGAAGTGACTCGAAGATATCAAGAAAGACTCGCTGGTCATAGTGATCACGCGGATGGATCTAAGCGCCCACGTAGTGTTACGGTGTTTAAGAGCGAGAAGGTGACAAATCGGCGAGTAGTTCACGGCACGAACCGAGTGACGGGTTCGATACCTTTAGTATTCGAGACTACGGCCCCGCATGGTTCACCGCAAGTAGTTCAGAGCTAAGACGGAAAGATCAAACAAGAGTATTGCTAAACGACAAAGAAGCGTTATGCGAAGAGAAAAGGAAAGGAAGAGAACTAATACTGGAGGAGGTTTATATATATCCCAAAGACTTCCTTCGCTTACTCATCCATAGAATCTAATAGAAGAACATAAGAGATGCTATAAAGCGAGTGACTCATTAATCCTGTAATCCCGTAACTGAACGGAAACTCCATGTAACCTTTCTCGACAAAAGGAAACCCAATTCAAACCCTTTTTTCTTCACGCTTGATGCGCTTCGCTACGCCGCGATAATAGGATATGATCATAAGCGAAAGACAACCGGGTTGAACTATGAACATAAGGAATCGCTAAGTATGAGTTCCGAACGACATGGGTCAAGGGACGTAGGATTAACTATAGTAATGCGAACGATATATATATTCCAAACTAAGAATACAACTATAATAACCGTAGAACTAAAGACAAATAATATAACACCCAAATGCGAAGGCTATGAGGAAGAAAGCGAAAGAGAGGCGAGAGTGACAGTATATATATATCCATCGCTGAGAACCGACATTACTAACCCGCGCGACGGAAACCTATAGAACCTAAAGCGAAACCTCGACAAATGAAAACTCGAACGCTTAACCGACTCGGACACCTTCAGAGAAACCTAGTAACGTAACGCTGAAGTCTTGACGCCAAGATTATTTAATCCGCAGATTGTTCATCTTCATCCCCATCCTTGTTGTTCCAGTCCTCTGTTTCGTCTTTGATTTTCCATGCCCGATAATTGTCTTCTGGTATGGCTACCACCTTGATTGTCTTCTTTTAAGAGCGAGTCGAGGGAGAGTGGACCGGTGTATCACGGATGGACGGGCGCTACGTAGGTTTTACGTGTTGGGCGAGGCCATGACACCCACTGCGCTAGAGTAGTTCACGTGACGAACCGAGGGACGGCTCGACACCTTTAATATTCGAGACTATGGGGCCTCATGGCTTCACCGCAAGTAGTTCGAGTCATAAGTACCGAAACAAGTAGTATTGCTAAACGACAAAGAAGGTTCATTGAAGAGAAAAGGAAAGGAAGAGAACTAATACAGGAGGAGGCGAGGCTTATATATATCCCAAAGACTTCCTTCGCTTACTCATCCATAGAATCTAATAGAAGAACATAAGAGATGCTAAAAGCGAAATGACTCATTAATCCTCAGAATCCCGTAACCGAACTGAAACCCATGTAACCTTTCTGACAAAAGGAAACCCAACTAAACCCTTTTTTCCTTCACGCCAGCATGCGCTCATACACGCCGTGATATACTTCAGGTCCCCTCTGGGCCTACCGATAGCTGCCAGTATCGATCGTGGAAGTCCTTTACGAGTTCGTGAGTGTTTGCGCCTTCTGGCTGCCATGGTTCGTCATCTGTATCAGATCGCAAGTATTCCAGTTTTCCACGTCGGGCGGAGTCCAAGATCAAGTTTACTTCCCATTCCTCGCTTCTCCTTCGATCTCGACCTGGTGGAGGTGGTTGACTCTGGGTACCGGTCCTCACCAAGGTGATAGTAGTGAGACGTGGAAGACGGGTGGACTTTCATTGAGGTAGGGAGGTGGAGCTCATAGATATGGGCTGACTACTCGTGATATGGTGTACAGAGGCCAATTTGTTTCCAATCCAACTTCTTCGACGGTCTCTTAGTTAATAGATTCTTTGTTGATACCATACCTTGCTCGGGCGTGGACGGGCATGTATTGATTCCTCCTGAATTCTCTGAGCTAACATTTCTGCTTTCAGAAAGTCGAAGACTTGCGACATATCTCTTGCTTGCTGGCTTATGGCGACTCCACGTAGAGCCAAAATTCATTCTGGGGTTTAGTCCATAGTTTGCTTAACGCGACATGTTGGTTGATTCGAGACGCGATTATTTGTCGAATTCGCCAAGGGTAATCTGTCCAGCTTATCCTGCTGGTGGTCCACATACCTACGGAGATATTGTTCCATTGGCGTTGATCCTCTCCGTTTGACCATCTGTCTGAGGTGAAAGCGTGCGAAAGAACGCGGATATTTCCGCCGTCGTGATAATGCCTTCCAAAAGTCTGACGTGAACTGCGTGTCTGTTCGAGACTATTGTTGTGGTAGCAGAAGCTTTCCAGATGTTTTCTATGTGACATCCGAGCGACATCCTAGGCTTTTCTTCTGTGGGGATGAAGTGTCTCATTTTTGTTAGGCGGTCAACAACGAGGATTGCATTATACCCATTGCTTATTGGTAGCTCCGCGACAAAGTCCATTGAGATGTCTGTCTAGTGCCGTGACTTAGTGGTCGGAGCACTCGCGTGAGCGATTTTGCTTCTTCGGCAGACGTGGCAATTCACGACGAACGATTCCGCAGATTCTCGCGTGTTGGGCCAAGAATACTCGCGACTGAGCAGTTCGAGGTTTTGCTTCTCCTGCCGATGGTTTGTCGCGTGTTCAAGCAGTTGTAGTTGGAGTTCTTCATATTCGAACGTATACTTTCCGACCAGTATAGAAGCAACCCTTCATCGTTAAGATTCGAGGAGATTACTTTATTCCGCTTAGTCCCATTTTTTAGCATCTCAAGGATCTTGGATGGCGTGCTATCAATTTGGTAGCTTTGGCCATTAATTCCTTCACAAATAAGATTCCTTCACGGTTCATTTGATAAAGAACCCGCTAACAAACTTAAATTAAAATCCAAATTCTTCTTCTTCAAGATCGCTTTGACTTTGATGTGCTGCTCATCCTCCTTTGGTAGGCCACCTGACCTTCTGGTAGGCATCCGCTTGCCCCCTTGTTTCCTTTCGGTACTGGATTACAAAATCAAATCGGGATAGGAATTCTCGACCAACGCGCTTTGTCGTCGGTTGAGCATCTTGGTGCCATGAAGTATTCTAGGTTGCGGTCCGTTATTCGACAAGATATGCCGACTCAAGAAGTATCTCCATTCCTCAGCGAATGATTGCCAGTAGTTCCTTATCGATATTTCATAATTACACTCGGCTGGTGAGTGGTATACGCGACGTGCAGTATTCCTTCGCTGTTCCGTGTGATAAGATGGCCCCGATACGTAGTCCGGTTGCGTCTGTTTACTATCGCTGGTCTGTCCGGCCCCAGTGCCGTAGTATGGGTGCTGTTGTAAATGCTTCTTGAGTTTTTAACGCTGCTTCGGCCTTGTCTGACCATACCCATCTAACGCTTTTTTGTTAATCGCTGTCGAGACCACTCTTGAATACCCTAGAACGGCGTCAGAAAATTTGCGGCCTAAGAATTCCTGTACGTCCTTAAGAACCCCGCCCCCAATTCCGTATTGCATGGAGACTTTCGTCAGTCCATCTTGCGCTTTCAGGGTTAGGACAAATCCTGGTGATTTTGTTTCGCGACGCGCATTCGTGACTTCTCCGCTTGAGCAGACGATTATCATCGCCAGATTTGTAACACCTTGTTGACACGTGTTCCTTATGTTCTTCCGAAGGTGTTGGAGTAAATGTCATCCGCAGATGCTGTTGCGGTTTCGGTGTGACGGTCTTAAAGATATCGTTGACCCAACGGCGCCCGTGCGTTGGTTAATCCAAACGGCATGACTAAATATTCAAAGTGACCATATCTTGTCCGAAGTGTTTTTCCACTCGTCCCTCCTTGATCCTGAGTTGCCAGATCCATCACAGAGGCCTAGTTTGGTGAACACTTGGCAATTTACATACCCGCGAAGGTTTCTGCGGTAAGGGCCTGTTTTTGATTATTACCTTATTTAGCCTTCGATAATCCACACACGACGTAATGATCCATCTACTTTGACAAAGAGTACCGCAAGGAGACGCTGCACGGATCCTTCCTTTAGGCGATTCGCCAGATAGTCTCGAGGGCTTGAAGTTCTTCCCTAGTCATCCCATACACGGGCCGAATTGCTGTTTCGCCTTTCAGAGGTTGATGAGGTCGAATTTGTTGAGTGAAGCCGACGATTGTTTTGCCGAAAGAGTGTAGGAATTGTTGGTGATCGGTACTAGGTCGGGGGCTGTCTTGTTGTTGCAGGATGTCGTCTAGTCTTCAGAATGGTGGAGTAGAGGTGAATTCCTCTGCGTTGTTTTTTCGATTAATGTTTTGAAGCTGACAGTTGAAATGTGGGTGATTGGTTTGGTGTTCATGGAGATCCCTCTAACTGTAACGGGTTTTTTCGAGCTATGTTTTTAAGAAATGAGTCAAAGCATAGTCGTTATGCAGTCGAATGGTAACTTGGTGTCTTCGCATCCACAGATTCCCATTACGATAGGGTAGTCAGCCAAGCATAAAAGTGAAGTTGTTCTTGATGCCCATGATATCCGGCTCAGTGTGACGGTGTCGCGACCTCTCCTGATTCTATGGGCTACCGTCGATAACGCCGATTTGTCAGGGTATTTTGAGGGTAGTAATTAATTTGGCCACGAAGCGATTTATCTATGAATGAACGACGCCCAGTATCAATGAGCGATATGATGGGATAAAAGAATCTTTATTTTGAGAAATTGAACACGCTATTTACTAATTGATTCCCATCCATATCCTTCTCCAAAACTGAAAACGCAGAAACAGAAAGTTTAGAAAAATCCTTAAACATCCCCGGGCCCACTGCCTGCGATAAATCTTTTTAACGCCTCATCGCCGGAGATCTCTTCTTCCACTTCGAGTCTTCCGCCCAGTATTCCTAGTTCTAATCAACGCCCTCTCATTCTGGAAATGCATTTTATGAGGCTGCAAAAAGATTCCTTTACCAAGTCCTACTTCCACCGCAATAGTAACACCGCCCTCGCAAGATCTCGCTCATGGGTCCTGTCGGCCCCGCAGAGAGGCCCATGCTGACACCTCCTGGCTGAAAGGTCCACGTGTGAGCCATACCACAGTCGCAAGACGGCAAAGAGCAGGAAGAAAGGTTCGGTTGCCAGGACAGAAAGAACGCAAAGCGAGGTTGCAAGAGGCGGTATCGATTGACCTTTTGTGTTTTGCCCAGGCGTTGGAGCACCAAGAAATTCTTCGACTGCTTTTACATTTACCATTACTGGCGGTTGAGTTCTCATCGTTCTGGGCCGATGTTTCCAAATTAGAAGCTCTCACAGATCTTTAACTCAACAAGTATTCTGAGTATGACGCTTGTTCATGGGATTCTCCTGTTATGACGGCTGCGCCACACGGTCTGCCTCCAAACGCTGTATTTCAAAGAACCTCCATGGATGGGAGGTTGACGCTGTGGGTGAGAGGGAGGAATTGATCCGCCGCTTTCTAATCGTGAGATAGCATAGATCAGTATTTTGCAGGTGGGAAGCGGTCCAGCTAGCTTGAGTTGAGCTGGAAGAGGAAGGGCTCGCCTGCCGCCTTTGAACTTCTGGGTAAGTTTTCGGATTTGGAATGTTTGCAGACGAATGCGAGAACCGGTTCTGGCGAATTTCTGATGCAGGTTCTGAGGAGGGGATCGTTGCGAGTCTTCCAGGCCGGTGAGCTGTCTTGGTAGTGGTTAGCTCTCTCCGCTCTTCCAGGTCAGTCTAGTCGCCATGTCTTCCTCGAAGATCCTTCGCATCCTCTCCGCTCTTATGGTTTCTTTTAGCCTTCATACCATTCCAGACTTCTTTGTGCCCGAATCATTAGGGTGGAGGCCTGTGGGCCTGACGATCACCGTTGGGGAAGGTTGTCGTGAAATTGTTGATGTCCGCTGTTTGCTTCATGATCTTCGTCCACGTGAGTCTGGTTTATGCGACATGGTGGTTCATGGCCCCTATGGTGTCGTGGAGTAGTGTAGGTTGGCGTTGGAGACGCAACCTTAGTATCACGGATGGATCGGCGCTTACGTAGTCTTCCACGGTGTTGTTGCGCGAGGCCAAGGACACGACCAAGGCTAGAGTAGTTCACGGGTACGAACCGAGGGACGGTTCGACACTTTAATATTCGAGACTACGCCCCGCGTTCACCGTGCAAGTAGTTCGAGTTCGGAAGCATCAAATCAAACAGAGTATTGCTAAACGACAAAAGAAGGTTGCGTGAAGAGAAGAAAGGAAGAGAACTAAGGGAGTGAGAGGCCTCTATATATATCCCAAAGACTTCCTTCGCTTACTCATCCATAGAATCTAATAGAAGAACATAAGAGATGCTACAGTCGAAAGTGACTATTAATCCCTGTAATCCCAGAACCGAACTGAAACCCATGTAACCTTTCGACAAAAAGGAAACCCAACTAAACCCTTTTTCCTTCACGCTTGCACGCCATACTACGCCGCGATACGGTGTCTCGCTTCACCGCTGAGTGTGAGCCCAGAGTGACAGGATTCTGATGGTCTGCCGTTGCACATTCCATTTCTTCTTCTATTTCACTAAATCTTTTGGTGGGGTTGTGTAGAGGTTTTGGGGGCCTGTGGTTGTATTGTCGCTAATGGTGGTAGCGGTGGTAGCGGTGGTGGTGTCGGTGTCGGTTGTGGCGGTGGTAGTATCGGTGTTGATTGTAGTAAGAGAGAGGGGGTATCGATGTCCATTCTTGGAGATGGTGGAGATTCCATGTCTTTGCAATAATACTCGTCGTAATCTAGTATATCGTTGTCCCCGTCGTTGTCGTTGCTGTGGTTGCTGTAGTCGCTCCGCATACTCGTATCTGTTGTACTTGTTGTTGATCTAGAGTCTTCATCTTAGGCCTCCACACTTTCTGGTCTTGTCTTATGTGGGATTCGTAGTGGAGAGCAGAGTTTTAATGTCCTCTCTAGGTGGTGGATTTGGCTCAATAGCCTGTGGTTATTCTTCGCTAAACTGCTAACGTTCCGTCTCAACCTCCTGATCTCCTCAGTTTGCTCTGACTGCAAGCCGATGCTCATAGCCATGAGTTTCGGAGTACTCATAACTCTCTTCTCTCTCCAGTCTGCTGACATTTGTGCGCGTTCTTGATGATATCTCATGGTTGAAGCCAAAGAAATAAAGGGGGAGAGTTTTCTGATTGATGGAAAACTTAAAAGAGGGGTAACCTGATGGTGTTGAGGAAAACCCGTGGTAGCTTCTGATTGGTCGCTTCGTCCTGCACGTTCGTTGTCAAGGAAAAAGTTCCACTAGCAAGGGTCAAAATAGAATATATTCGCTAGTCAAACTTGATGATAGGATTATTTTCTCCCTCGCATGGTATTTATACCGGTTTTGAGGGTTACTATGATGTTATGAATAAAAGAAAGAAAGAAAAAAAGGGTTACTATGATGTAGGGGTAATATAGCCTACTATAGGGTAAGGTTAATATCTTTCTCACTATGTCCTAGCTATTTAATGTGAAAGGTGAATGCACCTAAACACAAGAAACCATGTCCTAAGGCTACAATTAGGTCGAGTTCGCTTATGCAAGCCAGGTTTCGTACCTAAACGGCTAGAGTAGGGCCAAAGCTACCAATCGATATTCGGGGCTGAAGAACGGGCAGCGGGGAAATGGCACAAGAATACAGCACAGTCGGATTTCTTACTGTGTAACTAATCTATGGCTATGGAGTCTTATGAGGTGGACAGCCGGCTACTAGAGCCTCAATCGGGATTTTCTATTGCTATTCGTATTGTAAATAAAGAATCAATAGCTATATACCAGATCACCCTTGATCCCACAATACCATTATTTTTTGCATGTGTATATACATGTACTTCATGTGAGTACCTACTACTAGTTCCATGACGTTTCCGAACACGACCAACATTGCATGGGGGGGGGATTTGGCATTTTTTGTGTGTATGCAATATTGGTCGTGTTCGGAAATTAAACGTCATGGAGGGACGAGTACTTACATGTACCTACTCTGTAGCTACACACATCTTAGTCTCGTTCCCAGATCTAACTGAAAATACAGGGGTAGTATTTTAAACCAGAACGGTCTGGTGTGCTTACCCAAAAAGTTTGTACCAGTCCTTTTTTTTGCCCGGTTTCTATGCCAAAAGCCCCCTAAAAAAAAAGTCCGGCGAGGTTATTTAGAAACTTCGAAATTTTCCGGAAAGTTATTGCTCCAGACCCTACGGTGTTGAACGCAATATCCCAAAGTTTATCTGTCACCAACACCACCACCACATTCCCTCCAACTCCATCATCACACCGTATGGGCTGGGAACGAGACTCCCTACATGTGTGTAGTAATCATTACTGATCCGTATTACTACATTTACGTATAGGAATGCTACATACATATGCAGATCGTCATGTAAAGTGCCATGCCGACGTGTTATTAAGCTTTGTGAATGTTATCAATCAATCCCATGCTCATCCAGGATGTCAATCAACCGAGCCCTACGGTGCAACGTCACGAGCGCAGTCCCTCAGCACCGCCAAACTGCCAACCCCAAGATCACAAGCTTGGCTGGTCTCTTTAAAATAAGGTTTGGGGGCCAGGTCTAAATTTGTATGGCCCCTAATCCAACTGCTTCAGGTGAATCGTAAACACGTCAGCCACTGGGGGGTAGTCAAAAGCCCCCATTTTGGAAATAGTTCTAGAAGATAAAGATAATTGTATGATACATGGGAATACATACCCCTGGTCTCCAAGGTTACACAGCCACGATGAATTCGATTTTTTTTTGGCGTTTAGCCAATCGTACTGGGGGGAGAAGCATTGGCGCATGCTTACCGCCTGCTATCTGTAAGCACATATCACAAAGGAATCAGAGCTACAGCGGCCATACAGCCTTCAGCTCTGATCGGTAATGTTGTAGAAGTGATAAATAAGAACCACTGTCGCTAAAGTGAAAATTCTTTTATTACTGCACCCTTTGCCCAAACAGCACCTCTCCTTTCGACTATCTTATAAGGGTTTGTTTATCCATATCTGTACCGGGTAGAAACTTTATATTTGGCACGATATATTTCTATCATCCATATATCTTTGCATTTCCCCCCTTGAGTATCGACCCTAATAGTTTTACTACTCAACTCCAAGGACAACCAAGAAACCATATAGTCACCATCCAAACCTGATATTAAAGCTCCTAAAATGCGTTTTCCAACAATCCTCTTGACAACATTCTTTCCGCTCCTAACGTTTGCGGTTGCCCTTCCAGGCCCATCAGACTGCACTGCGGGACCAATTCCCACCACTACTACAACTAAAACGGTCTATAATGATAAGCGTACTGCTTCATCAGATTGCTCAATTCCAACCACCACAATCACAAAGACTGTTTACAACGACAAGCGCAATCCAACTACTACGACCAATCCGTCTAGCGCTAGGGAAACATATATGGTTAAGGTTGGAGGGCGTGGAGATGATGGGAAGCCAATCCTCAAATATGACCCTGAAACCGTCAATGCAAAGGCCGGTGACATCGTCAAGTTCAACTTTCTACTCGCCAATCACACTGTTACTCAGTCGAGCTTCGATACTCCGTGTACCGGCCTTGACGGTGGTTTCAGGACTGGTGTCCAGAGCAATCCTGGTAGTGTGGATGGGTTGATCATCAAGGAGTTTGTCGTTGTTGATGAGAAGCCGGTCTGGTTCTATTGTGGCTTTGGGACACATTGTCAGGCCGGTATGGTTTTCTCTATCAATCCAGGCAACAAGTTCGATGAGTTCAAATCAAAAGCGAAGGCATCCCCCCCCAAGGGCTCCCCAAGCGGCAGTGGAAATGGTAGCAGCGGCACAGCCCCGACGGAACCAGTAACTCACATTGTTATTGTTGGAGGACTCAGTAACGATGGCAAGACACCAATGCTCCGTTATACGCCCGACAATGTCATTGCTAAGCCCGGTGATAAAATTCTCTTTGACTTCAAGGCGGCAAACCATACTGTAACCCAAAGCTCATTCGAGCAGCCGTGCCAGGCATTGGATGGAGGCTTCAAAAGCGGTGTCAGAATGAATCCAACTGACATCACTGGACTATCGATGTTCCAGATTGATGTGAAAGATGACAAGCCAATCTGGGTGTACTGTGGTGTGGGCACGCATTGTCAGCAGGGGATGGTGTTTTCTGTGAACGCGGGTAATAAATTGAGTGCCTTTCAAGCGGCTGCGAAGAAATCGGCGACTAGGTCTCCGTAAAGCATCAAATTGTCAATTTTGTTAAGATAATTAAATTTGATTCAGTCCGGAATTAAGTCATCGGCGCTTTAGATCTGGGCTGTGGGGGGTTTATTTATAAGTGATTTCAGCGTATATCTTATTTCTTTTGTTCTCATAAATTGGGGTTTATTTTGGAGGTTAGGTTATAATCTACGATCTTTATGACCATATTAAATGTATTTAGAATTTAATCGTTTTCATTTGCCATCGATCAAAAGGTGAGCGAACTCAGATCATAGCTGCCGTGATAGAAAATATTCCAAAAAAAAACTCAGACATACGTTAATTTGATTAGATTATTTACTATAGCTACACTAGCTTGAAGTCCATGACTTAAATAGTGAGCGTACGAACCACAGTCTTTGGATTTGGCCATGGCCAATTGTATGTGCAGCACCGGCAGCAACACAGCAACAGTAACAGACTAAGACAAAGACAAACTAAGGCAGTAACCCATGAGCCGGCCTATAAGATCGAGCCGGTCCCTAAACTTTAGGCAATGGGCGCCCATAGGCTCGAGCTGTGCTAGGGCTATACTTGTATAGAGTTCCCGATCTCCAACAATAAATATGTCAGTTTTACTTGAAATCAATTAGTAGGGAGTATGCTTGTCTTGTTCCCATCTTTATGGACAATGGTGCATGCTGCTGGCGTAAGCTGAGATAGTGGGACTGTACTGGGCTAGGAGTACTCATGAGAGTGGAGGACTTCCCATGGGCGATAGAAGAGCTTCTACCCCCCCCCCCCCCAATTATTCTACCCATCGTTGATTGCAAATCCCTGTGCCTTCCATAATCTTACAAGTAAGCCCGAAAGTTGAGGGAAAATAACAGTAGAACAGCCTTCTATCGCTACGGGAAGTCCTCCAATGCATAGAATATCACCTAGTTTTCCCAAATACCGCAAGCCTAAGTTCGAACTTTTAGAGTAAGGACTAAGCCGGATCCGGCTCTTAGGGGGTGGTGATTCGCTCTCAGCAAGCCTAAATCTCGAGCCAGCTCGGCCCATGGATCGACAACACTATATAGCATTATAACGTGCTTCACGGGGACTCACTCGCCTGCATGAGCTACATGTAGTCCAGTTTGAGCTAAAGGTGCTGTTCTTGATTTAAGAGTGAATTGAGACTGTTCTTATCTAGCATACATGTATATATAGGTGAGGTACGTACATAAAAAAATAATATGTATGAATCAGGCTTGTGCCCAACGAGTAGCCTTGCTCCTATCTATCTAATTTTGCATGTTGGTAGGGCGCTGTAGTGCTGAAATCTTGTCTTGAGTTTCTGGTTTGATTAACTGATAGCTATTTCTCAATATTAGAAGATTACGTACGACATCGTTAGCATATATATGCACATAATTTAGCAACTCAAAAAGACTTCCACAACTAGCTCGAGCTGTCTATATATATACCATTTGATGCGTATCGTGCTGATCCAAAAGCAATCAATCATGTCACAGTCTCATGTATATATTACTTCTTATTCAGAGGATCATTTTCCTGCGGCGACGATGATCATATCTCTTTTCTAACTCAAAATGTCTGATTCACAGATTATCACTCGTGATTAGTGCTTTTTTTTTTTTTTTTTTTCATAATGTGCATGCAACCTCACGGTTATGGCACTCGTAATTTGTACTATATAACTACGTTTATCAATGTAGCTCCTAACCCTCAGAAAGCGCGGTTATCTTCATTAGCATATATCCTCCGTCGTGGGGTCTAAAACTTTCCGTAAATACTCGCGCGTTAATTAAGTAGCCGGATGTCGTTACAGCCAAATGCATACTAAAAATTACGACTTTTTAATTAACGACCGAGCACTAGTTAGTGATGGGCACGAGACAAGTTATTTCGAGACTGTGTCTCTAGACTGTGAGCAAAACAAGACGAGACCTGTGGGGCTACAAGACGAGACAAGACAAGACTAATCAAAGATGTCCCGAGATTTGTCTCGAGACTTTTTTGACTTTTTTCCACCATGTAATTTGAACTTGCGCACCCCCCAAACCAGGGTCAAGGTTGGCAACATTGCTTTTTCTGGCATCAAAGTCACAGAACCATGAAGTCTCAAGACTTTGTCAAGACTGGGCTCCTGTCTCGTCTTGTCTCATACCCATCACTACTGAGCACATACGTACGCTATTTTCTATCTTCGTGTCCATCCCTAAGTAGTGTGCACAGCATTGGATAGAGCTAGGTACAAGCCTAAACATCCCCTCTAGATCTATTCCTAGTATTTAAATCAATTAATCTGGTAGATTACTTGTAACCAAGTTTTCCCCTTCGTTCTACCTTTGATCTTATCTGCAGTTAACAACGTTACTATTTAACCGTACTGGGGGTCCACCAAAAGTCTAAAGAACTCAATCGGCTGATTTTGCTATTAAACAAGGGTATAATTATCCTTTCAGATTCTCCAGAATTTTGGTAAACCCCCAGTACCGGGTGTTTACCATAAATACCGAGAATCCGATAAGATAAACACCCCTATTTTACAGCAAGATTTCTCTTATCAGATTCTTCGTACTTTAATTTCCCTCAACCCCCCGGTACATAGAACCGTCCGTCCGCCGATAATCTAGCTATGTCATGGAGATTTAAGGGAGTAAGATCTAACTTTTACGAGGCTTGTTGTTAATTGGGGCCGGATGAAAGTATATAGCAAATATCCTAATATAATTCATAGCCATCATGCGGTTTTTGTCATGTCAGCCAACTTAGACCATATAGTCAATATAAATAGATTGCGAAAGGCGCATATACATTACCGCCAGAACGGATATTTCTTTCAGCCCACTTTCAGCTGCAAAAATGGCTTAGTCAAATCATAGTCTAATGAAGGCCTGAAAGAAATAAAAAACTTCAATTGGGACTCTTTCCCCCCTTATATAGACTTCAAATCAGAGTTAAATTCTACTGAAAAGCATTTATAAGGCCTTCATTAGACTATGATTTGACTAAGGCTAAGATTTATCTTAAAAATATATCCGCCCAGGCGGTAAAGTATATAACCGATTACTTCTGGAGGTAGAGCTAGTATACCGGCATCTCGGGGAATATTCATATATGTATATGAGTAATAAATACTAACTCTCGCCACTACCACTTCGCAATCTCCTTAAAATGGCCCCACTTCACCTTCCTACACAAATTTGTCGCTTCTTGAATCCATTAGATGAGAGTGAATAAAAGCTACCTTCGAGCTCAGAAATCCTGGATTAATGCTAACCTCTCAACTCTTTGTAATAAATGCAAAGAAGAAAACAAGATTCTGTACCATGTCATCCTTACCTGCATGAGTATTGAAGACCTACGACACCCATCCCTATTTCAGATATCCTCATTAGATGAGATCTAGAGTGACTACTCACTCACCCTGGCCCTCGGAACCTTTATTATCACATTGAAAGTCAACTTTCCATGGAAGGACATCACATCCCCTCTACATACAGACTCTCATAAATTCTCCACATCAGCAAAAAAGGGTTGGCATCTAGGTTGGCACCTAGACAAGCCGGGTCTCGTTCAACAGGATTTGTTTGTCTGGCTGCATTTGGAGCATTTGGGACGCCCGGAATGTTAGCGATTCATTTTGGAACGTCTTGGGACGTCTGAAAGGTGATGGTTCATATTTGGCTCGTCTTCGACGTTTCAAATAGTACTAGAGTAATGATACTGACCCACTTGACATCAGCCTTAACATGATTTCCAGGTCTTGACGGCCTCCTAGAGTCGCCTCTTCCTCCACCTCCACTTCCACCTCTATATCTACTACCTTCACTTCCATCACGACCTCTACCTCTATCTCCACCTTCACCCCTACCTCTACCTCTGCCTCTACCTCCTCCAATTGGTATATCTTCCTACTTTGAGATTATGACTCCTATACTAACATCTATATAGACTTTCAACTCGATGTCCAAATCGAGTACCAAATCAGATACCAAATCTGGCTCCAAACCTGACTCCAAATTGACTCTGAATCAGCGACGATTACCGGCTACAGATTGGTAGGTAAGCAGGCACGGGATGGGTAATAGTATCACGGACCGATACCGACAGGCTAGGTCTAGGCCCGTGCCACTACCGAGAAGGCAACTGCGAAGCAGGGTTGTATGAGTAATGTGTCGTTAGGATTTCCTATTTGGATTTCAGTTGCGTAAGGTGTTGCTGCGGCACGGTTTCTTTCTGGTATATTTTCTCCCTTCCCTGTATTTTCTCTTCGTGATGGTGTGATGATAAACCAGCGGGGTTTCTATAGGCTTCTTCAGGGTTCGGTTGCGTGAAGGTTCTTCTGTATATATAGTCGCTGGTGTCTTCCCTTTCTCTCTTCCTTTTCTTCTTCACGCAACGTCTTCTTTTCGCTGGTTGGTTTTAGTTGAATATATTTGAATTATTGGGTTTATACTTCTGTCAGTATCCAACCCGACTGTCTAGTTCTTAGTATCTTGAATCTTCGACGGTATCGCCTCGCTGCTCCTGAATCTCACGGAAACAGATCCCCCGCCTCCTCTCTAGTTTATATCGTCTGCTAGAAATGACAAGTGAGGCGCGTGATTATCACGAATAAGATATATAACGCAGACTATGCCCAGAATAAAGTAACTTCTGCCAAATAACCTCATTCTGCCATAAAAGCAAGATTCATGGGTAAAAGCGATTATGGCAAAGCATTTAACCCAAAATATTCCAAACAAACCCCAGACGAGTTCCAAATGAGCACTAAAGGAGCACCGGACATGTCGAGAGTGTGATATCCTCGTCTCAGAAGTCAGGGGCGATTTTATGATACCAGAGTGTGGGTTTTAGCATAAGCAAACCAATTGAGCGCTTAGGTCACCTAAGGCATATAGGGCGCCAAGGCACTACAGGACGATACTTGATTTTTTGTTGATACACTCTGAACCCCTCTCCCTCCACTACCTCTTAAAGTGCTTCAACAGGTTCAATTACTGTCCTTTACATATCTTAAAAATCCTTTAGTTGGCAACAAGATTGCTATTCATCTACGTGGCATTATCGCGATATAGTACGATATTGTATACAAGCATGAAGGAAAAAAATTTAGTTGGGTTTCCATTTGTCATCAGGGTTCTATAGGTTTCCGTTCAGTTCTGAGTCTACAAAGATTAATGAATCACTCATTTGTAATACATCTCCTATATCCACCCCACCAGGTTCTATGGATGAGTAAGTGAAGGAAATACTGGAATATATATAAAGGCCTTGCCTGCCGCCTGTACTAGTTTCTCTTCATGCAACCTTCTTTGTCCTTTAGGAAATATTATAGTTCACTTTTGGTACTTAAGTACATTATTGTCTACAGAATTGTTCGCTGAATCTGCGGACTCGAGAAAACTTTCACAGTGCTATCTCGAACTCCCAAATCCCTAGTTCTAACAGACGAAGTCTAGACTAAACAGGATGAACGACTTGGGGTACACTTCGTGAGAATCAAGGATACGAAGATAGACTTAATACTATTGATAGTCGAGATACTAGAACTAGCGGGCTGGACTTGATATCGATAGAAGATAAAATAACAACATATATTCAAACTAAGACTAACAGACGGGAAAAAGACAATGCGTAGAGAAGAAAAAAAAGGGAGAAAGAAAGACTATAAGGGCTATATATACAGGAGAACTCCAATGATTCTTTTACGCAACCGAATCCCAAAGAAACCCGCAAAATCTGATTCATCATTACACCATACTAAAGTGAAAAGTACAGGGAAGAGAGAAAATATATAAGAAAGAAACTATACCATAGCAATACTCCATGCAACCAATTTTGGAAGAGAAAACCCAAAGCTCCATTATTACAGCCTTACTCAATCACTCTGCTCCACAATTATCTCCTTGGTAATGAACTTTGCCTAAGCCGAAGTTGATAGCATTGATTCGTGATACTAGTAAATCAAGGTATCTAATTTACTTATCTGTTCATACTAACGTAAACATCCTATCCTTTTGTCATATACTTTAGTTCCTCACTTCCCGAATCATTACATTATGTGTTGAACTTCGTCTTATATCACTCTATGATGGGCCTTTGTAGTTCACAACCTACTTGTAATTGCCCGATCAGTTCTAGTTTTGTCATTTTCATCTCTTTTGTTTTGATCTTTCCCCTCATCTGTCTATATTTTCTGCATTTTCTTTCTATGATTTTAGGGGATATGTGGTAGAGTTCTGTCGGGGATAGATCTGTTTGCGCCATAGTTTTTACTGCAAGCGATCTTTTTGTACCTAGAATCATGAATAGTAATGAATTAAGAAAAAAAAAAAAAAAAAAAAAAAAACTACTAACTCTCGCCAAAAATACATGTATATATAAAGATTTCAGTCAATTTTCGCAGCATGTGACAGCGACAAACACATATACCTACAGCCGGCGTAAGGATATATCCGCAAAAAAATATGAAACTGTCTAAGTTTCATATGATGACTCGTGACCCCTGGATAGCTGTTACGCGCTGAACCGGAGAGAGCCAGGGGAACAGGGTAACCCTTCAGAGTTCGGGAGCGATAAGGTAGATTATCTCGCGTACGAAGTAATGAACACGGCGTACAATATATAGGACTCGTCTTGCATTGTATAAACTGGCAAAGAGCAACACGACGGAACAGTTCGGGAGGTCGGACTATAACCGACGGAGGTTACGGAAGGATCGGGAATCGTCGAGATTTAACTCGACACGTTACGCGAGCGTGACGATGTTTGAAAGATTTAACGCAATATATTTTAATACCCAAGACACGAAGAAATAACCCGTAGAAATAGAAGCTAGAGAAACGCACGTCTGAGAAGATTAGCGTGAAGAAGAAAGGAAAGGAAGAGAAAGGAAGGTAAGATATATATACAAGTGGCGCCGAGGCGCCGAGACACGATTAATAATCCGCGACGACTACACTGAGCCTTGATGAAAAATTACAGGGAAGAGAAATGATCGTCACACGAGAACCCGAAAGGAAACCCAAACAAGAAGTGATAATCCGAAAGACAACGCGCCGAGAACCCAAAACGATATCCTTCCTCCGCAATCCAAACCAAGGCACGAAACGCCGTTAGAATAGTTGAGTGGGTATGTGTTCAAGTAGCCGTGTTCTCCCAATGAGGAAATTTCGAAGGTGAACAAGGTTGCAGGTTTGAATCCTATCAGGATAAGGACCCAAGAGATATTAATTGTGACTTCCTTTCCTAGCTTGGTATGTAATATGGTTTCTGCTTCTATGGGGGAAAGTTTTTCATAAACCTGGCGCCCAAATGAGATATGTGGATTGGTGATGGAGTGTGGGTAAGTATGGGGAGGTATGGATACTGGCTTTGAACCAGTTGAGGTATTCCACATCCTGTGGGGTGAAACCCTATACTTGTACTGAACGGTATTGAGATCGGATAAAATAGTATGCCGTCATAACCGTGAGGTTGCATGCGAGTATGAATTAAAGAAAAAAAAAAATATGATAACTCGTGCACTTGCTCGCGATTCTGTAGGTATTTGAATACAGCCATCCGGAGGCGCTACATATCCAACGCATATGTATGAATCCAAGTCTTAATCTCAACAACTACAACGGTCCCCCCGCACCAAAACCCCCCCCGGGTCCAGCTACAAGGAGGCTACAGAAGTCATAGTATATCACTCGTAGCCGATGTATTAGCCGAAAGGGGGAATATACGCGGTCTTGGCAACCCCACCAACTCCCGTTGCCGAAGCTTCCGCAAAGTGCCCAACCCCCATAAACAAAAAACCAGGCAGTATCAGTAAGATCCTGGGGGAAGTCCCTATCGCTCCGAATATATATTATCATCCTCTCGGTTCATATCCCACGCTAACCATGCCGTCAAATAAGTTTAAAATCGCGCTAGTAAAGCAGAGAAAACTGGCGAGAGATTGCAGTGCGGTCTAAAGCTGTATAAATTAAAATATTTGCTTATTATTATTTTTACCCGCCTCATGTCTCTTTTCGCGCCCCTAGGGAAGGGGCATGCAAGGGAAATATCGCTGTCTAGGATCGATAGCGTATATAGCTACATGAATTACCTACATGTCGATATGTATATCGTTCTAACAGAGAAAATCCATACAAAAATAACCAACCATAGTATACGTATCCATAGCAGTAAATTGCATGTGAAAAATTTGCATAGAGATAAAACAAGGTTCCGGAGAAGCAAAATGGTTCTATGTCGGACAAAATATAAAAAACTTTAAATTATGAATATGCGGGGAATATCAAGTCCCTGAAAAATTTAATACACCCAAAACAGAACCCTGCACGGATACCCAGAGAGAGAAAAAACAAATATGAGGATGCCAAGAAATTGTCGGGCCGACCTCCTGTCACTCCATAGCTTCCTCGGAGAATCAGCGGGCCCCTTTCCATAAACTGCAAACCTTAATTAGGGCTCTAGATTGCTAATCCAGACTTTTGTTAAGATATATGGTAGCTAGGAATACATAATCTGATCACATTCTCCTAGAAAGGACTTTAGCAGACCATGGCAGAGATAATAACCAATTTAATAGGCATTACCAGAGAAGAACGCAGTGAATAGCTGTAGTGCTACATTCTATGAGAGTTAGGAATGATAATTAGGGATGTGATACGCTTCAGGAGCAACCGGCTGCATGTGGAAAAACTTGTATATTGCGAGTCCTCGAAATTTACGATACGATATTCTCAATTTAATGTTGAGCTTATAAATGCCGAGACCAAGCTGGTTATTATATGTAACTTGTTTCCAGGTCATTATTATGCTTAGCCCACAAAGAGAGAATACACGGGACTTCATCGAGTTAGTGTCCGGCGAGTGATTCGGAGTGATCGGGAGCCTACCTATATGACCAATAAGTGTTTAAGTGTTCGGGCAACCGTATTCTTTTACTATTAACTAAGTGTGGTTAATTTCCTGTTTTTGAGCGCTCGAGCTTAATTAAAAAATTACACATTCTTACATCTTCCCTTGAAGAAAGAAAGAAATAAAAGAAAAGAGGTTTCTGCCTTTAAAAGAATGCCCCTCAAACCAACCCCAGCCCACATATATAGTCTTTCTCAAATTAATCATTATACATACCTTTGAATTCCAGTTCCCTACTGGCGTTCATTCACCACTTAGCGGCCAAAACTACCCACAAAGCCCTCCGGTAGAAATACAAGTATATCCTGTGCCACCTAAATCTTATTTTTCAAATATATTTTTTTGTGGCGTTGACCCTTGTTTCCTGCCAGAAATTGCTTTTTTTATCACTCCGTAACTTCTGTATTTTTTGCCTTGCAGCCGTGAGTTCAGCCGAGATCATAATACCAGCAGCCGGAAGATGCATTTTGTGGTCTTTCCCAGATCAACCGGAAGCACATTCTGAACAGGTAAAACCGAAGAAAGCCTTTCCTAATACATAATGAATCTTATTCGCCCCTAAATGCACGTAGACGAATTAAACGGTCACAGACCGGTACGAGATTCACAAGCTCAAATATTCTTGTCCGGGGTCGGGGCCTTCCCGGCCGAGATTTTTTCTATTAACCATCCGTAAACAATACATGATTCCTAGAGATGAAGATCTTGTATCACAATAAGGTTATGTTTTACCCTGTTTCAGATAACCGGCAAGTTCAATATCTAGAAAAGGACTTGTTCGACTCAGGTTGTTATATATTGCTGTGTAATTCAGCGTTGCCACCCGCAGGAGGGCATACACATAAAAACGCAATGCAGGCAATTTTATTGTTTTGGGGCCCGAAAAGGAAATGAGATGTTTTCGTGAGTTATTCCGGCGCTCCTAAACTAGGTATCTATCTGTGTAGTCAGGACAAAAAAGACTTTTCGTCGCACAAAATTAAGGCAAAGTTTCGGTATGGGACTTATACCTATATGGATTCGATCATTTCGCCGCCCGGGGAGATGTCCAATTAATACTGAGCACCGCTTTTAATGAAGAGGGCCGTGCCCACACATAATCCGGGGATATGTCTGGGCATGTTTGTCGTTAATACCCCCACGACTGTGGCACGATCCTTTGAGACCCGCAATGATACTTTAAATGCCAGTATCCAAATGCTTGCCTACCACATGATCGGATTGAGCCGGATGTGCATATGGGCACCAAGATTCCCATCTTGCTCCATTTTGTATCCACGGCGTATCAGTGTGCAGCTGATGAAACCAGAGAGCAATATAAATGCGAGAAATAGAGATGCACTTGGAGATGAAAACGGTCCGGTATGTAAAAGGATTTATAACCACTACCCGGAATCTGAAGCATCCCTTCCCAGCCTCATCTAGGCTGGATAGTGCCGGATCACCATCCCCACACATTCTCGGGGCAAGCCATTTCAGAATTATCCTCCGCCTTGGGCACTTTGAAGAGGGAAATATATTTGATCCATGATTCTGCGCTGCTTTCTGCTTTCTGCTTTCTGCTTTCTGCTTTCTGCTTTCTGCTTTCTGCGGTGTGCCCTCCGGGTCTTTGGAGTCTCAAGTTCTGCTTAATTCTTCGTTTCATCGCGTTATTATTAAACTAGGCCAGGGCTTTTGACATCGTATTTGCAGCACCTGCAGCTGAGGTCTCGGTCAATGATGTCTGCAGGGGCACCTATAGTATATAATATGCACTTCATTTGTGAAGAACCTATGGCTCGCATGCGTGCTGAATCGTGGAAGCCACGAGTGATGATGCGTGAACCTGTTATCCAAGTCAACTGCAGACTAAAAAAAAACCGGATAGAGATCAAGGAATAGAAGCGACAAAAACTCAGAATAGGCCCCCATGTCAAGCGGCAGATCGGGTAAGTAATGTGTAAGTACGTACGATGGCCATGGGCGTTTTACAGGAGACGGGCCGGGAATCTCGGGCTCCAGAAATTTCGAAAGAAGAAGCGAGATTGAAGTTGCTTCCGCGGGCGAGACGTTGCTTAGGGGTGTTGAGCTCTCACAATGAATACATACAGCACCTTATATGTTGAAACTACCAAAACTTAAATGATCTCATTCTCAAAAATGACATAGTCTAGACCGACGATGTTGATCGAAATCATGGCATGTCACTCAGAGAATGTAGTCCCCGATCTAGATCACAAAAGCTTTTTTAACCGTCCAGAAACCCCACGACCTTGTCCCAAGAACAGAAAAACCCCGTATCCTGTACTCTTCAAAAAGCAAGCTCGTGTAGCGTATGTGTTTTCAAGTTACAAACTAAACTATCGTCATTTCTCATGACTTCTTCCAATTTGGGAAAGAAAGGAAATCAGAGACAGTGCCACCCGGAAACGTGAAAAAAGTGATAATAAATGAGACGGGCCTGCCACCTAGACGATAGATAAATTATTCACCAACCTTAAGAACCAATCAAAATATGAGATAGAGATAAAGAGAGATATGGGTAGAAAAATAAGTGCTATCTAAAAATACAGTAATAAGGTCTGAGATGATAGAAAATAAAGTAGCGCATTGACGCATGTCTATGCACATTAGTTAAGTACAACAAATGATCAGGCCCAGAGAACAGAAGAAAACACCATAACCAGAGAATAATCAAGAAGAAACATGGCCCCGTTATGTACAGTATATGGTGACCGATTAATCCCCGTCGAAAGCCACCATATACTTTTCGGGAGAGAGGGGGAAAAAAAACCAAACATTGAGGTTCTTTGTCAACGAATAAGGGAAAGAAAAAAATGTATCGAGAACACAGGAAAGAAACTAAATATCGGCATGGACACACACAAGAGTTTAGGATACAAGATGCATTTATAAGAAAAGCGTGAAAGGTATCAGATCAGGAAAGGGGGACACAAGGTCGAAGATACAATTACTTGGATCCATTCGGCCTCCTGTCTGCCCAAGGTTGAAACCTAGTCAAAGTATATAAATAGATAAAAAAAAAGATGAACGACAATATAGCCAACCAGCCCCAAACCACTCCACTTCCAACTACACCACGCGCCATCAGACACAAACTTCCCAATTCCCAATGCCTGGATCCAAAAAAAAATGCCCTTTTTTTCTTTTTTTCTTTTTCTCTCTCTCTCTTTAGAAATTTCCCCCGTTTTCTAGTTTGTTAGATGTTACGGATGAGCGATAATTAAATGATGTTCGCTATTGCAATACGTGATGAGGCATTTGGCGCTGGCGTTGATCGTCCCGATACTCCGTTCCACGGGCTCGGGGCGAGCTGCTGTTGTTGAGCGTGTTCCCTTGCCATCCTCTCACTGTTCAGATTTTGAATCATTCTTTCAACATATTCCCACCCACCCCAATCATTCGATTCTTCGGGGGATAAAGCGGTGGTAATTTCAGCATTTCCGTTCGTCACAGGATATTCGTTTCCATTATTGTGTGGGTTATCATGACGTGGAGAGGTACCATTGAGCGCCTGGCCAGTCTCGCTCCCGTTCCAAACCCATGAAGATTCAGTGCTCCCTTGGACATCACCAGAAACCAGTGCCATCATGCCGTCATCTTGCTCAAGGTTTACCCCGTTCGCAAGCTTCTCGCTTAACATTCGTAAGAACCCATATAGGTTTCTTCCACAAGCAATATTCACTTCGCGTACATCTCCAATTGTTTTGCTGACTTGAACACATACCAAAGCATCTGTAAAAAGCCCCCTGAAACATAAGAATAGTGCGCAACGCCATATATGGGTGCACAGCATTGTTGTAGCACATGATGCTATCAAATTTTGAGTAGCTGTGCCCGAGTCAAACCTATCAGCCGATTTATATTGCATCGCACGCGAAAGAAAGTTCACAGTATCTTTTGCTGCAATTACACAAGCATCAATTGCGGCAGATCGAATCTCCGGAGAACAAACAGTGGAGAGATTGTGGCGATGAAGTACAAGTCGGCAGTTTTGAAGGTGAAAAATTGGAGAGAGATGCCGTGGTTCAAGAGGCTGAGGGTGGTTGAGATGGCAATTGACTGGGAAGGCTGATAAGCATGTCTTGAAATGCGCATCAAAGCAACCAAGGTTTGGTGTGGAGACGACTGGTGATTGTAGGGATCGCAAGAGCGGGCTAATAAGGCGAACCACGTGAATTGTTGTGAGGAGGAAGTTCGCTGGTTGCTGTTGTGAGCCATGCGGCACTAATAGCCCAGATTCATAGATAAAATGGTCATCAAGTGCACAAGGTAGTGATATATCACAATCTGTATCCTCAATAAGTAGAACTCTCCCAAGTTCTACTGACAGTAGTCTATTGGTTTACGTCAGCCGTTTTCTCTACCTTCACGTTCACTACCTCACAGAGAATTTACCGATCCCAGACATAGATCCCCCACCAAACTCTCCTTCTCATCTCCCCCTCTACAACTGGCCAGGGGCCGCTCTCACGGTGCAGTCCGATGTCCTGGGCAATTCTGACAGTTGAGCCTAACCATGTCCAAGCAGCAGATTTACAGTTCAACTCGGTAAGATAGATACTGGTGAGAAGTGCCGATCGGGCATGATCGATAGTAAATTCGTCATTGAATAAGTCAGTCAATTGGCGAGAATAGGCAATAAATTGCCTTCCATTATCAGGATATTTCGCTTTAATTGCTGGATCGGCTGTATAGAGTAAGCCACAGGCGAATACAGCAAACAATGTGGATGCCCAGGAGGGTGGAACATTCGACAGGTCTCCCCGTTTCTGTACATCGTCCCAACGTTGTACAAATTGTGGCCAATGAAGAATTGGGATGATTGAATGAATCGTCTGATAATATTGTGCCAAGATATGATCCACAATTGGTTGAGGGGGAAGCTCGGGAAGGGGTGGTGAAAAAGTTGACTGAGCCCCGACTTGTCTGTATGGTGGAGGGGGCTTGAAAATGCCACGGCTGTAGTTGCGTATATGTGACCTAACGGACATATCTCGAATTACGGGTGGCCGGGGTCGCCTTTGTGGGCTTGAATTGACATCCGGTACATTGATTGAGATGTCGGAAACGATTTCATTATTATTTGAATCAGCACTCTCTTTGAGGTGTCCGTTAGTGGCTTGGAGTTTTCGGATTTGCTCTCGCGCTGCGGCAAGTTGCTTTTCTAGGTCCTGGACTTGTCTTCCTCGGCTGTTAGTATCGCACTATCAAATACTCTGTCGAGTGAGATGGATGTACTTAATAGATGACATGCGACGATTTGTTTCCTTCGTAAATTGACACTTGACGTTTCGAGAGGCGCATTCGGAGCAGCTGTTGACATCGGTAGCATCACACTATTATGGGTGTGAAATCATCAGCTTTATGGCCACAAGAAAGCGAATCTTGCGGGATTTGGACCGACCTTGACCTTGCGCTCCCTACAAGCATCGCATGAAGGGTCCTTTCTGCGCTGACGGTATGCTCTTTTTTGGGCGGCATTCAAGCTCTGTCCTGAAGAATGATGGGGCGGAACGGAGGACGGAGATGGCATTTGTGTATCACGAGAAGGGCCAGGAGAAACAGAAGCCGAATGGTTATACTGTGGATACGCTCCGTGACCAGTGTTAAGGCTCATATGCTGTGTTTGCCCACTATTATGGACTGGAATTGAGGAAGAATTCATTCCGTGATCGTACAAACGCATGCCATTTGGCTGGGAGTGAGGATGAGGAAGAGGCTGCCCTTGGAATGGTGGATGTCGCATTGACATCCTATCTTCCATAGTACGCTCACGACCCTACAGTAGGAGAAATGCTCGGACCAATGCCACTAGCCGTTGATTGCGGTTGTTGTTGTCGTTAACGACGTGGTTGTCGGTGTATCTGTTATGGATGGGGATGATGCAGTTGAGATACTTGGTAGGAAGGGAATGTGGACTCTTTCAATAGTGTTAGGAGAAAGTAGCAAAGGGCCACCGCGTGCATTCAGCTGACTTCGTGTCTAACAGCAGTCAGATCCAACTGTCTTGGGGGTCACAGTTGGCGGGCGGAGGGCAGCAGCAGCAGCAGCAGCAGCAGCGACTCGGTAGCTGTTCCGACTCAGGGGGGGGGGGGGGGGACCTTCTTCTGTGTGGATACGTAATTAGACGAGGCAACTTCACAACTGGGAACCGGAGGAGGAGAGGGAGCGATGAATGGGACTTGAAAAAAGAGAAGATCCCTTATTTCTTGGAGTGGGAACACAAGATGACTTTCGGTTTTCCGGAGCTCTCCTCTGGACTCTCCGTCTCTCACCCTCCTTCTTCTACTCTATGATTCCACCCTCTGTATTTTATTTTTTTATTTTTTTGTATTGTCTCACTTCACTCTTTACTTTTTTTTTTCACTTCTTTTCTGTCTTTTTCTTTTCTTTTTTGCTCTGTGGATTCAGACAAGGAGAATCGCTAGAGCGGGGGGAAACGAATAGTGAAGAGTGAGTAAGATGACAGAACAGCCAAAAACAGGAAGCGTTGATCAAATTGAGAATTACACAGTACCAATGCCTTACAGCTAAAAAAGGATGCCATACCTAAAGACTCGAGGGCAAAATCATTCAACACAAAACTAGGAGCCGAAAAAGAGTGTACTCCCGGTTGAGGTAGCCCGTCGGCTCACGTTGTGGCTTGTCCTAGCAGCGTCCTCCAGTGTTCCGCTCTTGCTGTACCGTGGAGCAGATGCTTCGCTCGGATCGTCTTTGCGACTTCCAACCTTCAGCACTCCCCGCCTCAAATATAAGCCTCCTCCCCATATGGTTCATCCAAACAGTTACAATGGATACATGTATCTACACTCCGCCCCCCCCCCCCCCCCCCCCACCAGCAGCACCATTCTACTCAGTCAACTTGAAAGATGTTTGGATTGAAGTCTAGAAGTGGGGTGTGGGAACTGGATGCACTATGAACTGGGATGCAGCAGGTATGGGTTCTCGAGCAGGCACATTTAGATGTGGATGGATGGGTGAAATCGGTGGGCCAAATGCAGATAAAGTGGAGAGGCGAAAGAGAGACAAGAATCCCCTAATGATCGCTACCGAGTACCGAGTGACAAGGCCCGGCTACTTCCTGACTGTTCTTGCGGCGGGGTTTCCTCGTTTTATTTCTTTATTTCTTTATTTCTTTTTCTTTCTTTCTTTCCTTTTGGTTCGCCGGCCCTATAATCAAAACTGGTCTGTTTAATATCATAATTTACGTGCCCCAAGAGTTGAACAGCGGAATGAGCGTTAAACGAGTCAAATAAGTCTGGTTAGCAATCATAATAAGATGGACTGTAGAGTAGATACGTACATACTTGGTATCAGGACCAGCAAACACCGCAGCAACAGCAGCATGTACGTAAAAAGAGAAGAGAAGTGGGTTCTTTTTTTTTCTTTTCTTTTCTTTCTTTCTTTCTTCTCTTTCCTTCCCCTCTACGCCCTGAGAGAATGACACGCCCCAGGTACAGGTAAGACAACGAGAACCGTTTCTGTCTCAGAAGAAGCCACAATTTTAAGGTAACTCAGGGAGTTACGTTAAATGCGGATGCGCTTCCGTTGTGTTGTGTGAGGGCATCTCTCCGGCCCCGGCAACGAATGCAAGAAAAGAAGGCTGATACACTGATATTATGTGGTGTCTTCATTCTTGATTATCTATCTTACTGTCTTGGATGAGCCTGTATCTTCATGGCCTTTTGTTCCCCACAAAATGGATGAAGCAAAGTTTTGGAGGAAATGAGTGTAGGAACCACCGAAAATCTCGGAAGTTAGCCGGAGCATCCCCATGCCCAGGCACCAAAGCCATTACATGTATTACTAGCTGATCGCCCTGATTATCCGGGGATTTCGAGCACTAGGGAGTACGATACCGGTAAGCGTCGGCGCTTGACCCAAAAAAGTCCTCTTGACCACAACTTGTAACCAGTAGAACTAGGATTACAGAAGTGTTGACCTACCCTCGAACCAGGACTGTTATGGATATCAGACAATCTTTGTAGTATTAAGAGTCCATCAGCATCAGCATGAGCATCAGCATCAGCAGTGCACTGTCTCTTATACGGAAATCTCGGCACACTTCAACAGTTGTAATCTGGTTTCCTACCTGTGCTTGAAGCCTTTGGCATTGCATCCCATCCCGGCCGGCCCTAACCCTCATGATATATGTTACACGTCTATTTAGGCCCATTAAAGCCCCATTTATCCGTCAGTTACAGCCCTACCTAGATCTTAAACGATGCTATTTTGGGAGGGTTTTCGTTTAACATTTTTGTTCTGTGGTGGGTATCCTTTCACCTGGGTTATCATTTACTTTTACTAGTGCCAAACGGCCAGTCACAGGCATGTACCTACACATGTATGTAGGCGGCATTTGGCGTCATTTTATCCCCAATATACTCTATCTGTGGAGGCCTTCCCTGTACTGACGGGTGTGCTCCATCTTACTTAACCGACTTATTGGATCATGCACCAGATCGTGAACAGCAAGTATACATGTACCCTTGAGGGAACAAGCAGCAGCAGGGACACCTCGGTCGAGAATTATATTGGGTCCACTCGACTTCGCTTCACACACCCGAAAAGAAGTTGTTATGCGTGCCCTATCGTACAAATAGATTAAACAAATAGAGTCCAAACAAGAGCTGGTTTTCATTCATGCTCGTGGCATGGGGGGGATCCCAAACACGCCGGGGTGTGCTCCTGCAAACTTTAAGATACCTACCAAGGGAAGGGCGTAACCGCCACAGAGAAACGGCATTCTCGGTATATTCCGCCTGTGGGTGCGTTCCCGCACGTCCGTTCTGCCGTGCTCCGAGAAAAAAAAAAAAGGACCTTCCATGGCCCATCATCCCTCGTCCCCCCCAGGAAGAAGGAAAACGATCATCGATCAGCAGGAGAGCATGAGATACACAAGAACATGCACCTATGTGCATGGAATTTCACACGACATCAATCCTACAGAAGGAATATCGATGTTGGATATTGTAGAGTAGGCACAATACAAGAGATGTGTTTGTCTATAACCCCCCCCCCCCCAGAAACAACGAGAGGAAACCCAGAAGAAAAATCTCCGAGGATAAGGTACAAAACCCTTCCTCCTACACGGCTCGTTTGTATCCTAAACATCTTCCGCTTTCCGCCGTCACCTCCTCGGTCAACTTCAATCACAGTATGGAACAAGGTTCAAGCCGAGATGTTGGGTGTGGTTGCACTACCTCTGGCCCCTGCTGCATGTTGGATTTGGCTGGCAAATATCCGAGTCGTCGAAAGAACTGGGGGGGAATGATTCCCATTGGACCAGAGAAAAGGAGTTCCGGGAATTTTCTGGTCGGTATCAACATGTACCCAACTAAGAAGTAGTAATCGATAGGATTACTTAGGTATGCATCGCCAGTTCTCAACTGGATTCCTTTCCTTTGTTATTTCCTCGGAAGGTTCCTCCAGCTGCACTTGCAGTCTGCATAGAGTATTATTGGTTTTTATTTGCACCTTTGCGTTGGGTAGCCTGAGGGAGCTAAGATAGAAGAGTTTGAAAGGACTCCAACAATAAACGGTAGATAAGCTTAGTACCTACCTTTTCTCCAGAGAGAACACCCGATTCTATCATTTCACATTTCTACTTCACGACCTAGGCCTTCCTACCCACCTAACCCCACGGTGCAGTCTTGGCCTAGTCTATCGAACTCCTTCCTATTTACCAGCCAACCTCTACACCACTTGACCACATGTATCGTACGATATTGCTAGATGAACCTATCAAAGGGCTAGTCGGTCTTCTCCAAAGCCTGTAACTGGCCAGAGCTTTGTAGGGTGGTAAGTGCGTAGGATGTACCTACGTGCAACTTACCTCGGGAAGTCTAATCCGAAAGAGTAGAATAAGTACGCTCTGAGCCGCCGTCGGGCATTATTTCCAGATTGCCCAATTACCAGCGAACTTTACATATTTCGGCGAGGTGAACACATTTCCCCCATGATGATGTGGTAGGTTGCAGCCGAACGAACCGACGAGCAAATCAGCATGTGGGTTAATCATTCGCCTTAAAAGTACTAGTAACTGCGACCTTGAACCTTCACCAGATTCCCGTTACCGTGATCCCAACTCCCGATGGAAGCAGAGAGAGAGAGTGAGTGCCGACTCGACCGTTCGAATAGTTGTTCTCTGACTGGTCAGATGTGCACTTTTCGAGATACCACTGCCCACACAAATTATTCCATGGTTGGCTGGGCCCTATGTGTACTTACATACATACATACATATGAGCGCTCAGGGTTCAGAAGTGCCGTCCACGGCGCCGGTCATGTCCGGACATGTATGTACCTCCTATCAGCTGTCAAACCAACCTTTAGAGTAGATATGTAAATACTTACCTACATAAATGTATTCTCTACTTACATGTAGGTGATACTCAGTCTTTTCCGCAGAAAGGCGTCTGAGATGTCAAAATTTTTCGACAAACTTTATTTCAACCTCCCTGTCCCGTATGATTACTATTGGTGAGACTTAGTGGGTACATAAGGTCTCTAGATAGGTTTGAGTCATTTGCAGGGATACTCCTTTGCAAGTGCGTGCTTTCGACACAGCTACACCAAAGATATTAAAGATCACTTATCACATGTACTGCATAGCAATATTGTTCGTGTTCTTAGTATCTTGTCTTGCAAGTCTTTCCAAATTGCAAAGACATACAATACAAGACTCTGGTATTTAATGAGTGAACGGATCCTCACCTGTAAACACCCCATGTAGTTCGCTCACTTACTGCCAGAGCCTTGCAGATGATTGTAGTTGACGAGAAACGCCCAGTCCGGCCCGGACCTTCGGGGTGTTTACATGTATATTCATAATATATATATATATAAACGTAGAGCTATATATCATTTCCCCTATAATAAACCGATTAATACAGATATCCGTAACTTTTATGTGTGACCTTTAGTACGTATGACCCTCAAGTTGCCTTGCCCCGCAATAGGATCTTAAGGGTATCAACCCCCACGGAGCACTTGAGACCATTCCTTAAACCCGAATCGACATATCAGCAGCTATGTCTAGAACTCATCTTTTATACGGTCTCGAGCTCGAGCACCGATCTTTACCGCAGATTTCAAGCCTCTATCTATGCATCTTGACGTCAATGACGGCTGGACCATGGTAGTGTTATAAGCGCGAGGTTATATGCACGTAATGAAACAAATAAACAAACAAATAAACAAATAAATAAATAAGGAGAAAAAAAAAAGGGGGGGAGGGTGTGAAAGCCTGGACTATGAGGGTTTATCTACTATATGTATCTGTCTAATAGAACTGTCACTACATGTACCTACACATGTACCTACATTGACACATTTCCATAGGCCTGTAGCAAGATACATGTATGTATGTATGCGGATTGCAATATGTAGCTTCGATTTGGCGAACCTACAATATAATGAGCAACTGTTTATCTCTATTTCAATTAATTATGCAGAAAGAGAAAAGAAGGGGGAGAAATGTTCTCTTAGGGAGAGACAAGATCGGAGAATCAAAAAAAAAGTAGAAAGGGTGGCTTGTTCTATCTCTGTTGACACCAGAACATACGACGTATGGCGTGAGGTATTCAAAATTATCAAAGGCTAGGATTGTTATTATAGGAATGCTACAATCTTAGCGCCAAAATTCCAAACTAAGAAATAAGCCCTTAAGATGGCATGTATCAGTTGTGTGCTTAAGCTTGTTTAGATGGCCTGACGCTTGTACTCTGTAAGCGGTTCTATTACTTGAAGCCCGAGCCTCTGTTCGTTTCACTCATATACCACAAAACCTTAGTCCATTCTGATAGTTGCCAAGATGACGGCCTTGTAGAGGAGCTGAAAAATGTCTCCCTTAAAGGGAGATATCAGAGACTTTACACTAGATAAAAAGCTAACACCACTCTTGGCAGCCGTCCGAATGAACTGAGATTTTGTGGTATGCTGTTAGATTATTTTGCCTTGCGTATGGTGATTAAGGTGCTCTTATCGGGCTTGCATGCACCCTCTCCAAGCTTTCTGGTTGCTATCTCCACATCTCCCGAGATTTCTAAACTATATAGTCTTCCTCATCGTCACCAGGAACGTTTTCTATTGGTTGCACACCATTGTCTAGACAAAGGACCACTCCCGAGATGGAAGGGAGCTGGCATTAAAAGGCATGTAGCTATTGCAATTGACGGATATAAAAGAACAAACAATAACAGAATTACAGCTATAATTTTATATATCAAGGTTGAATTTCCCTGATGGCATTTTACCGTAAAATACATAAATAACTTAGATTACTTACAAGAGCTAATATATCACATATTATCTATAAAGAGACAGAGATGAAGTTTGCTGCATGCCTGTACGTTTGGATAACCCAATAATCCAGAATGACAACAATAATCAATCTAAAAAATTACTATCGCACTATAGCCCACACCTTCATTTCCTCGCCACACTTGGGCGGCCGGAGGCCGCACTCCGCTTGTATACGATAAGGGAATGCTTGCCTTATTCTCATACTTTGGGAGACATCATGCGAGTGATATTTTATGATGTGAGTACAAGGATACTTGGAGCCCAGAAAATGGATTTTAGATATTGGTCGCGAAACACATCATACAGGGCAGATAACGAATAGAAATGTGACAAATAAGAGTTTATCGTGAGAACTTAGCATATAAGGGGCTAATTGTGAATCCAGAGCTATATGTAGGTTGTCAGTATCCGATCCAGAGTAACCTGCGTATGCAGCAACTTCTTTCTTTTTGATTCGCATGATTAGTGATCGAAGGAGGGGTTCGAGGTACTCTATATAGGCCAGTGATATTTGTGTTCAATTTGCTGTTCTCAGCTTCCATATCACTTTGGGAAAGGGGCAGGGCGGACGATCACGTGATTAACGAACTTGACATCAAACATCCAGTTATTTATTCTTCCTTTAACGCAGAGTTTAGGTTATAAATATCTTGAGATTCATTTCTCTGATGCTTTATATTAGGATGAGTACATGTAGGTACATACATGTATGTAATTCCTTCCACATAGCACCACCACATGTCATCCGTACTCGTACATGTATCTGTTAAATCTCTAGTAACTGATTCAAACTTTACATTCTTCTTTGGCCAGTAGATCCTTGCCTTCGCGCTCTTTCATGTTTCAGAAGTCTAGGTACGAACCTGGCGCAATCGGTTGTTACAATCCCAGAGGATGGTACCGGGTGCAGTACCGTAGGTCAACCGTTACACGTCACGTGAAGTGAGATTGTGATAGGGAGCGGGCCTGCCAAGAACCTTCAGGTCCACGACCACCGTAAAGCCCCTCCTCCTTTGATTCCGATCCCGAATAAACCGTCTCCCGCTCTGACGTCTGTTAGCCGTTTGTTTTACTTCTGTTTCGATCATTCGTTCCATCCCGTCTCTTGTCTACTCCTTAAACTTGAAACCTCTGTCACGCGTCACACAACCCCTCAATCAACAGCAGTAGCAGCTCAGTCTTACCGGCGAACCTTTTTTCTTTTTCTTTTTTGCTATCTTCCTACAGCAAGACATAGTTAACAATGGACTCGGACGGTGATGGCGTGAACGAGTTTTTGCAAAGGATCCGGGAGTTGGGGGACAAACGGGACCGCGAAGATGAGGAGCGTGCGAGGAAGCTTGAGGAGGAGATTATAGCGGGGCGAGAAGCAAGGCGAGCCCGGAGAGATGGTTGGTTTCTCTACACGATCGGACCAAAGCCGAATACCCCTTTCCCGGAATTTTGGAAGAGTTTGCTGATTTCCCACGATAGAACGTGCAAGATCTCTATCACCTCAGAAAGATTCACCCCTTTCAGCACCACTAAGTCTCAGGTCGAGCGTGTTGGAGATGTCTTTATCCCGGCCAGGAACTGCAGAAGATATAAATGGGGGTGGCAGACGGGAAGATTCCGTGGAATCTGCCATGGACAAACTCACAGGGAGGTTTTCCGCCAGCACGTTGAATGATGCAGAAGCATCAGTGAATGAACAGGAAAAGGCACCAAGGACACTTTCCTGGCAGCGGAGACCCAAATCATTTCACTCATCGGTTTCCAGACCCACTTCTTTACTATACAAGCCGGATGAGCCTCAGTCTGAGGAGGAACCGGAAAAACGTCGATCACAAATTGCACAGAATCTTGGCTCGAAAGACCCATCATGGTTCCGACAGACGCCTGACCGGGGTACTACATCTGGTGCTCTACGTAAAACTCAGGATGAAAATATGGACCTCGCCGTAAAAATGGCCCTACCAGGAATGTCCCCTTCTTTTGGAGGGATGCTTGGAAAGCTAGGTTTTGAAGAAGGCTCGGCCTCCGAAGCAGATAAGCTGGGTCTTTCTAAGCAGGATTCGAATGAAACGTTGTCTTCGGCATCAACATTTCGTGGCCGTAGTGATTCTCTACATTCAACAAGCCAATTGACTTCCTCCACGTCTAGTCCCGGAATCTCTCGTCATACAAGGGGGGATTCTTTTACAAGCAACATCTCTGCGCGTTTTGATCCGTCATTGGTAGGTGGGGGCTTTGTTTCGGAAGATGGGTTTACTCGACCTCCAGCAATGAGTCCTAGTCAAGGCCGAATCTCACCTGAACGGAAGGAACGCACACCAAGTCCGACAAAAGGTTTGGGAGGTTTTGTGCAAAGCGCCTTGCTCAAAAGGGAGGGATCTATAAACAAAAGATGGAGTAACTCTCAACAACTTGGTTCACTTTCGCGAAACAGCTCTACAGCATCGAATAGACATACTTATGGCAATCTAAGGGAGGCCGCTGCGGCTTCGGCCGCGGATGAGGATGAGATGGAGGGCGAGGATTTACAGGATGAAGACACAGAAGATGAAAGTCAACTCAGTCAACTTAGCCAAGTCAGCCAGGTTGAGCATAGTCGAGGTAGTTCTCTCAGTGAGCAGAGATTGGCGTCGCCCAGTATATCTAGTGATATTCAGTTATCTCCACCACCGCGGAGTATGTCACCACCTGCGTCGCCTACCAAGACTTTTGACCAAAAGAGATGGAGTCCAACGAAATCTTCTTGGCTAGAAAGCGCTTTGAAAAAAGGCACAGATAGTAATCCTCCGATGAAACCGTATAGTCCCCCGAAGGAGAAGCCGCCAGCAAAGGTTATTGAAAAGAAATTCCCGGACCCGATGGCTGCTCGCCCCCCTACAAACCCCAAACCTACGAATATTGGGTTGAAAAAGCCTCTCAGTATCCCAAATATTCCACCATTACGGCCGTCCAGCATTCCGGATATTCCATTATTGCGGCCTAGTGGTAGTCTGGATACCGTAAAGCTGAAGCCAGATGTTGGGGAAAAGCCTGCGGTTTCTTCATCAAAACCGGTATTTAACTCCCCAATGTCAAACAGGACCTCGGTTTTTGAAAAACCTCCACCACCACCGAAAGAAACCATCAATTTCCGCGCTGGACTCAAGCCTCGCTCAATGACCGATGCTGCTGGCAAGGAAGAAGACATACCGTTTCTCAACGCCATGACACGTTTGAGATCAACAAAAACCAATAACTACGTGCCAAATAACGAACTGAAGGATAGGATTTTGGCAGGCAAAGCCAATTTACAGGCAACTGCAGGCCCACAGAAAAATAAAGCGTCGGATCCGCTCAAGGAAATGGTCCTTTCCGCTAAGGCTTCCCTTACGCAGTCCGAGCGCCCAGTAGTACCGCGTCCTGTGGAATCTCCAAAGCCAGTTATAGTAACAAGACCTCGACCATCAAGCTTTTCTGCTGCCAAGCAAAACCCTGCGCCAGGGAGACCGGAACTGAAGGAAAAAGGTCAATCACTGGCGAGTAGATTTAATCCCGGTCTAGCGAATTTGCTTCAAAGGGGACCCCCTCCCGCCCCTGGCCGAAGTGAATCAGATAATACTATAGGGAGTCAACAAGATGACTCCGGGGCCACCGAGGGTAAACAGCTAACACACGTAAGTAATTCTGAGTCGTCAGCCTCAGGAGAATTGCCTCGACTAACTTTGCGGCAGATGACAAAGTCAAGAGCGCGAGGTCCCAAGAGGAGAGCGCCGACAAAACTTGAAGGGCTGGACTCTCAAGCCAAAGAAACCTCTCGAAGTACATCATCAGCAAAAGAAGTGATTTCTTCACCGGTAACAAAGCAGCAAGTTCCGCAAGCATCTCCAAAGCCTGTAACGCCTAACAAGCCGTTTGACCTCATCCCAAAGCTTAACCCTCAAACCGAGACATCTACCGGGCACCCGCAGTTTGCTTCGCCGCCCAACGATGCGCAAAAAACTGAGAAAGTCAAGCCACCAACGCCTGCTAAATCTCCTCTACTTAAAGCGACATCAGCCTCAAGTTTGAGGGAAATGTTTACCCAGCAGTCATCCGGCACAAAATCCCCTTTGAGTGAAAAGCCCCTATTTCTACCAGAGGCTTCATTTTCATCACCTATCGCATCGAGAATTTCGTCATCTCGTCGTACTTCGGCAAATCCTGATATTCATGAGTTGGATGAGGATGAGGAGCCAGCCTCGATCAAAACTAAGAACTGGGGGGCACCGGCGATATCAAGGACATCATCATTTGTCTCAAGAGGAGACGAGGATTCAAACGAGGATGAGGATTCACTGGCACCCCTCGAAACAATAAGAAGTCGAGATGAGCCATCTCAAATTTTTGGCGGGTTTTTCAAAGGACCGGCCACTAAGACACCAAGACTAAATTTGGATATATCCGCCATTTTGATGGCGAATCGTAAGCATAGTACTGAGGAAGTCAAATCCTTAAAGACCGAACTTTCTGAGATTACTGGGTACGGAAAATTGCAACCTGTCCCCCAAGAGTACGAAAATGTATTATTTGATGAGAGCATGTATGTTTGCATCCATACATTCAAAACTCAATTGGGGGCCAAAGGGACAGAGGTATACCTTTGGAGCGGGGATAAGGTCTCAGAACCTGCTGTTGAGGATGCACTTCTCTTTGCACGAAAGTTGTCAAGAGAAAATGATGGGAAACTGGTAAGAATTTTATTAAAATTGAAAGCATTGCATCATACTGAATTATGACAGATTCGTTTGAGGCAAGGACGTGAAACCTCCGCTTTTTTCCAAGCCCTTGGTGGTATTGTTACCACAAGGCGTGGATCCCGCACGAGAATGATGACCGAGAAACCCTTTGTGCTTTGTGCGCGCCATTTTATGGGCAGTATTGCTGTAGATGAGGTCGACTGTAAAGCATCGAGTCTATGCTCGGGTTTCCCTTTCATCGTTTCCGCCAAGGGTCAAGTTTTTCTCTGGAAAGGGAAAGGTTCTACAGCCGAAGAGGTTGCCGTTGCACGGCTTGTAGCATCCGAAATGTCCAAGGGCGAAGCCCAGGAAATCGACGAAAATAGCGAGCCTGACATGTTCTTTGACATTCTGGATGGTAGCAGTGAGGACCGGGCATCTGCCGATTATTGGCATTTGAAGCCTGCCCATAATTCGTATAACACCCGGCTCTTCAGGATTGATCTAGAGTCTAATGCTAAGGTAAATAAGATCCGATTCGTGCAAGTAAATGTGGGGCTAACATTTTATCTTAAGGTGATCGAAGTTTCACCATATTGCCAATCAGATCTGAACCAGTCGGAGATCTACGTTGTAGACGCATTCTTTGAGCTTTACATGTATGTTTTACACCGTGTCCATTGTGCAACAGAATTGCCTTGTAAAATTATGCCTGGGACTAATACTTGGTTATAGTGTCCTTGGCGCCAACTCTCAATCTAAGAGGCCCGAATTCCAGTCAGCGTTGCAGTTCGCACAAGATTACGCCATTCTCGCAGCAACTGTAGACGATCGACCATTCATCCCAGTTAGCAGTGTGATTGTGGGTGGTGCACCCAGGGAGTTCAAAGTGCTTTTCAGAAATTGGGAAGACGCAAAGATCCCAACAAGTTGGCAACCATCGAGGAAGCCCAGTTTACGTCTAGTTGGTTTAACGGCAGCCATGGAAGCTATGAAGGTTATTGAATAGAGAGTTGTAAAAATAAAGCGGCAACGATTGAACGAATTAAACGGTCTTGGGCTAGTGGGTTGGGAACGGGACAGCGGGAGCGGGTCGGACCTTTCACTTCCTTAGGCATTTTCATTGGGAGGCTTGTTTTCTATATTTCTTTTATTTCTATATACTCGTCATACCTTTGTGCATGCATGCATAGGGTTTTCCTATGTCACCCCACCCTCTCCCCTTTTGCTTCTAAAACTTTTCATTTCCCTCCTATCATACCTTAGCGCAGGGCGTTCTTGATACATCGGTTTTTGCATTATCTAAAGTCCAAACCCGGCACCTGAAACATATTTGCATTGCATTACGGGGGTGTGAATGGGTGTTTATAGCAGCAGTTCAATACCATCTTTTTTTATTTTATTCAGACCTTTCATATACCTCTTTTATAGATCGGCAGGATCACATGACCATTGAGTTCTGCGAGTGGGAGGAACATGCCGTTGACAGTTGGGCCCTTCTCTGCAGGTGATTTGTGTAACTCCGCATTAAGCATCGGCTGAAATACCTAAGCCCTGAAGAAACGAAAAAGAAAAGAAGGAAAAAAAAAGGAAGCATTTCCAACCGCTACTGGGTGCAATTACTTATTGTCCAATAAGCCATCTTTTGAGCCCGAAATCCCCCCTACAGTATCACTGGCGGGCTGAAATTCCTGGACCCAGGGGACGGGGGAGAGTGGGGGGGATGAACGAATCATGCGTTATGAAATATGAGATAGGAAAAACAGCCTTTATCATCGTATGGGGCTGGCCAAAACTGATACGGGTTCTGTGAGAGAACAGGGAAATTTCCGGAAAGGATGATATACCCATTAAACTAATGGGTTGCAGTATGCATATCAATCACTACTATTTGTCTGGCTCTCATATGCCTGCCATCAAGCCTCCGCATCTACTCCCTCAGAAAGGGATGTGCAAATTAAGGAAAGCCAATGAACCAACCACCCACCCACCAATAATAATAATAATAATGATAATAGAATTCAAAAGAAGCAAGGAAAAATATGTAATATCTAGACAGTCTAACGTGCTACCAGCACAACTACCAAGTCCAGTCCAGTATCAATATCGAATAATTTATATACACACCGTAACAGTGTAATTGAGTCGAGTTCAATCTAAACGTCCACCTATCTACCACCGGCGCTCTGCTCCGGAAGCAGATGCCTCTCCAACCACCCACTTCGAAACACTCCCTGTGGGTCCAGCTCTTCCCTAAGCTTACACCAATCACCTAGTTTCGGATACATCTGGCCAAATTCCTCTTTGGTGGCTGTCGTGAAGTTCTTCGCCCAATGTGGCTTACCACCGAGCTCCTTCATGAGATATTCAAACGCCTCATAATACCTCTTCCACTCGGGTGGATTCCGATGGAATGGTCTGTAAAGTGTTGCGTTTAGGTAGAGGGTAGGTCCCGACTGGTAGGACTGGTCAAGCCATGGCTTTTCGGGCTGCAAAGTCGTGTCGGAAACACGAACTTCGATGGGGGCATGGACGAAGATGCCGCGAGAAGAGAAGGGGATACCGGAGATATTTTCCGCATCTCCGGTTAACCAAGCTTGCAGACGATTTATAGCTTCTGGGCCCTTTTCCAGAGGGATGGCCCACTGTAAAATGTCAGAAGATTATCCTGAAATAAGATCAAGAGGCAGCAGAGGAAGGAAATGACATGACCGCATGCATGCACACAACAAAAGGCAGACATGACGCAGGTGCTCGTGGCGCAAAAGGATGCTTATAATGTTTCCCCATGCAACTCAACTCAATATCATGCGCTCAGCTTCTCAGCTCCCATAAACTCGTTGACTAAAGAAGTATGCTTCACTCCTTCGATTTGCCAGCCTCTTTGCCCACTCTTGAACCAGGCGGACCCCTAGGGCGATCGGATATGCTTGTAAAAAGGGAGGAGGAAAAAAGAAATACAAGAGGATAATTCAAGTATATATAGGAGAAATAGGTGATATATACCTCGTTAACGAATTGAGAGAAAAGGCAATCCATAGTCAACGCCTCATAACTCTTCTGCACAGCATTCCCGGTCTCTCCCTCAGCCCATCCATACTGCATATAAAACACATATCTCTCGACAATCGGCATAAATGATGGTACCCAAGTTGCCAGATACAGCAAAAACTCGTATGAAAATCGCCCAAGACTTGCTGCATACCAACTTGGTGGTCTCTCGCGCAGCGAATCTTCGGTCTTATCCGCTTGCCAGATTATAGATCGCCCAGAATACGGGAACCACCACACTCGCACAAACTCCTCCCGGGTCCATAGATCCATATTCCATGCCTCAAGCATATTAGTGGTTTTTGTGACTTCTTGATGCCATTTCAGGTTGTATGCCGGAACAGCTTGAAATGTGACATGAGTGATGATTCCCAACCCTCCCAATGATACCAGCGCAGCATGATAGAGGTCTTTGTTCTCTGCTGAACTACACTTTACACTCTCGCCACTCGCCAACATGAGAGTAATGCTAACGATTGCTTGTGCCAACGTTCCATGCCTCAGTGATGACCCATGAGTATTTGTCGCAATAGCACCCGCAACACTTTGCGCCGTGATGCTTCCCAGGTTCGGCATAGCCCATCCGCGCTTCTCCAGTTCGTCTGCTAGCTGATGCAGCCGTATGCCAGCCTCAATCTCCACCTGCATTTCCTTTTTCCGTTCCACAACAACTGACGAGAAATCGTCCAAATTCACCATCCACGACGATGTGCATGTCAGATCCGATGGTGAGTGCCCAGACCCAACGACAATAATCCTTTTGCCATTTTGGCGGGCAAGGGTCACGATGAGCTTGATTTCAGAGAGTGATTGTGGCCGCAAGTAGAGCTCCGGGTGCGAGAAGTGCGTTTTGGCCCATGTGTGGTGTCTGTGATTAAGGGAGGCACGGAAGGGAATGTGGCTTTGGGTGGTGGGGTCCCAGGAAAGCGTAGAGATCTGGTCAGAGGTGTATTTGTAAAACTCCGAGTACACCTGTGGGTCCATACCGGGAATCTTTGCAGAAGGCGACTGTTTATTCTGATATTATCCCGATCTCTCTAGGGCAGGTAGGTGGAAGGAAAGGCAATTGGAGGTTGTTAGGTATGTATAGAATTTTTTTTTTCCCCCTCCCCTTCCTCTTTTCCTTGTTGGCTTGTCTGTGTGACTAGTGAGGATCGATGCTGCAAGGGACTATCGATCTCTCTTGGAGAGTAACGAAACCTGGGAAGTGGCAAAGAGTGGGAGTATGGAGGCAAAGAAGGAAGGAAGAACGAGAGATGATATGTAAGATGATGTATATGTACGCAGACCGTAAGGAGATAACCTATGTAGTAGTAGCAGTGGGGAGTGTTTCGCTGTTTCACCCACCCTTTATATTCACAAATAAGGACGAATCTGACAGGATAACAACGTGGTCTAGTGACCTTCGGATTGAGAACACCCCGCCACCTTGTGTATTGCATCGTGTCGCACATCCCACGTACCGAGCATCGCACCGCATCTATCGTTCGAGGGGGGCGTTTGATGGTGTTGGGGGGGGGGGGGGGGATGGTGGTGGATGGTGGGGTATCTGAAGGTCAGAGAATAGAGAAAGAGTTCTAATCGTCAGACCTCCGGCGATCTTGATGTGATACCATGACCATCACACTTGCTTCTTCCAACCAATTGAGTGGGTATGATAGAGTAAAGCTAGGTACATACATAGAGTCAGAGTACTGCGCAGTCGGAAGAGCGCGGTGGGGCCCATGGGTAGTACATTGACAGGCATGATACCTAGCTGAGAGTCCGAACGAGATGTGACTGCGCATGCGTACTCTACATAGGTTATTTGGCTGGTAAGCGCAAGGATTAGAGAAGTTGTAGACTGTTGCCCTAGAGGTGATACAGCCAGTAAGTAATTAACACTGCGGCAATCGGAGCCAAGTAGGAAATAATTTGCAGATATATTTTTCAATTGATGAGTGATCCTGAGATGGAGTAGAGTCGATAAACGCCAGGGTATCAGCTTAAATTGCACCGCTGACCGCATTACATGATGTATAACAAATATTAATTCCCGATTAACCTACCACCTTCAAGACTGTGGGCATCACTATGCTGTCACTGGCAGGTAGATATCATATCACGGTAACATTTCATGTCACTCTACATGTTGTACCTTCGCCGAACCCCAGTATTGCGCGTCTAACTCGTTAATGTTTCCAATGTTTAGACGCCTTCCCGGGCCATTTGGACACCCCCTCACCCGGACAGTTAACGCAGAAAAAAAAGATCATCATTTTAAGTGGCTTCAGTACCTCTTTTCAACCAATCATGATTGGCTGTCCGAGTGGAGGGGGGTGTCCGAATGGCCCGGGAAGGCGTCTATGAGTTGGGGAGGGGAACGGGTTGTTCATTTTGGTACAACGTAATGACGACATTCAACTCTTTGCGACAAACTGTAAGGCGACCTAAAGCCCAAATAGGGAAAGTCGGCATGTCGAGTCCTACAAAGACTGTCAATGAAGTTATGAGGAGAAGGGATAAATAAGGTCATTTTTTTTTTTATATATATATCAACTTGTATTAATGATATTTCTAGTAAGTACAAGGGACGTAAGTACTCAAGACAGTTAGAGCACCGCACCTTACTCCTTACTAGCAGCTAGTGGGGCGAACAACACCGGTAGATGTAAGTAAGTACCGAACGTGAACTCTGCTGCATTTCGATCACCATATGGGTTTGACCAACATTATCATGGGGAAAAAATAAGATTACAAACCCTTTTAGGACTTGAGGAGGTGATCGCGCTACATCCGAAAGAGGGGCGTCGTTCTCTACCTTCCGATGCGGTGGTTGTGGTAAGTACATGTAAGTACCTACATGTAAGTACATGTATCTATTCTACATGTAGTCCCCTATACCCTGTCAATGGCCGGGAAAAAAAAAATCACGGACGAGGCTGTCATCATGTCAACTAAAAAGGGTCCGATTATTGAACTTTTACATAAAATGGGCTTGCCGAACCGTCCCCCTCTTCGGCAGAGGAGGTGAGGGTAAATCGCTGGCATCAAGAACGCCATCGGCAATCATTGCGTAACTACCGGTGCCTTGCGCCTCGTTCGACGTCCGATCATACAAAGAAAAAAAAACGTGATCATGTCTGTGTGTCTGCATTTGCTGCGTCGTCGGCAAGCAGCTAGGGTTTGGAGAGTCGGTTCGGATGGGATCTTCACAGTGAACCCTAAGCGACGGGAAGTAACAAACGAGCGAGGATGATTAAATTTACTTTGTCTGCCATTCCATGCCTTACCATTCATTTCATCCCATCAAGTACGGTGGAGGTGGAGGTGGAGGTGGAGGTGGGGGTGGAAGGAGGGAAGAAGAAGAGAGGGCCTTAACCTCTATGCGCATGTAAGATTCTCTCATGATGCTTGGTGTTTTGAGAGAGGGGGAAGGTTATTGTTATTGGTGGGTAGCGATGATGAGCACGATGAGAACGAGGATGAGGGGATGATGGGAGGGTTCGTGTATGAAGAGGGGTGGGGCATGATGAGGAAGGATTAGGAGCCTCAGGGGGAGGATAAGTAAACAACCCTAGATCAGATGAGGGGCATGAGAGATGTATCCATGGGCTGTACCGAAGATCTGTTGTTAAGCGGAGACGTCCTGTCCCGGTACTCTTTGTATCATAGGTTCGCACTCGCCTAAAGTATCCGTCTACTTTAAGTACATGTAGGTACATGAGTTAGTCCAACGGTGTGGTACGTCCCACCTAACGCATGGAAGCACCCAACCACATCCTCCTCCCCCTAACTTCTAAGCCGCCTTTCTACCAACCACGTGGGAGATATTATATACAAATCACACCTGCACTACAAATAGGTACCGGAGGGAAGCTAGCTATTTACTATCCAAGACAGTTGTTATATCTGCTACTTCATGATGATGATGATGATGATGAGGATTGTGCCTGTCAAGGCTTCTTGATCACTACATGTAGTTGCGCATGTAGTTGCGCATGTAAAAAGTCCACCCAACCAGAGACCGGGGCGAACAGCCTCACATATGGAAAGGTTAGGTGAATGCATGATGGATATAAGCGCTATAAAAAATAAAGCTGGCCTTTGGCATGTAGGTATATTGCTTCCTGATCTCGGGACCGTAATCAATTCTTGAGTAGAGAGTTGCGGCTACTTCCGTTCTTTGTACCGCTGGTCTTGAGCAACCTCGAACTGAGATCTAGTATCTTCCAGGATACTTTCCACTACTCATGCCCTACAAAACGCACTGCAGACTCAAAGTATTATTTCTCGCTCTAATAGCGTGTATACTCTAAGAAAAAGAGAAAAGCCCCTAGGTCCCATTTAAGTCAAGATATCGCATTATTATGCCTGTTATAATTTATATATATAAAAGTTTTTAGTAGAGCACTAGACTGCTGGGTCTAGATAGTCGCACAAGTCTTCCGTTTCGCAAGACTGAACCCTTGCAGAGAATCTATTTGTTCCCCCAGTATCCAAGCAACGTAAGAAGAATAATGCTCACCAGAGGCTAAGTCCCCCCCCCCCCCCAAAAGCAAAGTCTCCAAGCCAATTTGGCTACCTACAATCTCCGGAGAGCGGAGAATATGATCCATATTCTCGGTTCGTCTCGCTTCTCAATAGTTAGTGCCGTTTCGTAAAGCCGAGGCTTACTCCGGCCGTTTCTAATGGCATAACCAACCCACCAATACCGACACCTTATTTCTTTGCACGGACCAAGAAGAGCTAGCTATAGCTAGTAATGACTAATATGTCATCATCAAACCTCACACGACCCAGCCCAAGGGGGAGGCAGCAAAGCAAGCCTTGAGGGAAAGGGTTGAAATCCAAAACCACCTGGTAGGTAACCCTACGGCGGAAACTCCACATACTCAATGCGAGGAGGCTTCCATGAAATTTCTTTGCAGCTACATATTCGAAGAAACATGTTACCTTTCATCTCAGGAGCTGTATATAACCCTTTCCCCCACGACTTGGACCCCATCCTGTTTTACCAACTACAGACAATTGCAAGACCTAGAGAAGGATTGGAAACAATACATTGAACGGAGCACCTATTATTACTACCGCCCCTAAAAAATATCGTATACTTCTTTCTTTTCTCCAATACATCAATTCACATTTCTCTTTTCTTCTTCTTCTTTAGTTCAAAGCTCCGGTAGCTCATAAATTTCATATAATCGATATGTCTTCCTCCTACAGACCAGTAGTTGCCATCGCCGGCCTGAACGGAGCCTTAGGCCAGGCTACACTTGATGCTCTACTATCGCCACAATTTGCATCGAGTTTTCAGTTGCCAATCAGAGTTCTCATGAGAGATCCCTCTACCTTTCGTGGCCGTATTCATTCAGCTGGAATGGTATGCACTTGCACCCGCAAAAAAGAAAAAAAGAAAAAGAAAAAGAAAATAAAATGTTCTTCTATTTTTGTCCATTGATTACTGACTCTTGGGGGTTCTTTCAGGCCGCATATTTGGGTGTTGATTATGAGGACCCTGAGGTCCTCGATGACGCCCTAGAAAACGTCGATGTGGTCATAAACCTCCTTGGAAGTATGTCTTTTCATTCTTCTTGTTTCAGATTTTTTGAAACTTCGTTTCTCAAGCGATTTACTTCAAATGCGCCATATATGAGTGAGGCTGACATAGGTGCGCATAAAGTGTACCCAAGTTCGTGGATCAGCCTTGGCGACGCCGCCTATCGATGCGGTGCAAAGCTGTACATTCCATCCGAATTGTAAGTTGCGTCCTAGATAATATCCCCGGAGCACATCTAATCCCCAAGGCATCAACCACTCCCGCTCATATGTAAAGTGGAAGGGAGGGAGGGGGGAAGACCAGATCAGAAATGCTTATATTACCTTTCTTTGTAGTGGTCCTGATCACCGAATGTTCACATTCCCATCGCCTCTATCATCTAAGCAAGAGCAATCCCAGCGCTCTCGCGAAGACGGCATTAAAACTGTCCAAATCTTCTGCGGAATGCTCATGGAGTATGTGATACCGTCCGGATCTTGGTTTGGTGTCGACTTGCCAAACAGGCATATAGATGCCGTTGTTCCCGGCGGTGGCCGTGCGGACCCCGAGATCTCTTTCACTTCAATTGGCGATGTTGCTATGGCCATAGCATCCGTAGCTAGACGTAGGCCTAGTACCTTGCCTGATGTGATCCATATAGCCGGTGACACCTGCACACTCAGGCAGTTGGGAGAACACTGGCAAGCAATTACTAGGTCAAAGGTGAACGTTGTGACGACGGATTTGGCAAGCTTCAAGCAGGGAGTGCTTGAAAGAGGGTCATCGAATGTTGCACATTATTATAGGTTGGCCGCGGGAGAGGGTTTGCTGAACTACGGGTCGTCGAATGCGAATGCGTGGCTAAGCGCGGGTGTACAATGGCAATGGAAGAGTATCCAACAGCAAATAGCCGGTAATTAGATCTAGCTTCTAGTCTTTAGTTTTCCTTTCTCATTTTCTCTTCTATTTTCCCTTTTTATTTTCCCTTCTACCTTTGAATATTCAAGTCCTGTAACTAAACAGTGCGTGTCAGCAACACAGCCTTTGCAAAGTGTTACCGAACAAAGATTAATGCCTAAGACCGGGGCAGCGGGAAGTACTAGGCCTAGAGAGGTCAAAAGAAGGAGGAGGATAAGGGGGTTTTAGATCCACAGAGGGGGAATCGGGGGCGAAGAGGAACGGGAGGGAGTAGAGCGTCGGGGGGGGGGGGGTGGTGTTGCAAGAAAAACTAAAATCGCAGAACCTGGGCGTAGGATCACTACTTGAGGAGAGAAGGACATGGGTGGATAATGGATAACGAAGCCGACGGCACAACGAACGACAAACAAACGGACAATTCAACATTGGAGTATATGATTTATAGATTTCTTTAGGAGTTTTTGGTAGACGGTTTAGACGGCCTAGGTTTTTCTTTTTATTTTCTTTTATTTTCTTTCTTTCTTTTTCTTTCCTTTCCTTTCTTTCCTTTTTCTTTCCCTTCTTTTCTTTCTTTTCCCTTCCTTTCCTTTCCTTTCCTTTCCTTTCATTTCCTTTCATTTCCTTTCATTTCCTTTCATTTCCTTTCCCTTTCTTTTTTAGGTGCTTTAGATAGCTTTGATGATTTTGGATGGGATAGATGTGATAGATGAGTGCATTCTCGGGGCGTGCTTTGGGTTTTGGGGGCAGTTTTCATATTCTCGGGGGTTATAAAGCGATCACAGCCAGTTGATCTGGGTGTTATTAAGCATAGCATAGCATAGCATGGGAATAAAAATGGCGGTGGGGATTAGCGTGTCGAAATATTTTTTTTTTTTTTACTGTACCTAAAGTTTCATTATTTGCTATGTACTGGAGTAGTTATTTCCTTAATATACTCATCTATATATTTGCAACTGTTTGAAACCGGTATTGGCCCCAACTGTTTACTGACAGATGACCCGCTGTTTTATTTTCGGTTGCTCGCAGTATGATGTGTGGTTTTCGTGATCATGTCCTGTTTACTGGGCCATGGGGGCTTTGATGATCCCGCGGCGGTCATCTTGTATAGTGGCGATGATCTCCCTATAAACCATCCCTGTATTCGTCACTGGAATTTTCTGGTTCTCATGCTGGTAAACGAGTAGACAACGAAAAATTTGCTGTGCATATGAGATCAAATTTACATGATCTACAACCTTCAACTAATCGTTAAGGAGGCAAACACTGGCCGAGCTTTTGGGGTATGAAGCCAGACAAAAACTACATACATACATGCAATAAATAACACTGTTGCTGATATTGATGATTTATATTATGAAGAATCGATTTTTGGGATTGGAGACCTTTTCTGTCTCTGACTATAAGGCTGACGTTGATCGTGTGGCTGTGACCTTACGCGATCGAGATCCGTTGGTGTGGATGCAACTGGAATCTGGGTGCTGGGATATCAAGCTTGCTTCTTTTCACCGTCGGTAGCTGTGTGGCGTGGTGGTGAGAGTCGAGGTGCAAGCGTGGCGGAAACTATGTAGGGTATGTACATGGTCCGTGCGCGCATTGACAGTTGAGGCTGAGAATGGAACCAACTAACTTCAAACTACGAACATCGAACGACACCTGCAAGCTCCTCCACACCACTGCAACAGATAGAAATACCTCAGAATACAATAGTGACAGGCGATCAAGATGTTGTCAATTCTCCGGAAAGCACAGTTAAAGGATAAGGAGATGCGGATATTGATGCTGGGTTTGGATAATGCGGGGAAGACAACTATCGTGAAGCACATCATGGAGGAAGACGTCAACACTGTGAGCCCGACGTTAGGTTTCATTATCAAAACTATCGACTATAAAGGGTAAAGATAAAAGCTTCCTACTGTTTCATATAATCAATCCCACTATCTTTATTTGGTACACTCAGCCATCTCAGAAAAAAATAATCTTGCGCCCCATATCAAGTCCGAAGCTAATGATACTTGTAGTTACAAGTTAAACATTTGTGAGTAGTACAAACAAAAATACATCGTAAAAAGCAATGATTGAGGCTTTGATATCCGGGGCCCCAAAGAAAGGCCGGGAACCCCTCCTATGATATCACTAACACAGCATGGGGCACATTATTAGGGGACGTTGGTGGTCAGAAGACGCTTCGCAGTTATTGGCGAAATTATTTCGAAAAGACCGATTCCTTGATATGGGTCGTGGATGCAACCGATAGATTCCGACTTGAGGACTGTGCCACGGAACTTCATGGACTTCTTCAAGAAGAGGTATAGATTTTCGTTACTTCTCCGACTGCCTTGTCTATGCCTTACGATATTGGTCTCAAAGGCATCAACTGTAAAAAAAAAACTGAGTTAACAACTATTCACAGCGGTTACTCGGGGCGAGTTTGCTAGTCTTTGCAAATAAGACAGATGTTGCTGGGTGCATGACTCATGATGAAATTCGAGGGGTAAGCGAAGCCGTCCGTGAAACTCGTTAAACAAATCCGGGGGTGGGAATATGAGAAGTCAAAAGAGGCGAGAAATCGCTTCTCGCACCTGTTGCTACCTTCATCTGCGCTAACCTATTTTGGAGTAAAGGGTCTTAAACTCGACGAAATCAAAACGCATAAATGGACGATACTGCCTTGCAGCGCAATGACAGGTAAAAATCTCCAAGAAGGACTAGATTGGGTTGTAAAGGACGCCCAGGAAAGACTTTTTCTATACTAGGCAAATTGCTTCAAGATTTTCATAATGGTTGAGATATCAATATATGTTAACCGGGTAAACTCGATCATTGACCCGCTGCACATGATATGATTACTGAGGCACACCCACCCGCCTAAGACAATTTTGTCAAAGTAAGGATCAGATGAAACATCTCCATACCCCCCCCCCCCCAAAATCCAGGGACTGCATAACAAAGAATACCATTCCAGCATTTTGAGACCCAGGTTTACTTGCATGATCACAACATATTCCCAAATAAACTCCCAGTCAGTTACGCGCCGCACAGCCTGGTATCAACCGTCTGGATCAATTGGAATACAGTATACATAGGCCCTACCTCTTCTGCTGCGACTTCTTCTACCAGACTCTTTGGGCTGCGCCACAATATGGCCTGGCGAGGCGTTTACCAACATCTTAGCTCCCTGCCGAATCCATCTTGCATGCACACATCTTTGCAGATAGATGAGATCCGAAGATAGCACACCACATGGTCCACTAAACGAGCAGCGCGTACCCGAGGGAGGGGATAAACGATCAGATCTCAAGAAGCACAAAGCTAGAATTTAGGAGGATGTGGTACAGGCATGCGAAGGAGTCCCACCAAATTGGCGCCGGACAATAGGTTTATCCATGCGGCTATCCTCTTTTTTTCGCGCCCTCGCCCATGTCTCTTCTCCTCTACAGGTACGTACAGTAAGATGTACGTGTGCTACATTAGACTGGATTAGGTATCTTGTCCGTTCCCTCACCCGTTCCTGGTGAGCGCTAACAGAGACGTATATAGTGAATTCGGTTTATCGCCCCATTCTGGTAAATTCATTTTTTATTGCCGTTTATTATTACAGCGGTTACTTTATTCGGACGGAAATCATTGACACCTCATTGAAAATAGGACCGAAAAACAGGCAAGGTGGTTGGGGTGAAGCGTCAAGGAATATGGATTTCTCTAACTCATCTCAGAGTCACAAAAGTCGACCTCCGGCTTTCTATATGGAAGGCACCTACCGGAGACAAGTTGCATGAGAAATGATTGGTCCGGCCGACAACGCCGCTTTATGACTCAGTACGTTGCTTTGAATTAATCTTCATCCTTGGCCTTACGAATTGGTTGCTATTGTAGGATCAAAACTGTGCTTTGGGGAGTTCGTAACTTGCCGGATATGCAGTTAGTATTGTGTTTATGAAACATCTTGGGGCGTCAAATCTCTGCTCGGGAACTTGGGTTGGTCCTCGAGCTAGCTAAAAGAATTGAATAATCCTGGCTTAGAGCTAGAAGTGTGCCAAAGTCATTTTTACTCCGGGTTTTGCGCAAGAAAATCCTCCCCCCCGCAAGGTCTGGAAGTGGAATATATTCAAGGTATTTGAATTCGAGAGGAAAGCTCCGAGACATTAGCATAAACTTTACTGACGTTTCACCATGAAGGACATCAGGCGTCACGTGTTTACTTCTCTAAGCATTCTCAAAAACCACAGCGAGCATTATCCAGAAAATGGATATTCTGAGGACATAGCATATGGTGGTTAACAGAAAGCTCATTAGCTTCTTATACGGTCTGACTAAGTGATAGAAAGATTTATACTTCTCCTTACTCACTTCACAGGGCCCAAACATTCAGATTGTGCATTACTACATTTCTTTCTAAATCGTATGCTCTATGCGCGAGATCAAGCACTCACTCTCTCCACTAACATAACACTTAGATTAGTTTCTGGTATCAACATTAAGCTATCCCCGAGCCCGCAGGAATTAGTTTGTACTTAATTGTGAAGAATTCAATGCAGCTGAGTCCATACAGACCATCTGGCTGTTTCTCCACGATTTCGTGTCCCCCTCTCCCTCCCCCCTTTTCTCTTTTTACCTCCCACGGATGCAACATCAGCAGCATAAATGCAAGCCCTCAACATAGCGACCGGCGATTGGAGTTAAAGCTTTCTTTATGCATTCCATTGATCCCCACCCCTCATATATTTCCCTTCATGTTTCCATTCTGGGTAGGCGAATAACTGGAATGAGGTACGTGCATTTTGGTAAAGTAGTAGCCGGCATTACTCTCTCGCATAGAGAATAAGACTCAGGTCAACGCTATTTATGAATAGTGGGGGAAGTTGACGCTTTATAGGAAGAAATCTCCTCTAACTTTGTCAGCACTATCTTCGCCCACCAAGAGGAGCGAGCACCATGGAAACCCCAAACACATAAGTGCGGGTGGGCATTTAGCCAGTTACTACTAAACAGGCTCCAAAATTTAATCAGCCGTGATGGATAGAGGGCACTGAGTACGAGCAGAGTAACCAGTTGGGGCAGAGCGCGAGATGCGAAAAGAACCAAACGATGTCTCGGCACCGAGTGATATCTCATGAAAAATGTAGTAAACTGAATTGATCAGGGGTAACATGGCTTTTAGACGCATTCGTGGCGGAGGTGAAGAGAGGGGGGAACAAACGGGAGACAGAGTACTTGGAAGGCCCCGGGATGAGATCGAGAGTTCCCCCACGAACTCGCGAAACCAGTGTTGAAGGGGGCGGCTCATATATCCCACTATTTACCTATGTCTAGACGAAATACTAGTATAAGACTGGTGGATGGAAGCTTGCATTTATGAGATCTTATCAGATCCGACGGGGTGTACTTAGAGTGAGGGGATACACGTAAAGGTTTGGGGATGAGGGTGGTGGTAAGCATAATGCACACTTCAAACGCAAATACAAGTTCTCAAACTATCACCCGAAATTTTTATTACAGTATCAACTTGATTTCCAAAAGGGAAAAAAAAAATATTTAAAACAAAAAAGTTCCCCATGTAAGGGTACGTCTTTTGACCTCCTCTGGTCCTATCAGGGGTTGAACTTGGACCTAATGCAGCTGAGGACATCACCCCCCCAACGTTACCACTAGGCCAAGAACCCTCCCCGATGGCTTTATGTGTGTTCTTTGCGCTTTTGAATGGCAGTAAACCTAACCCTGGTGGCTCTCGCACCGATTAAGTAAGGCTACCGCATGTAGGTGCGTAGATGTATAGATGCTCTTGTCTGACCGTTGGGTTTGACGAGCAGGCATTTACCGTATAATGATCGTGAGAGTAAACATACTTGCTACATGTGCAACTAAATGGGTATAGCTACAGGGGAGATAGTTCAACGCATATGATCTCAGCGGCTTATTGAAGGGGAAAGGCATAGATAGATAGATACAGCTGGAAGAGATTGTAACTTGGATTTTCATGATATGATAGAATCGATAGCCGTTTCAGACTACATGCACTTATATACAAGAGATACTACACCCATCCTACACGTATCAGGTCAGTTCTCACTTGTAGCTGCATCAATTCGGTTCTAGCTACATACATACATAGGTTACTCTCACGATGATTACATACACTCTACGATAAACCAATACATGCACATGTTCGGCCAAAATCCAGTGGTCTCGAGGGTATTCGTCCCTGGTCCGCTCCAGCTCACTAAGCTGCGGTCAAGGAAAGCTTCCTCACTACTACATTTATTTTATCGAGAAATTTCAGGTTGGTACGTTGTAAAGCGGCCCTGTAGGCCACACTTTACCGCCCTCACTACCCATCCTGGCCAGTGGTACGAGAGCCACCAGGGTTAGGTTTCATGTGCACGGCTCAAATATGCAAAACCGCGCTGTAAAGGCATCAGGGAGGGTTCTTGGCCTAGTGGTAACGTTGGGGGGGTAATGTCCTCAGCTGCATTAGGTCCAAGTTCAACCCCTGATGGGACCAGAGGAGGTCAAAAGATGTACCCTTACATGGGGAACTTTTTGTCGTTCTTTTTGCTTTAATCTTGTTTTGTGAAATTCATCTCTTTCACGACATTTCTTTTTACTGAGGATTTTAGGGGGTTATGTTACAACACCATCACGACCAGACCTACTTGATCAAGAGTGGAGGAAGCTTAATTCCAGAATACTGTGCTCTGAGATGTCTGGCAGGCTTACCGTAGGAAAGCTGCCACCGTGAGCACTAGAAGGATACTATCTAGGTGCTCTCCTACCACCCCTTGGGCGCTAGGCCTAGCAGTAATAACGACTACTAGCTGTACAAGGCAGTTATTCTGTACTGAGCACTTGCAGTGTTCGTATGCTAATGTTATTTTCTCATCTGAGGTCGTACCTGAATATATTGAGCTCAATTCTCCCGGCATATCATATCACGGTTTCTGAGAGGGCTAGTTCGCCATTACTAAAATCGGAACGGGATATTGTCGCCTATAGCTTAATATCCTAGATATTGGGTGGTGGGTTGGGAAGATAGGAGGTGGGTAAAGTGATAAAGAAGACTTATAAATCCAGTGTAGTAAGTATGTAGTGCTAGTTAGTAGCTAGCTGGACTGATGATGTCCTGTAGTGAGGCATTAACAAAGGTACCGTGTAAATAGTCTTTACGTAGGCTTGGTTCTTGAATGTATGTACCTACTTTGTGGGGATAACATACATGTACCTCTCCTCGAACCACATTAGCAGTACTACATGTAGTAGCACGCCAACCCCGAGTGACACCTTGTGACGCCCACCAGGCCTCCTAACAAACCCACCCCACACTAAACCGGGCCGAGTAAGTAATCGGATGCAGTATTGATTTGTGGTTCTGGCCAATGACAGGTCTAGCGTCTTTCTTGGCGCTCCTATCGCACGTGCACGTGCTCCTGTGTCGCGTCTGCCAGTAACTAACCCAGGCACCGGGGGTGGAACGACTCGATAACAACACACTCGATAAACCCCATCGGCCACTCTCATCCCTTCATATCCGCTGCCATAGAGTATCGAGATGGCCGCTCAAGCATTTTCTGCAGACCTATCGCTGTCCCTCTCGGACCTAAGCATTTCCCTCTCTGCCTCTTCGCCCATGGAGAAATACCCTGGTAGCTACATGCCCCCAAGACCCCCCATATTCCCTCGTCACTAACGGTCCCAAAGCCAAGCAGCACGCCCGTAATGTCGCGAAGGAGCTGGAGGTCAAGGATGGGCTGGTATATCTCGAGGGCACGCCGACTGTGCTATTTGAGGACTCGGACGAGGCGGTCAAGTTCCGCCAGAGACGGTACTTTCTGTATCTGTCAGGCGTGTCGGATATTCCAGATTGTTATTTGACGTACTCGGTGCAGGATGATAAGTTGACGCTGTAAGTAATTGTGTATTGAGGGCTGGTTGGTTTGGGAGCTAATCGGGGGGGGGGGGGGATAGATATATTCCACCGTTTAATCCGAGCCAGGTGCTCTGGTCTGGCTTGCCGCCGTCGATTGAGGACTGCATCTACAAGTGTGCCCCCCTCCTCTGAGAGTAATTATTGGGGAAATTGACCGGGATATAGGTATGATGTTGACGAAGTCCTTCACTCGACCGCCGTCGCCGCAGATATCCTCACCTATCACCTCAGCTTCCCACACTCCCCGCTGTACATCCTGCACACCCAACAATCCCTCATCCCCGCCTCCGTCCCCAGCGATAGCATCAATAACCGTCATCTGCAACCGGCCATAGACAACGCCCGCGTCTACAAAGACTCGCACGAGATCGCGCTCCTCCGAAAGGCCAACGCCATCACTGCCGCTGCTCACCGCGCCGTCATGGCCGCCGTCCGCACGGCCAAGAACGAGGCCGAGCTCGAGGGTATCTTTTTGCAGCAGTGCGTATCGCGGCAGGCCAAAACACAGGCTTATGATCCTATAGTAGGGTCGGGAAGAAATGCAGCGACGTTGCACTATGTGAAGAACGATGAGCCGTTGAAAGGACGGCAGTTGGTGCTCCTGGACGCCGGGGCAGAGTGGGAGGGCTATGCGAGCGACGTGACAAGGACCTTCCCTGTGTCCGGAAAATGGACAAAGGAGGCGCGGGATGTCTATGCCATTGTGGAGACGATGCAGCGAGAGTGCATCAAGCGCACCGTCAAGGGCGTGGACTGGCGGGACACGCACACGCTCGCCCACCGCATTGCCGTGAAGGGCTTGATGCAATTGGGAATTTTGTATAATGGGACGGAGGAGGAGATCTTTAGGGCAGGAACGAGTAAGGCGTTCTTTCCGCATGGGCTGGGGCACTTTCTCGGGCTCGATACACATGATGTCGAGGGTACGCCGGATGTAAGCTGGAAGATGGATGAGGTGGTGGAGACAGAGAATTGGAAAGCGCTGCCAAGGCCAAGGGTGGGGAGGGGATTGTCTACGGCGATGGTGAGGAGGACGCTGCAGCCAAGGATGGTGATCACCGTGGAGCCTGGGATGTAGGTTAACTCCTTTCTAACATATGTATTGTGGGAATTAATGTACTGATGGTGATAGATACTTTTGCGAGTTTATTATTTTGCCGTACTTGGCGCACCCCACACATGGAAAGTACATCAACAAGAAGGTTCTGGACCGGTACTGGGACGTTGGTGGTGTCAGGATCGAGGACGATATACTGATCACGGAGAATGGGAATGAGAACTTGACGATGGCGCCGACGGGCAGTGAGATGCTGGCGTTGATTAGTGGTGTTGGTCAGGGTCAGAGTGAGGGTCAGGGTCAGGTTGGGCGTGGGAGTGAGGACGGGAGTCAGAGCCAGGGTCAGGGTAACGGTTATGATTGGTAATGATTGATGGGCTGGTTTTTTTTTTTTTTTTTTTTTTTTGTGTAGGCACATGTACTCTCTTGGCTTTTTAAACCCCGTTTAGGAGCTGTGGCTGATTTGGAATTTTGTTTAGTACCTGTATTGTTAGTGATAGCGTTTGTACTTGCTTTTTGCGGCCTTGCGAGATATATTTATAATTGTTCCTCTCATCTACCAGCTGGTCATTTTATATGTATGGTATCTCTTGTGGAGATATCAATGTCACTACGATTTTGATACTCATACTTGTACCTGATCAGGTTTCCTGAATATTTGGTGGTACTTACCTAGCTCTTTAGAACAGAAATCTGTCCTCACAGTTCCAACTCATTCTCCTAAAGGGCATTATATCCCACAAACCTGCCCACAAGTCAGTCAGTAAGTGAGCATGAAACATGCATTCCCTCCGTGCCTCACCCCTCGGCCTCCCACTCCTTCTCCTACTCACATACCTTCCCCCCACCTCCTCCGCCCCCTACTTGCATGAAGTCCACCATAAATTCACCCCACCTCGTCTTCCCCCTACAACCCGCATGGACATGGCTACCTGGATGTCTCACCTGCCCCCCTCCACTCCCCTCACTACCCTCTCCATCCCCGGCACCCACGACACAATGGCCTACCGTACTACCCACCTCCCCAAGTTCACCACCACCCAGACCGGTACACTGCACCAACAGCTCCATGCCGGCGTCCGCTTCATCGACATCCGTGCACGCCACTACAAAAACACCCTCGAGATGCACCACGGCTTTGTGCACCTCGGTACGAACTTTAGCTTCGTCGTGGGTGTACTGGCCGAGTTTCTCACCGGAGAGGGGAAGGGTGAGGTTGTGCTGATGCGGTTGAAGGATGAAGGGCACGCGAGGGGGAATACCAGGAGATTTGTGGACACCGTCGAGTGGTATGTGGATGTGTGTTCAGAGACACAGGCGCTCTCGGGGCTTCTATGGTGGCCGGTGGATGAGAGCGGGGGGTTACCACTTTTGGGGGATGCGCGTGGGAAGGTGGTGGTGCTGAGGGATTATGATAGCTCTGGGGCTACGTATGAGCTTGGTGTGCCGTACAGAGACGAGCGTAGGATCAAGGTCCAGGATCACTACCAGCTGTACACATACCTTGACGTAATTCGCGTCAAGTGGGACTTGATTCTCTCCTTCTGGAGGCAGTGGATCAGTCTCTTTAATAGCCTCCTCGACTCCTCGCCACCCCCCAGGGACCTCCCCCTCCTCGTAAATTACCTCTCAGGCGCATCTCTTTTCTGTGTGCCCCGAAACGTGGCGACGAATGAGGAGTGGGGGATCAACAACAGAGTGCAGGTGTTTCTGAGGACGGCGTGGGAAACACGATGGGACGGAGCGTTTCCGGCGTGGAGGGAGTGGGCGGGAATGGATGGTGTGAGAGGTGAGACGCTGGGGGTCGTAGTATGGGACTTTATTAATACGAGGGCGGCGAGGCTGGTGGTGAGCTTTAATTTCAGGGGAGGAGCGTGGGATTGGAGTGAAGTGGGGTGGGGAGGTGCTGTGAGGGGAGAGAGATGGGTGTTTAGCGTGTGGAATAGGTAGTGTAGAGTAATAAATTAACAGTTGTGAATGCAGTAGTAAGTGTGAGTGATATCCTGTGATGCGGGTGAGACTAGTACTGTGCTATGAGTAGTGCGATGCTCTCGGCAATGCCAAGAATTAGTAGCTGCAATGGCGCTAACTAGAGGCTGTTGATTATGAGCCGTTACGTACTATTTCATACCCACCTGGCTTGTGTGTGTGCTGCGGCGTGCTGCATATAAGGAAAAAGACATCTACACCTAGTTCTATGGGACGTCTGTATAGATGTGCGGGGCATGACGAGCTGTCTTGGTTGTGGATATATTCTCGTGATAGGGGTGTAGTAGACCGTAGCCTTGGTGCGAGAGCCACCAGGGCTAGGTTTTGCACTGCACACCTCAAGTGCGCAGAACCACGCTGCAAAACTATCGGGGGCGGTTCTTGGCCTAGTGGTAACGTTGGGGGTGTGATTGCCTCAGCTGCATTAGGCACAAGTTCAACCCTTGATGAGACCAGGGGAGGTCGAAAGATGTACCCTTTCATGGGGAACTTTTTTGCGGGATGGGAAGGTAATTTTTTTTTGGGGGGGGAGGGTTGTATAAGGTCTGTCTGTGTTGCGGTGTGGTTTATTCAAGATGTGTGTGTGTGTGTGTGTGTGTGTGTCTTTTGGTCCTGGTTGGTGTTAAATGGGCTTGTTTGAGATGGGATATATAAAAGCCTGGTATTATCTCGTCTTGTATGTAGAACGGAGTGGTGGTACCGAGTTTGTCTCGACTCGTCTGGCCCGGCACGAGCGGAGTTGGGAAGTCGAGTGAGTAACTGTGAACCCAAGTCAAGTGCAAGGGCCAGAGGGGAAAAGCTTAAGCCCTCCCAGCCATTTCCTTTTGTAGCTACACATAATCTTTGCACCTTTCTTGACCAGTATTGATGCAAAACCCGGTTTGTATTGAGTGAGACTTTTCGTCCCGCAGAGAGCAACACTACCTACTCTACTCAAGTCTGCGGCAGGTCCGGACCGCGGGCTCTCAGTGATAACCATACCATTGTCAAGTTCAGAACCGGACCCAGGATTAAAACCGATAGTTGGTTTTGTTTATATATATGTATGTATGCGCTGATCCAGCTTGACATTGACATGAGGGTTTTTCTCTCTGTTTGTTGGCGGTTCGTGGTAGGTGTACATGTTGGTTGTATATGTATCGCTTTAAGGGTTCTAAGTCGGTATGGTATGTACTTGCGTCTTTTAGTTTTTACTAGATATTGGGTACGGGGCGTACATACATTATACTCGCGCTCAGGATATAGATCCAGAAAATGCGAGTGACAGAGTAAGGGATTATTTAAATGTATGGAGTGGCGCTGACCTGCCATACAAAACCATACCTTTTCATTTTCTGGTTCTATCTCCTATCCCTTAAGCTGTCGATGCTGACCCCCTATAATAGAAACTGGGAGTTTGTATGAGAGATCAATTATTTGATTAGGGAGATAACAAGATCTGTTAGCAAAAGCCACCGACTTTTGCTTTTTCTGGGGGGTCAGCATTTTACTGACAGCTTAAGGGATAAGCGAGTACTATGGACTGGTGGTGTGAGAGCCAGGGTTAGGTTTGGAGTCTCGAGTTTTATATCTGGCTGGGACATACTCTTTTTTTTTTTTTTTTTTTTTTTTTCTTTTATTCATTAAGTGCATGCAACTTCACGGTTATGACACAGTACAACTACTACCTATACTATCACCCCCTTTCCAGAAAAGAAAGAGAAACAAAAAACAGAACGCTTCATCTCGTCATCCAATGAACCTAAACCTTGCCTTCATCTCATTTTTGCCATACAGAATTCGTTCTTCTAGCTCCCTTGTTTGATGTTTTAGCAGTATAAAATTAAAGCATCTTCTGTCTATTTTGTAGTCCTTGTCCCTACTTTCAATCCTACTCAATCTCATAACTTTCGCAAACCACTGTGGTACCGGCAAAATTAAAATCACTTGATTGTTGCTGTGTTTGAACCAGGCCTAGTCTTTGACTCCATATTGTTTGTCCTCATTCCCATCCCTTTCATTCCATTCCATTTCATTGCCTTGTTTGTGATTTTGTGTACCCGGTGGTTATCGCATGGTATTGCAACCATCTCAACTGTCTTCCTGTGCCGGGGCTTGAAAGCGAGTCGGAGGAGAGTGGACCAGAGTCGCTGGGACATGCCCTTTTATTATTATTATTAATAATAATATAGTAGTAATAATAATAATTTATTATATGCATGCGGGGACGTACCCGTAAATGGAGGGACAGGCCTTTTGTTTTGATTTTTGGGGGGGGATTAAATGTATGCAATAGTGGAGGGCCTGTATTTGCAGGGTTTTGTCCCTTTGAATTGTGGGGGCACTGGAAATGCCATATATTTGCACTTGGGATATGCAGGTAGAAAGGTAATGACGGGGCCGGAGCGCCTGTACTCGTAGTTGCATGGTTTATATTTCTAGGTTGTAGCCTGGCACTGGGTAGGTATGCCGTAAACTTAGTATACACCTGATATTATATTAGGGTTAAGATGCATCGACCCCCCCGGAGACATGTGACGGATCCAACTATCGTATTATCAAGATTTTTGTCCTCACAAACCAAACCTTTCGACCGTATCACTTGCTGCAAGCTCAGATGGAGATATCCCCTACTTTGGACACTGACGCACAAGTAGCAT